>OY743228.1:3469776-3955095 GCA_963555765.1 Orthonevra nobilis | reverse complement strand
GAATAATGGATCTTTACAACCATCCAATGCTTTCGATAAACTTTTTGAGCATGGTGGGCCACGCGGCTTACCGCGACGGGAATGTCCGCCTATTAGTACCACCTTGCCATCAGGCATTGTTCGTACCATACAATACCGTGGGTAGCCCTTTGGATTGAAGAAGTTCTTTGTGCGTTTTGCATTGGTCAGAATATTTTTATTGGGCATTCCAAGCACTTCGATTATACATGCTAGCTGATCATCCTCATTCTCTCCAGGAAACAAAGCATGGCCAGACAACAGTTCCGCTAAAATGCAGCCAAGCGACCACATATCAATTGCCATACCATATTTTGCTCCTAATATCACTTCAGGGGCCCGGTAAAAACGCGACTGAATATAAGTATATACTCGTTGATACTCATAGCACGAGGATCCAAAGTCAATTACCTGTAACAAAATATATTATATTTTTTTGCATTTGTTGAGTCAGAAAACACTTTTTACCTTGATGCCCGATCGTCCCTGCTGTTTCAACAATACGTTCTCGGGTTTCATATCACAATGTATTATTTTGTTTTTATACAACGCATCTAGGCACTGCAATAACGAATGAGCAAACTTTCGGACCAACTGCAGACTAAAGCCTTTAAAGCCGTTCTTTTTAATAAGCTCGTAAAGGTTTATATTGAGCAACTCGAACGTAATGCACATATGATTGCGAAATGTAAAGTAATCGTACATGTGGATAATGTTCATGGTATTGTACTTGTCCTGTTTGCGTAGATGATGCAGTATTCGAATCTCTTCTTGCGCTTGTCTATGAAATCGTTTCTCATTTCGAACCATTTTTAAAGCTACGTGTTCATGCGTTTTATGATCATAGGCTTTAACTACTTGTCCAAAACTTCCTTTACCGATAATCTTTAGCACTTCATATCGATATGCAACATGATCATGAGGTATATGAATATAGGCACCTTGGTCGTTGTCGTAGTCCGAGTTATTGGGACCAAATATTCCTGGACGCTTTTTAGCATTTGCACCAATAAAATAAATTTGCGGATAGGCAAGGATCTCAGTTCGTTCATATGGTGTTAACTTGTGCATGTAAAGAACCATTACTTGTTGTGGTGACACAACCAAGGGCTTGGGCTTCTCTTGCAGAGCACACTTCTGTTGACCTGACATAATGATTTGTTCGTGAAACGGATAAGTACTAGAATCGACTCTTAACAAACTGGTTGAAATGGAGGTGGTACTTGGAGTCCCAGATGTTTGCGCAGATGAGAACACACACCCTGATGATGATGTAACTGTTGCTGAAGAGTTTGTCGAATACGTTTTCGGTGAAGCCTCTGCCGAGTTGGGAATAGACACCGTTCCATTACTACTACCGCAAACGACTCCATCAGGCATTGATGATGAATTACAGGTGGCTGTTCAAAAGAAAGAAACATTTACAATTATAAAAGTCTGAAACGCATATAACTTGAATAAGAATAGATTTAAGCACTGTATGTAAATGAAGCTTAATATGTCGAAATAAAAGAGCACTTTAAAATATGCAAAAAGAATTTTGAAGACTTTAATTTAAAATAGTAGTAGAGGTTCCACAACGAAGAGTTTTGGTTTAAATTACTCTCCTTAATTTCAATTTTTGTTTTCTTATATAATTTGCGAAACGCTCAGGGCATTAAGATCGAATTTCTTTAAAGATAAAATCTGTTCTGAAAGTTAACAAAGAAAGATTGGGCCTCTCTTCAACCAATTTGTTTAACTTTTGATAAACAACGATATGCAAAGGCAATACGCAACATGAACACCAGCAGATGGGGTACATGAGCGAAGTTGAAATTAAGGAAAGTCTATCACCTGCCACGAAAGCAGTACCACAAGTTACAGAGTAGACTTTGCTTTGATGTTTCGCGTACGCCATCAGGAGGGAAGTCATTAAACTCCCAAATGTTCTCAGGATCCGTATAGCAAAGAGTTATGATATTGCTTTCATGTATCCACAAATTCTTATCAGCGAAGTAGATAAGCGATTCAAGTGCATTATATAACGGAGTAAATTAGTCGAACGGATAGTCTTAGATAGACAAGATGTCTTTTACAGTAAGCGGAAGACAAAGCTTATGAATTGCAAGACGCTTCAGTAACTATCCAAATCCAAGCATTTATTTTCGGTAACCGGACTCAATTTGAAAGATTACGTAGCATATGGTGTGTAAAGCTTGCATACCATATTTAACCCTCTAGGCTTTCTGACTCATTTTAGCTTATGAATTTTGTTGCAGCGGTTGTGGCAGGGTGGGGGGAGATTGGAAGTACTATTGTTCTATTGGGAAACATCAAAATGAGAGATACCATAACAAAAGAAGATCTGGATGATGCGATCGCAGCGGAGGTTATTTACTGAAAATTTAATGGAAATGTGAATAAGCTGTAAAGTTACGTACAACAAATCAACCGTTTACTCGAAGACTGTTATGGTGCATTGTATTCACTTTAACATGCTTAAAGATGTGAAAGAAATTTATATCAATATCTTGTATGCCCTTTGCATAAGAAGAGAACATGCCTTTTCTTATTTCAAATAGTCTATTCGAAGCTTCAAACTCGTTTTCTATAAAAACGCCTTTCTTCAGTTATAAGTCTTCAAGTAAATGAGCGAAGTTCACTTTTTGAAGGCATGGCTGGCGAAAAGTTAAAGAAGTTAAATCAGTTAGTGTGGGTCAATCCATTTTAAAAAGTGCGTGTTGGTAGGCGGCAAGAAAGCGCACCAATAAGATACGAGTATAAAAATCTTGAAATTTTGCCCATACGGATACCAAGATCATTTGCCTTGTAATGTGTTGATGAAATTTGCCTAGGCTAGCTGTTTGACTTGACGACATCTATTCAAGCATCATCAAAGTCCTTTTGCTATCCTTATTTAATACAATAATAACTACCGGAACGCAATCAAATGGTTACAAAATTGCAAAAATTCTTCTTATTCTTGGAAAATATTCCCGTAATAACGTTGAGTTTAGACCCATTGCTTAACCTCCAAGCCTTAGTAAAGTATATAGGCCAATCATAGAAACACATATAAAATCGTTCCTTGAGGAACAGAAGCTTTTGACGCCACACAAATCAAAGTTTAGAAAGTGACGGCTGACATTCGTTCCACTAATGACGAAGGTATGAAGTCACTTATTTTATTTTTGGCCTTTTCGAAAGCATTTGAAACGATAAACCAAACAAATTAAAAAGGTCCATTTCCTTTCGAGGACTCAGATTGTAAATTAATCACGTACACTAAGTTGTGTATCACAACAACCAGTACTAGCGGTTTTGCTCAACACTCAATGTTTAAGTTATTTGAACTCATCCCGTCTATTTGTGATTCATGCTGTTAGGCTTTGGAATGCCTTACCATTGCACATTAAATGCATATTTAACACTGCGAACTTAAAAACTGCTTTGTGTGCATACTTCTTCTTCAGATCTCACTATCACTGTCTTTCTTATTTTCATTTTTCCATTTCTTCTTTTATTGCGATATTTTTTTATTTTATTTTTTTTTGTTATATGTAAACACTCTAAGCTAATTTATATTTGCCCTACCATAAGAGAGACTACGTACCATAAGAGACTACGTCTTAATTGTACAAAACTATTTCATAAGAATAAAATGAAATTGAATTTAATATGTTTTTGGTTCTCCTTTGATAAGATTGTTTATCAACGACGTTCCCAAATCCATCCATTTTTGCCAACATTACATAGATGGGGACGACGATTGCTAATTTAAATTCAGATTTGAACTCCATATTCATAAAAAAAACATATCTCTGCATCTTTTACAATCAAGCTCTGTGGCGAAATAATGAATAAAAAAAATATTGACATGACGAAACGCCGAATATTTTCAATTCGAAAGTATCAGCCACTGTTTCACGAACTTAACCCTTAAGTCGCATAACCAAGTGTTCGTAATGGAATCACGCGTCAAATAAAACCAGTTTGGATTCAATAGTTTGATTTCTAAGATATGCAAGACGAAAAAATCCGCATCCATTTAAAACTAATCCGGAATTCGGAACCACTTTAAAAACTTCTTGCTAGAAAGTCAATAATAAAGCTTAGGCTTGGACAAAAACTTCTGATGGAATAACGAACTAAACCGCTGATTTCGTGGCCCACAGGTGGAGCTATGTTGGAGGTTACAATAAGTATACCTGAGTTTTTTTTTTAATATAATGACATTATTGACTGCATGTCTAGATTTGATCAACATTGGCCTAAAAGAGAATCGAGAATCTTATGTCTTCAAATTGACTACTTATAAATATATATATGTATATAAATAAAATAAACATTCAGCCGTACTTACCTGAAGAAGATAAGGATGTACTTGCAGTTGATGTAATAAAGCCACTGGATGACGTTAGATCAACGTCATCTATCAGTCCATTAGTACCCTCGATTGAAATCTGTTGATGCTGATGCTTATGGCCATGACTGTTGATGTTACTATTGGAACCAACCGATACGGTACTACTGCTAGCTAATGTATCAGCACTTAAATATGGCAACGATTGTTGACCATGAACTAAACTGTTGCTACTATTGCTTCTACTGCTTGCTGATACGGCAACGCTTCCAACAGCTGTCGCCACAGTGGGTAAGCTATGGTGATGATGATGATGATGGTGGATATGATGGGATTGCTGTTGAGGCGTTTCGTTTGTGCCAACCATTTTGCCGTATAAATTTGATCTAGTAAAACTAACGGTGCTATTTTTTGCTGTACGATTAAAATTATTATTGAAGACTGTCGATAATGAGGAATGTCCGTTACTGCCGATGTTCAAGTTAATATTATTGTTTACAAAATTTGGCAATATCACTCCACAGCCTTGACTTGATTGTAGGTTCGAGCTCGGTAGATTCTTAACAGATTTAGTTTCTGATGGAATGCTCCCGCAGGCTTGAAAGATGGCTTCTAAGTCATTTTTGGAAGTGTTTGAAGGTACGACTATGCCACCGGGGAGAAAATGATTTTGGCTGCTTCGATGACGATGATTTTGTGGCTGTGATTGCTGCTGTTGTTGTGAAATAGATGAATCCAACATTTCGTTAGCGCTTAACTCACCACTTAAAAACAAGCCCCATTGATTTTTATTTTGTTGCTGATCGCCAATCTGCTCCACTTTAGCTAGGCCATCTGAAGAAACCAATTTGCCTCTCGTGCTATATAAGGCTGGTTCGTATTCAATGCACGAATTGGCTATGTTGATTCTATACCGAATTCTCGATTGATTTTTACAAAAGCATTCCTCAAACAGAATTATACGCAAAGGGGGCGAAACACTTGAACATATATAAATGCTTGTTACTGGGGACAAACATCGGTCTAATGACAAGGATGAAGATAGATAAAATTTTGGATTCTGAAGTAAGGCAATTTTGCCTCGCACTTCAACAAGCGTGGTTATATATGATCTAGATGTTGGAATTCTTATTAGTTGAACACTGCACTTGGTGTCGCCCTGTGTTTGACTTTTAAAGCCTAAAAAACGCGAGTTAAGTGTTAATGTTTTACCTAACCTTAACGCATATGACAAGCTCTCAGATTTATAAGTTACATAGTCTAAAAATAAGTCTCGCCTTATTCTTTGGCTATTTTCACTGCAAAATGATGAATTGCTTATGCGATCAAGTCTATATAAATTTACAAACCAATCCGTTTTTAATGCTTTCGGAGTGAGCTTTTCGATTTTTCTATAAACATGCACGCTATTGCACTGATCAAGTTGTACAGAGTAATGGTGATCATGGTACTGAAATGCTAATGCAATTGTTGATAAATATTTGTTTGCGTTTAAAGATATTGTCTGGAATTTGTCTCCTAATGTTGTATCAATCTTACGTACATTTTCCAACAATCGTCTGCTAAAAAGACCATTTACCACAACAATATTTTTAAGATTCCATCGATGTCTGTTACGAATTGTACTCTCTTCAATTTCAAATCTAGAATAGGCTTGTTTTTTGTCGTTGTTTTGGTAATTTTGCTCTGAAATTGTATGCTTTATATCCCGTTTACTTCTTTTAAGTTCAACCCTTTCTTCCTCTTCAGACGTATTTAACTGTTTCTGTTGACTTTTGCTAAAGTTCATTGCCCAGAATTACAATGAACGATGCATGATGATTGCATTCATGGGTGTGCTTTTGTATGCATACAAGTTACTGGCAATTTCGAATAATGTGAAGAGTTTGTATTGTAGGTGTCGTTGCTTATGATGTCGGCCCAAGATTCGATTCAATTTGTGCGACCATGAACTACGTAATTTGCATGATGTCCATGTTAATTGATCTTTCAAGTTTCACTACGAATTAAGAGACGACATATGTTAATATAAAGAGATTATTGAATAAAATATATCGTTATCACAATTAGTTCATTGTTATAATAATCAATAATCAAACAAAACCTGTGCTGGGAGACTATTCACAAGACCTTATCGAAAACGAAACCCAATGCTCTTGGTCACTTCGAGGGCAAAATGATATATGTATGATTTTTGACCATAAAAAGAACCGGGTAAACTATTTATTATTACAGAAAATGATTTATTTTCGAAATCAAAGCAATTTTATTTTTCAACTTGGAATATTTAAACATGCCACATCATAGTCCTTGTTGGACGCATACTGACAGAGTGACTATTATCCCATCGCAACCATCTTTAAGCGATCAAAAGTGAAATGTGATCTCAGCGCTGAAAAATCAACAATTTCATCAAGTGTCTTCAGTCTGTCATTAGAAAAAAAAAATGATAGAAGGTATAAGTGCGGCGTACGACCAAATAATGCAACCTCGGGACGACAATTTTCTCATTCTTGTCAAACCCAGAAATAGCAGACACTTTCACAGCTAAGAAAGCTTCGTCTAACCTTTATCCCATTCCTGTTGCTCTTCTTGCCAAACTTAATTTATGCAAAGGTACGGCCCACGCTCCGTATCTGATAAAATCCCCGAAGCTGATAAAATCCAGGAAATGAAGACACAAGGAGTCACGAACGTTTTCACATTAAAAAAATATAAAAAAAGGAAAATGGTACGTTGCGAGCAATTTTTCTACAACCAATACGACTTTTACGGGGGGAATTAAACACAATTCACACGGACTGCGGCTCAAGGCTCACCATAAAAAAGAAGCCAAGTAAAAAATACTCAACAAATCAAAATAGAGTTCAAACATCGATCAAGCTCTTAAGTTCAAAAATCGATTGGAACAAATATAGCCAACATCAAGACAACATCGTACAAGCAATAATAAACCTTAATGATCTGATCAGTGAGGGAGCCTTTAGAGCAACGCCGCACATAGGGAATAAATTCTTCAGCGCTCCTTCGGCTTCATGGATTAAACAGCTTATCCAGACCAAAAGGAAACTAAAATTAAAGAAAATCCAGACTAGACAAAAAAGACCCAGCAAAATACAAACCTCTACAGCTAACTAGAAACAACAAAGAGATATCCATTAAACCAGCTGCTAAATATTCACCTGAATTCACCTGGACAGTGATTTGACTTGGGAGCACCATATACAACAAAAATTAGTTCAAATAAAAATTTCGAGAGTTTTACTCGCTCTACGACCCCAATCAAAAGTTACCCTTAGAAACAAGTAATCGAAATCTGGGGGACATCAAAGAAAAGTATCATGAATACTTTACAAAGACAACTGAACAAGATACTTCTATCGTGACTTACAAACAAACAACATTGCGAAAGAAATACGCAACTGAAACTGTTCGGAGTCACTTGAAGCTCATCAGGACTCGATAACAATGACAACATCAAATAATAGTTTCGCTCATTTCATCGAGTCAGCTGTTCTAACAACGAAACATGTGTTTCCCAGTTTCTATCGTTGCGGATGAATTTATAATTTGGGACATAAAAGTACTTTTTCTCTTACCGACCACGAAAACCATGATTGCGAAAGCTTTGGTTGGTTGCAAGGTTCACACCTGTTGCAACAAGGCTAAAAATATATATATGTATATGAATATTGCAAGATTGACTCCCCGCACGCGATATCAATATCGCAATATCATAAACTCGTACTCGGTTGTACACTTCAAGAGTTCTGGAATATAAAGTGCTGTATGTATACGCACAAAGTCATACAGACCCATTCTCTCTCTCTTATTTGTTCGACGAATTGCAATTCGCTCAGTCATTCAGAACATACAATCTGATCATACCCCCGTCAATTTTTTTACATTCCGCACGAACGTTTCTTTATGCACTGTACTTGACTTTGGAACGCTCTGCCACGAGGCATCGAACAAATAATGGGAGCCAGTCATTTAAAAAAAAAGGCTATTTATGATCACTTAATACATATAGCCCAGGTTTTCCTTTCCACAACAAAAGAAGAAAAGCTTATGAATGAAAAGAAAGGAGGGGATTCTTCTCATTCCCTCTTTTATTTGAATTGACTAATACGGAGTCTTACTTGTACACCAGAAATAAATTAAATCGACTTAATAAGAGCAATTCGATATGCCAGATTAAAATCAGGTTTCAGCAAAAGCATCCTAAATTAAAACCCAATCATTGGAAAGCATATTGAACTAAGAAAACTACAGGCATTCAAGTCGTACATTTTGAGAAGATGACAGCAGATTAGATTACATTTGATTAATTTTTCAGCATTTGGAATGGCATTGTCGTTTACCAAATTAAAAATATGTCACTTCGCTTAGAAAAAATTATAAATGTTTATTAATTATTATGTTTATTTTGATAAGTCAAGGATACTCAGAAGTAATTGTATAGGTTCTTTTCGAGTAAATCTAACACATGCATACATTCCTCAGATCTGATTCTGTTTACACTTCCGTGTAGCACTTTAGAAAAAAAATGCCTTGTTTCTCTTAACGAGGGTTTTACTCATGACGTAAAAGCAACACGAATGTGATAGATCCTCTAGTTGGGAGGAACTAGACTACGACACAGCTGATCAAAAAATATATATGTTTGATAAAAAGGTTCCGCATTTTAAGACCACAATTTCCAACCAGTGTATTATGTAACACTTAGATTTAATTCCAAATTTTCTGAAACAGAATATTTACATTTTGTCACCGAATCGTACTGTTTCCGCTCCTCGTGAGCCCTGTAAAACAGAATGGAATGAGCAACGGCTTCAAACAAAAAGAGTTATTCCTGTGCACGCCTCGAAAGCTACTCATTTTAATGTGTTTGCATGGGTTATACATGAAAAGGACTTCCAGGAATATATACTCCTTGACCACTTTGATATTCAATCATACCATATTTCATTCCATCAGATGCATTAGATTAGACTACAGAAAACGCTTGATCATCATTTGGAGAGATTCAGATGTTTATGTAAGCAGAACTTTTTCATCCACAAATATAAAGGCTTTATACAGCAGAACTACTGCATATTCAATTCATCGAGACAAAAAATGAGTTTAACTTTGACAAACAAAGCCAACGGATATGGACTTAGCGTGAATTCTTGATTTTCAAACTGCTGTTTTTATTTTCGTATACTATACAAAATAAAATTGGGAACATCTCGATCGACCGAGGAGAACCCAAGAGAACTGCATATTGAATTCCTCCAGGCAGAATTTGCAACTTAACTTCACAAACAAGGCCAACCGAATATCAAATCCTTGATTTTCGAATTGCTGTTTTTTTTCGCTGTAATGATCTTCCTTCAAATATTTAAGGCGGAGACCTTGAGCAACACCTACAGGTTGTTCCCATTCAACAAGGCTATTCCAGAGAGAATAGGGGGACCCCAAGGGATTTAATTTTGAAAACTATTAGCCTATAGGAGATCTTACTGAAGTCAGTGTAAGCGCAACCAAAGTAAAAGCATTGTTCTATGGCTTTATTTGTAAACGAATTAAATTCCTTAAAAATTGTAACAGTGGATTGGCTTTTTAACAAAGAAATCGAAAGCGGTTGATCTTTGGAGAGTAGGTTCGGTCCCTCTCTCTTTTCTCGTGACTTTTCTGGCTGAATCGTTCTTGTCAATTCGCTCACAGTCGACGAAGATTTTGCTCCCGGACAGGATTCGCACATACTTCTCAGTCCGCCCTCCTGCTTTCCTAAAATCAGTTCTGTTGTCTAGCTTGTCCCAAAATTTGGCACCATTAAAAGGAGCTGTAGAATGTTTCTTCGTTTAATGTTCATCATGTTGCTTTTTCTCCCGAGATAAATAAGCGTCTTTTCTACTTGCATTTTAAAGTTGTAAGTAATGATGTTTGGCCCAAACTGGTGTTCGGCTAATCAATTCGTTGTCGACAGCAAATTTATTGGCCTGTTTTAGGATTCGACGCAGTCTATTTTGCCTGGTCGAAAGCCAAAATGTTTAAGATATATAGAAAGGATCAAGCAGGGATATGCCTAAATAGTTACAAGAAGAAAGGGTCACTTTTTGTTTCGAATGGACGGAAAAAAATTCTAGTTTAGTCTAGTTGCCTTTTCAAACCCGAAAGATGGAACTCTTGTATGCTTTCTTCCAGAGCATCTGCACGTAAATGCTGGTACAATCCGAGCTCACAGATTTGCTGTTTTAAGCTTTTTTATTGGCACACTAACTTCTTCTTCACAGGGATGGAGAGTTCTTCCATCGGCTGAAAACTTATAACACTCCTTTTGTCATTATCATTGTGGAGCTACTAGAAATGTTGCCAGAATGCATCTTCAATTCTGTTACAATATTAGAGACACAGGGTGCTTGTTTTTAACTTTTCCTTTTCAAGCTCCGTATTCTTCTCCTTATACTCAAGATTGCCTTTGCAGTTTATCTATTGCCTTCCTCTTCAGATATTTCTTACCGGGTGGGGTTGGTGGTCTAAAGTAACTTCTTTCTTGAATTGTAAGGCGACATTGTGACCACATACAATGGTAATTCGAAAGCTCTCTCTCATAGTTCGGAAAAAAATGTTTATTTTTGAATGGTATAGCTTTCCAGATGAACTTTAATTTTAACTCAGCTAAATTCAATTTTTAGAAGAATGATATTTGTGATACTAAATGTAAGTATAACTACTTTATAAATGTATATCAACGAATTGAAAATTGCTAACACTTAATATTTTGCTAGTACAGGGTTTTTCAAAAGGGACGCTACAAAAGTAGAGCGGCAGGGACAGCAAACGACGCCATATTTCTTGCTGCTCTTTTGACATTTCTCTTCAGTAAGGTTTGCCATATCATGATGAAAAGATATACGAGCCAACAACGAGTCGAAATAATGAATATTAACTACCGAAATTCTGAGTCAGTGGCCTCAACGTTAAGAGCGATGCGTCCAATTTATGGTCGCCATAATCGTCCTAGCAGATCACACCCTGCGTCTAATGGAAAAATTTGAATCCACAGGCACAGGATAAAATGTTCCCGTGCCAGTGAGACAAAGAAGTGCCCGTAGTGTCGAGAAAATTGCTGCCGCTGAGCCTTCAGTTGCAGAAAGCCCAAATGTGTCTCTCACACGTCGTTCTCAAGCGTTGGGCGGGCATCTCTGTGACGTCGTTGTGGCGAATTTTGGCCTACATCCGTACAAGATGAAATTGACGCAAGAACTGAAGCCGCTTGACCACCAAAAGCGTCGTATGTTTGTGAATTGGGCTGAGCAACAACTTGAAAATGATTCGGATTTTCATCGAAAAATCATCTTCAGCGATGAGGCTCATTTCTGGCTGAATGGCTCCTGAAATAAACAAAATATGCGGAAGTGGTTAGGCAGCAATCCACACGTACTCCATGAGTCATCATTGCATCCCGACAAAAATTACGGTTTGGTGTGGTTTATGGGCCGGCGGCGTCATTGGGCCGTACTTCTTCCGTGATGATCAAGACCAGCACGTTACTGTGAATGGGGATCGCTACCGTTCAATGATAACCGAATATTTTTGGCCCCAATTGGATGATATAGACTTGAAAGACATGTGGTTCCAACAGGACGGCGCCACAAGCCACACATGGAATGTCACAATCAATTTATTGGAAACCAAGTTTGGAGAACGTGTTATCTCACGAAATAGTCCAGTCGCTTGGCCGCGTCGGTCTTGCGATTTAACTTCGTTAGACTATTTCCTCTGGGGCTACGTCAAGTCTATGACAACAAGCTAGCGACGATTAATGAACTTCGTACGAATATCGAACTTGAAATTGCAGCAGTATCGGCCGATTTATGCTTGAAAACCTTCGAAAATTGGGTTCAGCGTCTGGACTTCTGCAAACGTGCCCGTGGTGGTCATGCAACTGAAATCGAGTTCCATACATAATGGCATCGAACGTTCTTTCACAGGAATAAAGAATTTCATTGGTATCCAAAACCGTTTTTGTTTTATTTAAAAAAAAACTTTTGTAGCGCTCTTATTGAAAAACCCTGTCTCTAGAATTCAGCCTAAAAGGTAATGAAATCAAAAATTATATTTTTCCTTCGCTATAAGTTATCAGCATGAAAGGACGTTAGGACTTGCAAATGATAATCATTGTGCTCTTTGCTTTGGTCTTCTTTACAATGTGTTAAAAATTTTAAGTTAATCGGTAAAGTCGGAGCGAAGGATAATAAAAATAAGATCAAAAAAGTATTGATAGAGACCAGAGCATCGAATTAAGAAATTTTGTTAAGCCCTTAGTTTTTCAATAGTCTGCAATGGAGGATTCTAATTTATCAATGTTGTTCATGCCACTTTATGACCAAAAGAATTTCAAACCGATCATATTTTTCAGTCAGTCAAAAACTTGTCAGCAAATAGATAAACGATATTTAAAATAATTTAATGCTTGAGATTTCTTATGCAATCTTTGAATCTACTATACGTGCATATTTCTAAGCAATAAATTACTTTTACTACTGTGTTACTCGGCAACAATTCGTACCTTATATTATATATTTATATATTTATATATATATATATCGTATATTTATAACGAAATATCTTATTGTGCCAAGAACGATAAGAATATAAATCGATCGGAATCAAAATAGATAGAATAGAAGGTTGCTAAGGTATTAAATTTAATAAATTTATTTTTTCTTTAATTGAATGCATATTTTATGAATTTTTGTGTCAAGTCGATTGGAGCAAAATTGACGAAGTGACGAGTATTGTCGGGCGAACGTTTTATACCAGATTTTTTAGTGTTCAAAAATTCAAAGTTTGTTTTCAAAGTCGATCCGCATCGATCCTGTTGAATTTTTGAACACTATTTCTGCACACTTACGACGTAACGCTAGAGTTTTTTTATTTATGAATAATTTTATAATCAGCCGATTTTTTTGCAATAAATCGAATTTTTCCCTACGAAACAAGTGAAGTTTTAATTTCGAAAAACCGATTTTTATTTTTCAGAGGGTTATGAGGGTCACCGCAATTCTATTTTTTCCCTGAGACGGGTCCGAATAATTGCTGCAATTGCCGTGTTTTTCAATATTTCTTCGAGGAAATTTAAAACAGTATTCTTCAAATCTAATACTTTAATGCACTATTGGTTTTAATAGAGATTTTAACTGTGTCGTCACACAAAATTCACAAAAGCATACCTTTTTTCGTACTTATTAACCTTACTCCCCCCTAAAGATGATGATCTAAAGAGTGAGGATATGGATTTGTCGTTCGCTTACATACAGTCTTTTAGCGAAAACGAATGCAATTGAAATTACAATGAATTAAAAACACTAATAATTGAATCAAACTTTTTTTTCATAAGTGTAGTTTCTGATTGACAACAACAGAAAATAGTTTTTGTAACAATTAAGTACAATTTTAAGGTAGATAAAAACAAAAGCAACTTATAAGTGTTATTTCACTTGTTCTTCTGGTTAGACGATAAGACGATCCCTAGAAATCTACTTCTTATAATTACTACAATCGCTTGCAGAAAAGGTGCAATTGTTATAATGGCGTTCTGGTAAGCAATTAATTTTCATGAATTAAATTTTGGAAAAATACCGGAGACAAATTTTATTTACGAGTCGAAAGAAATAATAATAAAAGTATTCTGTTTTAAATACAGTACATTGACACAGTGAAAACAATCCAGCGTGAAGATATTGCAAAAGTTAAAACAATCAGAGGATACCCATTTATTTCATCGTGAGAAATTAAAATCCAAATCGACCTTGCGTACAAACGCGGGAACGGTCCGAAGACGGTCTATGGATGGCAGACTGAAATCCTTCAAAGTCATGAAAAAGACTTTAATTCCCTCCAAAAACAAGTTGGCTGGATTAAAATTGCCTCATTATCACATCCACTGGCCAGTTGGGAAAGCGAAGAACGCGTTTTTTTAAAGACGTGTCCAAATTTAATTAAAAGAGTAAGGCCGCTGTCCGTTGCGTTCGAAGACCACCCTGGGCATGAATATTTCGCTTCCAAACCATACCGATTCGAGGTAATTTCTCATTCTGAAATTCCTGCGATGAGTGAAAGACCTCTTTGTGTGAACGCAACATGTTACATAAATTCTTCCTGGTGCTGGAAGTCATGAACTATACGTGCTAAAATTGTAGTTCTTTCAGGATTTAAGGATTCGTGTCAGGGTTCACTGTGCCTCTTTCCGTCAACATTACTTTCATTCCAATGACGATTTTTTTTGTGTGTAGCTACGTCGTTCATGGGCATGCCTTTCAATCCCATGTTCGTTTGGCCAGGCGCTCAAAGGAAGGGATAGCAGGAACTGCTATGTGTGTAGCTACGTCGTTCATGGGCATGCCTTTCAATCCCATGCTCGTTTGGCCAGGCACTAAAAGAAAGGAATGGCAGGAACTATAATTCTTTTGAAAGAAAAAGATAAACAAAATTTGATTCATTTATGAAATATAAATTAACACAAAAATGAAGGCTATTTCAGTAGCTTATATTTTGATCAACATTGTATTAAGATTTAAAGTCCGATTTGGAGACTTCCTTAATCTAAAGTGTCGTGAAAAGTAGCCGAAGAAAATCAAGGTTGCCAGACAAAGTAAACGTAGTAGTAAGACGTACACAATCGTGGACATTGTAACTAACGTTTAAATCAGAGCTGCATATGTCGCAGTATACTGATGGTTATTGTTTTACTGATGATATTTAAATTCAGTTCTAGATCTACTATATGATGGTTCGAAAATACCATGCAATGCTACTTAATAAAATAATCTCCGGTGCATCATCTATGTTAACTACTTTACAATAAAACCGCGACGTTAATTACAAAAAAAAATGTAACTACTTATATGGGGAAATGACACAAGGGAATAAATTTACACATGTCCAAATGCAAAAACAAAAGAAAAAATTTTAGTGACCCATTTAAATGATAAATATTGATTTTTTTATGATTATATTATAAGTGTATTTTTCTTTTCCATGCAAATACACATGTTTTTCACACTGAATAACAACTGGACGTGGAAATGATACGAAAATTGTCACTAGCGACACAAGATTTCCTTAGAAGCGTCACAAAGTATACAATTCGGAAAACTTAATTGATTTTTAATATTTTTTTTTTCATATGAAACTCGACTGTGATCAATTTAAAGGCATTTTTAATTTGCTTTCCAAAAATAAAAAAAACCAAATGCAAGAGTTTCGTGCAACACTCAATAATATTGAACACGTTTGTGCAGATACAATGCGCACTAGGGCGCAATCGAACAAGTCCAATATAATCATGTACTCATGAGTAAAACTTTGAATGGATGGGACACAACTGGAGATCTTTTTTTTTTTTTGTATTTTATATTTAGCGATATCAAATGTATTCTGCTCAACAGCGTTTCTTCTCACTTCTAAGACAAATTTAAATAAAAAAAAAAAAAAAAAACTTCAATTCATGGCGCAGATAAGATGCTTCAAATTCACCGACTGATGGATGGGACAACAAAAACAGAAAAAGCTAGTGTGGCATATGTTTAACACACCTCCGACTTGCAATAGTGCATTTCGTAACGATTTTTTCACACATCAATATATACATATGCGCACATTTCAGCTTAAACAATAAATATTATTTCAATTTCTAGCCAACACAATATAACTTTGATTTTTTGTTCTTTTGTTGTTTTCCAAGAAAATCTGCTTTTTTTTCCGTGATAATTATGAAAGACTAGAACAATGATTATATTTTGCTGGTAAGAAAGAACACATACCGGATTGTTATACTTTCGGAATGAAAATCGATCAAAGGCTTTCACATGATCAACACTTCGCGATAGGAGGTTTAATTTTACTGCGAATTACTTTAGTTTTATAAACCTTAAAGCTTTAATTTTAATTTTTTCTTTCTGCTTACTTAACCAATAATGAAAAATGAGGATACAAATTAGACTTATGGTTGGACGAATCAAAGTCCCTTACAAACAATACAATTCCAAATGAAAGAGGACATGAAACTTTTGTTGGTTGTGTTCGAAGTAAATTTCCAATGAGTGAGTTCAGCTGAACCATACTTCAATAATTATAATTATATAGCTGACTTCGAGCGGAATATGACATGTACGCCATTGTCAAAGTAATAAGAACACTTATTGCATTTTAATACTAGTTAAGGTAGCTCTTAACTTCAATTTCAATTTTAATGCATTTTTATTCATTCATTTTATAATCTTACATGCTAGACACAAAAATGCTTAAAACTAGCTTTATTAACTTAACTATGTCTTAAATAACTTACTGGCCCTCTGCGGGCGCCCTAAGCTAAAACTAACAATTAAACCTATGTCTTTCGACTTACTAATATTTACTTTATTTAAATTTAAGAAACTAATAATAAGACTAAGAAAAATAATTAGTTATATGAAAAACTTAGTATATGAACTTTTTATGTTAAAATTAAAAATAGACTTAAATACTAAACTACAAACTAATCTAAAACTTAAAATCTTTACCTAACTTACAATACTATTAAATACCACTTAGACTACATTAAACATAAATAAGCCGGCCAAGGCTGACAGGACATGCTATATTTGCCATAAGGACCCAAGTAATAAAACAACGACGAAGTTCATACTCCGCCCAGCAACCAATAGTGTCGATATTGCCTTACGACATCAGCTCTGTCACGGTCTGATACCGCCCTACTTAACCTGAAAGTCTCCGGTGAGCTACTTGCGACGTCTTGGTCGTAGTTGACTTGCCCGTCCAAAGCTTTTCGACCAACGTGGAAGTTTAACGGCACCGCTAATCTATCTTGTAAGGTAGCTCTTATTGTAATCGAGTATGTACAGTAAGAATAGTATCAAATTAAGGGAATATGTAGTCTGCACATATTGCAGATATGACCAATAACTTAAGTCAAAAGAAATTGTGTTCAGTCAGCTGTATTGATATAGGAACATCGAGAGATAATAGGACTACAGGTTGAAAGTGTCGTTATTGCAGACAACTTCATATCTATTACTCTGAGGTGAATTTTGACCATGACAGCTGTCACATCAGAAACTTCATGTCATTGTCTAATTATTTCAGTCTAGGTTATTGGTCATAAGTGAAAACACACAAGTTTTTATAAAGCCGTAAAATTTCTACATTCGTGCCATCAAAACAACATTTGCGGGAAGTTTTAATATGCTTCTTTCATTTAAAGAAAAAAGCAACCGAAGCGCATCAATTGCTTATCAGAAGCTTACCCGGGCTATACTATAGCCGTTAAAATGTGTCAGCGGTGGTTTACGCGGTTCAAAGATGGTGATTTCGTCACCGAAGACAAAGAACGCTCCGGCCAGGTGAAAAAGTTTGAAGACCATGAATTGGAGATCGAGATCCGTAACAAACGCAAGAAGAACTTGCAAAAGCACTGAGGCGTCGCTCAGCAAACCATTTCCGATCGTTTGAAAACAATGGGAATGATCCGAAAGGTAGGACATTGGGTGCCGTATGAATTGAAGCCACGAGACGTCGAACGCCGATTTTGCATGCCCGAAATGCTGCTTGAACGCCACAAAAAAAAATCTTTTTTGCATCGAATCGTCACAGGTGATGAAAAATAAGTACATTACGATAATCCAAAACAACGGGCAACGTATGGATACCCCGGATTTTATTTGATTTAACTCATTTAGAGTTCAAAAATACGGAAAAAAAGACAAAATATGGAAAAATATAGCAGAGTGGTTAAACCAAGAAGGTAAGTGGTTAAGGTAAAACAAAAAATGTTTAATGTGTTCAAAACAATGTACATAAATATTTTGTTTCCTCATCTGCCAATAACGCTAATCAAATTACTTCATCTTCGTCTGAAGAACACATTCCGTCCATCCTGAAAAACAAGCAACTACTAAGGTGAATACCGCATACAAAATTCCGCTAGTGTGAACGGATTAGCGGTATACCGCTACCGCACTTCTACCGGTACCCGTACCGCTCTGGTGTGTGAGCTCCTTAAAGAGAAAATGATAACTTCATTTCTTGTAGCGTACCATCTTCTTGAACGCACCCCAAAAATTACAACTGTCAGATGTTAAAGTGACAGTTCAGGTCTCTTGGGTAAGCTCTCTTTTATTCTGGCTTTGGACCCATCCGGTCGGAAATAAAATCCAAGAAACTAAATTTGTGTAAAACTTGACAAAATTACTAAAGAAATGCAAAAATAAAGTGACTAAAATATTTGATTGTAAAACCTTTATTTGTAATAACTGAGTTCACTCGGCCACTCATGGAGTTTACCAAATGTTGGCATTTGTCGGAGGGTATGGAAAAGCAAACCTCTTCGATGACTCTCCATTTACCACTTTAATGGAAGGGTTCCGTTTACCTATATCAATCTTCAGCACGTTCCAAAGGTTCTCGATTGAATTTAGATCCGGAGATTGAGAGTGCCAGTGCAAAACATCAACATTGTTATGCTCAAACCACAGTTTTGTCAGTTTTGCCGAGTGTTTGGGGTCGTTAAGTTGTTGGAACTGCCAAGGGGCATATTTTCTTCGGCCCAAGGTAGCATGACATCCCTCAAGATATCTTCGGAGGATTCTTTGATCATTATGGGACCAACGCCCAACCAAGCAAAACAGCCCATTATCTTGACACTACCACCTCCATAGCTTACAGTTGGTTTTGTGTAGCGTGGATTGTTCGCTTCACGGGCGAAGCGACGTGCGACGAACAAACTGTTTTACGTCCATCCCAAACAGATTTATTTTGGTTTCGTCGCTCAATAATTCGTTTCTCCACTGCTCTTTTGCCTGTATGGGTTCATAAGGTATGTGCTTAGCAAAAGAAATGCGTTGCATAACATTTACTTTTTTCAACAGGGGCAACTGCGTCCAGCGTACAGCCTTGCATCAACTAACACTCGGCGAATCGTCCTGGCACTAGCTTCAATTGATGTTTCCTACTTTAAGTTTTTAAAGGACATAAAATGGTTCCCCTGGTTCGAAAGGTGAAACCCTGGTCCCATAGGACCACAAAGCTCGCATGTTAACCTTCAGTGCAGTGTCTCTTTTTTACCATATTAAGCAATTCTTAAATATCAGGGTTCGAATAACGACATCAGTAAACGAGTGAGTGAAATTCATTCCATATCGTGTGATCGAGTATCATCACGTATCGTATGCCCATTAAAAATAGTACTAGAAATATTCTACTACACTGAGTTGAGACAGCTGATAAATGTCAAATTTGTGGACATTTTTTTGTTTAATTTGTAAATAAACATTGTTTCGTTTAATTGTTATAAGAAAATGGAATATTTTCAATATTTTTTATCCTCCGATTCGTCTGTGTGACAATGTGTTATTTGTTGTTTTCTTTTACTCTGAACGTTTTTGCAGATATTCAACATCGGCTTAAAATATATTTAAAATAGTAAGTAAAAACACAGAAAATGACAACTTAAAGGAATATTCTTACATACTGTTTTTTCTCCCGAAAGCAACTTCATCCGTCAGCAACAATGATACCGAGTAAATGCACGGGTGCCTGTCTGGTTGACTTGGAGAAGGCCTTCGACACTGTTTGGTTAGAAGCGCTCTTTAACAAGTTGAACAGGCTTGGCATAAGCAAACCACTACTGTACATGCTTTATAATATGCTTACCAATAGACGGTTCGTTGTGAAGAATGGCAATGTTACTTCTATTTGTATTTTTAAGTTAATAAGAGGTCTGCAACAAGGTGCGGTTAATTCTCCTATACTTTTCAGCATTTTCACGATTGATCTTGTAGGTTCTCTTCACCATGCCATAGCGTACGCAGACGATTTGATTGCGTACAGATCAGGACCGAAGATTGAGGATATAAAATTGAACTTGCAATGTGACTTTGATAAAATCCAGCGTTATTGTGACGACTGGAAGTTGAAGATTAACTACCAGAAATCGGAGACTATTCTCTTCAGGACTCCACTGTCTAGGGCCTCTTGGGATACAAGAAAGAATTGGCGAAAATTCTTGATCGTGGGACAACATAGGCAGCCATTAGCAAACAGAAGTGTAGTCAGATACCTAGGGCTCTGGCTCGACCAATATCTGTATTTTAATAAACATATAGATGTAGCTCTAGCCAGAGCCAAAGCGGCTTTTGCTATGACAAAGAGACTGTTTTATAGCAGCCAACTCGATGCCAGGGTGAAAGTCATCTGCTACATGGCACTTGTCAGGCCAATGATTGCTTATGGCTGTCCAGTGTGGTTCAACGTGACAGCAAATTCGATGGAAAAGATTCGGGTTTTTGAAAGACAATGTCTCAGGGCTTGTCTTCGTTTATATAGAACTCCAGAGTCCCAATACAAAAAATTCTATCGCAATGAGGTCCTTTACAATGGGGCCAACCTGATCAAAGTGGATAATTTCCTTATTAAGCTAATTCGAAGACACATTGCAAGGGCAATGACTTCGATCAACAACCTGATCTCCGGGGCTTTCTACCCTAATGATTTGTACCATGAGAGTGTTCGCCTTAGTGGCTTTGTCCCTCCGGAGGCCTTCCTCTACTTCGATTCTAAAGGATTGATACAGAATAGTAGGGCAATGCCGCTTATCTTCCACATCGCCCGTTCAGGTGTAGACATACGACTCGATTACAATCCAGACATCGCCCACAGTTCCGAAGATTGTCTCAGGTTCAGCAGAGCGGTGTCAACCCGCGATGTGATAGATGCACAGAAGCAACACCAAAAATGTTGGTGGCTATTTGAAAATTGATAGGGAACTCTGTCGTCAACTCCCTTCAAAGTCAGGTAAACTTATGGAGCAAAGTCGGCCTCTTTTCCTTTTAACTTCCCATCTGGAAGCTCCTGTTAATGCTTTGGCCGGCTTACATAGACTTAAGTTTTCTTAGCGTAAGTAGGATTAGTTAGGAAAATATATATATTATTATATTATATATACATGTATTAAATTATATATATATTTATGTTCTATATATTTTCGTGGATTTTTAAGCGTATGTATTTATTTATATTTATACATACATAGTTTTAAGTATATATTCTAAGTAATTTTAATGTAGTTTTAAGCTTTAGATATAGAATTAAAAATGTCCGACCACTAAGTTTTTTTTTTGAAAATTTTCTTAGTTTAATAGTTGTAAATATAATGAAAGTAATAAAATTAGTTTGTTTAAGTCGAAAGACATAGAATATAGTACTAGGTTTAGCTTAGAGCGCCCGCGAAGGGCCAGTAAGTTAGTTAAATAAATAAAATTAAGTTATATAAGCTAGTTTAAGCGTTTTATTTATTTATTTATTAATTTCATCTACAAGTTACAATATAACTAACAGATGTTAACAATTTGTTTTTGCTCAAAATATAAATAAGTAAAATAAGTTAGTTTTAAATATATCTCTACTAGCAGCTAGGTCTATGTACATATAAACTTCGTTGAAAGCTAAAATGGCTCTTGAAATAGGCTCATTACGACCATAATTGGTCGTGTGATTTTGTTCAAATAGCAGATCTCGAATTCTCAGCGACCGTGCTGGAGCATATATAGGTATTAACGACAAAAGAACAGGAGACTTAATATGGTTACAAAGAAGGTCTCTCACAAACATTACATCAAGAATCGAACGTCTAGATTTTAAGGATTTGATTCCTAGTAACTGACATCTAGCCCTATAGTTTGGATGGAAGTTCCAACGCAACTTGTAGAAAATGAACTTCGTGAAGCGCCTTTGGATTTTCTCAATGCGGTCGGAGAAGGTTACATTAAAGGGATTCCAAATAACAGCCGCGTACTCTAGAATAGATCTAACAAGAGATGTATATAGGGACAATAGCGCATATGGGTCCTTGAAATCTTTACCATTACGCTTGATAAATCCAATTACTAAATTGGCCCTTGCGACTGTTAGTTCTATGTGGTTTTTAAATGAAAAAAAATTATCAATCGTAACACCAAGGTCTTTGATTTTGCTAACTCTATTCAAAGGCATAGAGTCAATGGAATAGTTGAAATCAATTAAAGAAGTCGATCTGGAAAAAGAGATTACATTGCATTTTTTAATATTGAGTTTTAAACTGTTAGTGTTACACCAACCCAGAACGCGATTTAGATCTGCCTGTAGTAGATGACAGTCATCCACACTCTTGATAACGTTTTGTCTAGTGTCTAAGAACATATAATGAGAAAATAAAAAAAATGCATTCAAAAAGTAAAAAAAAAATGATACCGAGTAAAAAATTGCACGATCACTTATGACAGAATGCCAAATTTCGATACTCGCCATTCGATATCGTAAGCTGTCATACCGAATGAGTATAATTCAGTCACGTATTGCTCGATAACTGATGTCGTAATTCGACCCCATCACACTGTTTAGCAAATAAAGTTTACCAAAATATCGGTTATCACATGCTTCAAAAATTTTTTTCCTTGAAGAATCTTTGTTCCTATTGTTGATCAAGCAGATCAGAAGTTGTTAACAGAAAGATTACAACTGATCGCTTTTTTTTTGTTTTTCACTGATATGTACTATATGTGTATAAAAAAGCGTTGCGCAAATGAAGAAAGGTTAGTTTGACTACATTTTTTTTCATTTGATCCAAACGAAGCAGTCGCTATGTACAAAATCATGGGAACGTATTAGGTGTTCTTATCATTTTGGCCATAGCTGTATATTTATTATCTTTGATTATTTGAATAAAACTATTGGTGAGAAGCTTATATTGCAGAATGTAATTATGAGACGGGGTATACGAGTTGAAGCATATAAGTTGAACAACATGTTATATTCTGCACACATTTTAAGGAATTGTCACAAAGAAATTAAATTATTCGTACTGTACAAATTCGCATGTATTTTTACGAACATTACTTTTAAACTTTCTGTTCAAACTATAAAATGTCACTTGGCGTCACTTATCAATTTCTTCTTAATCGTAAAGTTAATGTGCCCATAGCCTTTTTAAATTTTTCGACTCATACGTTAAGGTTTTAAACCTGTTGTTCTTTTCATCTAACACGTTATAAGGGGCCAAATCGTCTCTTCCGTGAACGGATAGCCGATAGTACGTATAAAAATTACGTTATACGTCTTTCGAATAAATGAACTGGGATCGCGGCATACAGTTGCTCACGAAACGTAGTTCCAATCGTACAAAGAAGAAATTGGACTAGATTTAATTTGAAAAATGTAATATTTAATGTCAATAGAATGACAATCAAATGTCAATGACATGAAATTTGATAACAAAAAAAAACTGTCTACTAATTTGTTCAAAATAAATTAGCACGGAACCGAGCTTATTGTGGTGTTTGAGTTTAGCCGAAAGCGATTTGGATGGGAAAATTTAACGGAGACGCCTGAGGAATAAAAAGCAATCTATTCATTGTCACGAAATGCAAGAATCAAACAAATAAGCTCTTAAGATGTGACTAGTTTTTTTGTCTTGTATATTGTGCTCCGAGAGCATCAAATTGGAGAAGAAGCTCATCTGACGAGAATGGGCGAAAAAATTGAAATAACATAAAAATAAACATAATATTTTATGCCAATTTATTTTATTTATGTGCGTCATAAAATACATATTTTGCAAATTTTATTATTTGTTTGAGTAATAAATGGTTTTCAATAGCTCACATTTTATTTGAATTCTTATCCTTTGCCAACAAAAAATACGTCTGCTCTTTGCCGATCGAATGACATTTCGAAAGCAAGAGCACTTGCACGGAACCTACCACATTCGTTCACTGAAAACTGAATACTGAATAGCGATATGTAATTTACGTTCACGGATGTCACGATCCCGAATAAAGGAATTCTGTTCGCGATTACTCTTTGGCCTCAGTACGAGATCTGCAACGGATTTAAGAGAAATCTTCGAGAAACATAGAAAACAGGGGTATTTCTGTGCAAAAATTAACTGGCCGAGATTTTTACGTTTGCTCACAGGCAAACGAACAAAATCGACAGAACTTGCAGCATGGACACAGAAAGACCAAATGGCACAATTGGTTATAACAACCTCAATGTCGTTCAACCAACTTTGGTTCCTGGTTACTTGCAACAGTGCGGCCAAAATGTGGACAGAGCTATTATCTATCTGTGAGCAACCTTAAGATATCAGCCTCAGCACTCTACAGCAGAAATTCAACGAGTATCGCAAGCCTGATGAGGAAAGCATGGGGAGTCATATTTCTGCAATTGAATAGATGGCGAATCAGCTTGAAGAACTGGGTGCTCCAATGGTGAATTCAGCAGTCATCAACATCAAGTGGGGACATCCCACTGGTTTTTTAGAGCTTCGAGAACAATTCTTAATTAATCCGGCTTGTGAGGACTTTGGACCGCAAAATGTAGTAAATACCAAACTGGCGGCTAGTGTTCGTCAGAAAGTCTACTGGCGCAACCCCTCTGAAAGTTTTTCGATATTTCTTCTCTATACCAGGCCACAAAGTATGAATTCCGATGCATTCTTTTTTTAATTCCAATAAGACGTTATTTGGCCTTGCATAAACTCATTGGCAATACGGCAGGAGAGTGTTTTCAAAGAAGCCCGGTTTCGAATCATTTGGCAACGCGAAGAGTTGTTTCATTTAGTATTTGTCGCGCTTTCTTGTTATCATCGGACTCTAGCGTCGCAGCAAGGTGTTGTTTCCGAAGTTATCCGCTCCGAAATTTTCTACAACCATTTGATGCAGTTCGCTCCTTTGATGGCTCACTCTTATGGAAACAAGCATACAATGCGGGCGAGTGTGCTCAGCGTTTCGGAGAGATTCTTGACTTTGCAAATGGTATAATTTTCATGGAATGTTGAATCCACTTGTATTGTTAACTAAGCGTCATATTGAAAAGATGATGTTGGCAAAACGCGACCACATTGCGAACCTTTGAAGAGAAGGCAATTACTTGGTCTATTATATTACGGTTATAGTTTGAAATAGTTTTTTTTTTAGCTAATTTCATGACGAACGAGTATGCCTGGTAAGCCGAATCAAATTCCAATTCATCAACGGCTTGTGAAATGTCTTTTGGTTATTCATCGCAGGTGCTCTACCAGGTCATTCACTGTTGTTCGTTCGTTCGTTACCACTTGATGAAGGTTATGACTGAGCAACATGTTAATATACAAACTGCTGATGCTGATGTATTCTTCTTGCAGCTAAATTCAGAGCTCGACTGTCCAATGAGAAAAAACTGCGAACCACACAGAAAAAGAAATTCAACTTTGGAAGACTTTGTGAGAAACTCTCCATTGTGCATTCACCATCCACAAACGCCAATAGTTTGTGGAACTAGTACCTCGACATGAACAAGTTCGTAGCCAATGGGCTACTAGCTATCACCCAAACAGAGTAATTGATATGATGACGAGTGCAAACGATGGAAGAAAGTTACAGAAAATGCACACATGCAAGCGCTGCGGTACAAACAAGGGAAGCGAGGGAAGAGTACCGAGCCAGAAGAGGGGAGGAGAAGAAAATCCTGTGTTAAAAGTAAAGGGCCTACGCAACCTCCCAGCTCTAGGAAATCGAAGAGCTCCGGATGTTGTTTTAGGAAAGCCAAGCAATTGGCTTCAAGCCCGGGACGCAGGCTCTTTGAAACAGTGAAGGAAACCTTGTCACCGAAGAAGAAAATTAGATGTATTTGGGCACTATTTCTAGCAGCTCCTTAATAGTCAACAGGTAGAGAGATTGATAGGGCAAAAAGAGAACCCGCATCCAGTCAATACAGAGCCCATCGGCACTGATCAGCTATCAAAAAGCTGAGGAACAACAAGGCCGCCGGCCCCATGGGCGACCAGCGCAACTTTTCAAGCATTGTGGCGATGCTTTCGTTGGGGCATGCAACAAATAATCAGCCAAGTTTGGGTGTATGAAGCCATGTCCGATCACTGGACTATCAGCTCTATATGCCCCATCTTCAAGAAACGCGATCCTGTGTTTTCTAAAAACAGTCGTGGCATGTCCCTGTTTTATGTCGAATTCAATATCTTATCAAACGTTCTGTGAGAACATCTCAACGCTAAGGCAGGCAAGGCTGGAAAAGACCAACAAATTTCAAGTCCAGACGCACATTTTCTTCATCGACTTCAAAGCCGCATATATAGCATTCATCGTCTTGATTTCCTTAAGACGATGGCCGAGTTCGAGATTCCGCCAAAATAAGTCAAGCTGTGCCGCGTAACACTGGAAAACACACGGCGCAATTTGGAAACAATTCGTACGAACTATTCCAACTATTCACCGGATTTTGGCAAGGAGATGCGCTATCATGTGATTTCTTCAATCTCGTGCTGGAATAGATTAGTGCACAGGGCAGGTGAAAATATGTAAGACCATACCTTCAACAAATCTGTCCACCATGGGTCGCTCACAGCGCACCGTCTTAGAGACTTTTACGGCAATAAGGGAACAGGCGAAACGAGTTGGGTTTTACGTAAACGAGGAAAAAATTCAGAACATGTTGTCAACAAACAAAGAATCATCTGTCCACAGCAAAGGACAAAACGTTACTATTCGCAACAGTGATTTCGAGGTGGTTAGTAGAGATTCGGCGAAGACTTACATAACATGATGTTAATTAAGTTAGTCATAAACTAGACTTAAATACTAAAACAGTATAATGATGTGGCCATTTCAGAAATAAGAACCCTACACATCATTTTCATTTCGTCTACGACACTGACACATGAAAACCATCCTTAGACTATTGTGAATCCACCAGTTTTATTGTTCAGAATCTGCTGTAGGTTTGTGTATAAACAAAAAGAATCTCATGGGGCAACTTGCATGATTTCGTCGGAAAAGCATCAAGAGAAAGCAAAAGCTATGTTCAGACGATATCCAGACCTGATCTGATTGTCAGATCTGTTAGTGAAAAAATTGCCCCAAATATCTGGCAACCGTGTGAACTGACCGTGTTTTGACAATGAAATTGGCAGCTACCCGGCAATCGTCTGAACACACAGTTTTCCCCTTTGTCAGACCATTGTCATGCGTTCAGGACATTTGCAGGCTCATGTGCTATTGTCAGATGTGCTATTCAGGACATTTGCAGACTCAGCAGAGCACCTTTTATTTTATTTTATTAAAACTAATATTTTGAAAATGTCTGAAAACGTTGACGTGGAAAACGACCCCACATTTTGGCCTGTTGCATTTCTGCAACTTTCACAGTCGCCGCCATAATTAAAAACTCAAAAAAAAAAAAAAAATCATAACGCAGGAAGGTTGAGAGCGAATGGTCCCACGATCAAATTTTAAATTTGATCCATGAAATTGAGGCGCGACCTAGTTTGTGGGATGTCGGATGTCCTGAATATAAGCTGCCGAAAGAAGGCTAATGGCAAGAAGTTGCGGACGCCATCCACATGACCCTCAACGACTGCAAGGGCAAATGGTCTAATTTACGGATAAGTTTCAACAGCAACCTTGAAAAATATCGGAAGAGGAAACCCGGTCAAGGTGTTGACGAATCGGTTCCCATTACCTGGAAGTTTTTTAAGCCGATATTTATTTTGGAAATATATAAAGTTCTCCAATCCACTCAATCGACTTCGTCTATGGAATTGGTAACTATTTCTTCGCCTTTATTGGTTTTATGTTTCAGAATTATTCATTTGTTCTTTTTGTACCATTTTCAGAACCCTGCTGTCGATGACCAGTCATTTTTGCGCGAACTTGGCGAGTGTAATACGCGGGAATTCGTGTCACCATCGCCAATTTCATCTGGGCAACGACGCAAGCGCAGGTTTACTTCGTCAACACCATCGCCATCTCCGTCCGATACCAGCCGCGATACCAGTTTAAAACAGATGGAATATGCTCGCGCGCATATTCGTTTCTTGCTTTTCGATATGTGGAGTCGAATTGCTTATCATCCATACGCAAAAATTTGCGATATAATTCTGGCTCTTCATCTCTCAATTCGACGAGCAATTTAGCGTAAAATCCTACCTGTTGACGGCGGGCCACCCAATCCTTCGTCCAAACACGCCGGCGTTTCTGTGGCAATTCATCTTCCTCGCTGCTCTCCAATATATATGTGGCCAAAACAGTCACAAGTGCTTCCTTTTGTTCCATTTCGATTCACTTTTTTCTTTATGATATAACGTTTCTGAAATTCACTTCACAGAAAGAAAAACCAATTTTTTATTTGTCTACCAATGCCTGTCAACGGTTGTCAGATCAGTTTGTAAACAAACATCTGTCAACCGTGTGAACTGACAATTTTCAACCTGACAACGTTGTCAGGCAAAATATTGCCAGGCCAACCATCCGACAATGAAATTGTCAGAGTTTGGGACAAAATCTGGCAACCGTGTGAACTGGCAACTAAGGGAGTATATGTTCTCCCCTTGCATTCACCGTATTCCCATACTACCCTCTCTCCAATTTCAGTCTTTTCAGGTAGACAAAAATGCAGGTATAGCCCATGAGATTTCTTGGATGTGAATATAAAAAACCAATATTATTTTCACTTTCTTTTCAATATTGTAAAAAAAGTATATGTAATGAACTAAAAGTTTCAGTCAGATGTATTATAAAACTTTTTTACACAAGATTTTATAAACTTCCTTTATCGATAACTCAGATCTCAATTATGTTGACATTGACTTCTTAAGTGAAGGGATTTACCTTGATAAACCTTAAGGCAAGTCTTTTGTTATCAGAAGGGCAACTTTCACCTGATGATATAATAGAACACTGTGTAGAATTACATAAGAAAATAAACCCAATGTGAGATTTTAATGACGAAGCCCCAAAAGAATTTAACATTTCAGACTTAAAAACCAAACATACTTCTCTTCTCCAAAACAAATGTGCATCACAATGGGAACCTTCAAAATAACTCTTGGAAAGTTATTTTTTTTTTGTTTTAAATGAATTAAGTTTTCAAGAGGAGTATTAAAACCCAACAATCAATGTGAAAAAAAAATATAAATATATTTTGTACTTGCTTGCTAACTGCTTGCTTCCAAGCTTCCAATCCAAACATCATTTTGCAGAGTCCGAACGGAGTGATGGTGCCCATCTTCGGTATGCCACTTTCCTCTACAGGGCAGAAAAAATTGTCTTATCACTGAGGAAGAACGTGAAATCCTGAATATTTGGTACTGGGTATCGACCACTACGGTTACTGCTTTCGGGCGACGGAAATCCGCACAAGAACACCAGTCTCCATAACCCCTTGGGGACCATGTGCATGTGGGCTGACCCATGTACTTTTGGATGGCCGACACATTTTAAGGTCGAGCATAAACGAATTAATGCGAGCTAAACTACCACAGGCTGTGGCATTTGTTTCAAAGATCCACAACTATTCGGAAGTAGCGGAGAAAGTCCGCTCCGATTATTGCTTGCTGCACGTCAGCGATTACAAATGTTCATCGAATATTACGTTTAAATCCCAAACTCAGCACAATTGCTTTTTTTTAAACATATTTTTTATTTTGCATACTCCTCACGAGCCTGAAATATTCCTCTCAAATCATTTGAGATACTCCTCAGCGAAAATTCGAAACGACAGCCCTGCTTCAGCGTTTGACAGCTTTCCTTGCGTAGCGAAGACCGCTATTACACGCTGAATGTTTTGCAAGATTCATATGAGTGCAAAAGAGGGGGAAGGTGAAACAGCGATAACCTAGCCCGGACATGCACGGTTAGGGTTTCCCTTGTAGGTTTTTGACGTTTCCTTATCTCCTTCTTCTTTATTTTTCGAATTTTCTTTATTTCTACTTCTCACTCATAGGATACACAGCAGATTTGTTTTTAGAGTACGTGCCAAAAATATGAGATTTCAAAAAAAAATCACCGATAATTGCACAGCGCAAATATGCTGTGTGTAAAAGACGTCAAAGAAATCTTTGCTAAATTCCCTTCAAATATCCCTTCAATTTCCCCGTAACGACTCGCTACCCTCCGCTTCGCGACGAACTGTCATCTCAGTACATTTTTCGCGTAGCGGATCTGCGTTACGGTGTGCTGGAACGGGGCCAATGAGTTGTTTTTTGGAAGGACCGATAACTGTATACAATCTACCGAAGCTATCGATATAAATTTGCCTTGAAATTGAAATATCGATAATTTACCCATTTCCAACACTACACCACGTAAACGTCAACAAGTTAAAGTGTGAATGTGAAGATATTTAGTGAAATAAATTAACATGAGTAAACCAAATATAACTAATGAGGATGACTCAAATTCAACCTTATTTTACGCTCGAAATGAATACTTCATTGGCGATTTCATGGGCTCAATCAACTTGGTTCTTTTAGAACTATCAAAAGCAGATCCTGAGCTGTTGTCGTATATGTACCTTTCATTCCTCGCTATTGATTCCGGTCGGCTCATTGGTACAGATATAAAGGAGAATGACTCAACGGCCCTATTGGCACTGCGCTATGTGTACGATGCATCTGAAAATCCATCAAAAATCGAAGATATTCTCCAGGAATTGAACACACATCTGTCTGGTGATGATGAAACGAATATTTGGCATATTGCTACTGCAATAGTCTATTGCTACGATGGACAATTTGAAAATGCATTGAAGTAAGTTGGAACTCGGTTGATAAGCCAACACAATGCAAATCCGGTTTAATTTGTGTTTATTTACAGAATTCTTCACGACTCGAAGAAAATTGAGTCAATGGCTCTTTCTCTTCAGTGTTTGGTCTTTCTGAATCGTGTCGATTTGGCAAAACAAATACTTGTGAAAATGCAAGAAATAAGCGATGACGATACTCTGACTCAACTGGCACAGGCATGGATCGCAATATCAAGTGGTACGGAACAAATGCAGGATGCATTCCATATTTTTCAAGAATTTTGTGAAAAATATCAACCAACTCCAATGTTACTGAATGGGCAGGCAGTTTGTCATTTGGGCCAAGAACGCTATGAGGAGGCAGAATCAGTATTGCGTGAAGCACTAGCGAAAAAACATAATGATTATGATGCGCTCGTTAACATGGTCGTGCTATTGCACCTAACTGGCAAGGGAAGCGATGTAACTATTCACATTTATTGTATATAAATTTCCTTTATTCCACAAATATTTTCTCACGAATAGGTTGTTAATAAGTACGTGGAACAGCTGAAGCAATTTCATCCAACAGGGGACTTCGTTAAAATATTGGATATGAAATCATCGGAGTTTGATCGCCTCTGTTTACAATACAATATTGGGGGAGATGCCGGAAAACCAGCAGAATAATGATAATGTTTCTGACAATGTGTAACATTTAATTGAAACAAGAGTGTTCGCTTTCAAATGCAATAAAATTAATTGGTTTGTATTCTTTCGATTTTTTCCGCGTCCCTTTTATTCCAAGCAAGTCGTCGAATATTTGATTTGAGATATTCAATAGAGGCATTGACTCCTTGCAATTTAATTGGATGAAAGTCAAAGAAAGCAGTATGCATAATATATTCAGAGATTCTTTGAATCAGTTTTACGCCAGTAGCACAAACTTCTCTCCGAGTTGGAACTTGGCGACATAAAGCGTTCAACTCCTGCGAGGAATAAGGTTACTGCGCGGAAGCCAAGCGGCTGAGGTACTTCTTCGTACTAAATAGTTCGGGACCTCTGCACTGAATCCGTATGCAAAATTTTGAAGGCTGTTCGAGGAGCCACGCTTGATGGAGAACAACAGCACATACTACGCCATCGACACCTCTACGTAGGACAGCTGCGAGCCTCATCAAGGCAGCCACACTAAGCTTCTCGAGCGTCGATTAACCAACGTTGAGAAATCGCTAACAGAGCTTTCTCGTTTCGTGAACTGGTCGCTTAATTACGAGATAATAAGTCAACACACTCTTGGTAAGGGTGAGCTTTGTTAGGTTTTCACTCAGACCTCTAGTTGGGCCCGTTGTGAACACACGCTTGCTTACGGTCACGATCTCAACTGCAAAGTACCAACAAGGTGTGTTACTACCACCCCAGGTTTGTCGAAAAGGCTCAGCGTTATATGGCCAACAAATTTTAACTGTCAATCTGGGTCTATATCGTGCACTCAAATGGTCTTCCACTATTGCCGATGTTTAATCGCAAATAATTGGAGCCGATTTCATTATGCACTTTGGGTTGCTCATCAACCTCAAGCAGAATCGCCTCTTGGATCCTGTCACGGTCATTGCTGCTGGCGGAAAAGTTCTCGCAACGGTTGAATATGGCATCGCCACTATTGACAAGCGGTCGCTTGCTTACTTTCAGCCACAAATCGAGTAGCAGTTTGTCACCAAGATAATATACACCACCAGAGTAGATATCATCGTCGCTGACGCTCTGTTTAGCATCTGCACATTCAGCATGTCTACAAAACTCTCAGCTCAAAACATCCAAAAACTGCTAAGCAATACACCAACATCAGCTAACTCAAGCTACAGCACTTATCAATCGATGAGCAGAACATAATTTATTGCGACATTTCTTCTGATTTGGTTCGGTTTAACGTGCCAGCCACACTTCGAGAGCAAAAATTCGACACTGTCCCATCCAAGTGGCCGAGTCACAAGTCATCAACTGAAACAAAAGTATGTTTGCGAAACATCCAAAGGGACGCTATCCACTGGTCTCGGAATGACATCGGCTGTCAACGCTCACAAATAGAACGGCATTGTCACTATTTGGTATTGGTTTGAGATAGCGGCGGTCAATATTTCACTGAGAACGAAATTGGTCAGGCCATCACCATGAGCGACGAGCGCTATAGGTCGATGGTTACCAACTTCTTTTAGCCTGAATTGGATCATATGGACACCAACGACATGTGGTTACAACAGGTTGGCGCTTCGTGCCACACAGTTTACGCCACATTGGAAATTCGGCAAGTGCGATTCGAGGGCATGGTCATCTCACGTGGAGGTGATGTGAAATGGCCACAGAGATCGTGCGATTTGACACTGTTAGAGTTTTTCTTGTGGGGTATTCTGAAGTCGATGTTCTATCCGAAAACGGCACAAACCAGAAGGCCCCTCAAAGCCAACATAACCCATGCCACGCCAGACTCACATTTCGGAATTCACGTCACCGAGAGAAATCGTGATCGGATTCTATTGTTTTCGGAAAGATGTCTGTGTGTGTACGAACGTTTTTGCGGAATTTTTCGTCAAACCTAACTCGAGAATAAATCAAGCTTAGGATTAGGATTCAATCCGGGTATATGCTGTATCGGATTGAAAGATCGAAAGATCGAAACAGGATGCAGATTGACAGTTCTTCTCTCTCACAGAGCTGCAAACAATTCGTTTCTCTATGTTTTCTGGCATAGTTTTTTTTCTTCTTTTTTGGAATATTTCTTATTGATATATTCTGCTGTTTTTGTTCTGCACGATACGTTTATAAACACGAAGTGAGCAGAAATCTCTTTGCTTCTCCTTTCTCTCTCAAACTCATTCATTCAATTTTTTATAATTGGCTCGCTCTTCATGTGGATATGAATACTCTTATGATATGTGAAGTACAGAGCGAGCGGAAGAATTAGGAGAAGAATGAAAGATTATGTAGTTGTTGGGGAAACTCAGATGTATTTGGTTTCAACTCACTTCCGTGGGTGGAGCCCGAAACGGGACGGAGGATTTTTATATCGACATAAGTACTTTGAAAGTTTGGAAGATTTAGCTTAAACACCCCGCTGTCAGTGTTATGCCTTCACAACAGAGCCAACTACACACAATTTACACAAACCACTATTTTGCCAACACGAACTAGGAACTAAACCGATACAACAACGCCCTCCCGCTAGTCAGACTACTATCGCTGGTCGAATCAATTGAAAGGCAGTTGCTCCACTAACTTCGCCACCCAGCTGTATCTTTCAATTTGAGTTTAAATGCGAAATCTGAATCCGATTCCATAGTATAGATCGAGTAATCCTATTTGAATCCGATCTGCTTTAACGTGGCACTTAATCCAGATTGAAGCCGGATTCAATACGTCATATAAACGGGGTAATAGTATCGAATTTGATGAAAGTACATCGTACGAGGTCGTAGAAATAATTTCGAAAATACATTGGAGTAGGCGTTGACATAAGCGGTCTTTCACAATTTTTACATCGAAACTACAAATTCACAAATTTCCCTCAGACTCATTTCAAAATAACATTTTGAAGTTTTTTTTTTTTTCTAGAATAGCGCTAGTAAAAGAAATATTTTGTAAGTGATATTTCAGTGATAGCTCAGCACAAGTTTAAAAAAAACGTTTTCTGAGGTGCGAAAAGAAATTGCAGAGTTCAACCAAAAAAGAAAAATTAAAATTCCAAAAAACAATCCAGTTCCAGTTATGATAAGCGACAGAGCTAGTGAACATGGTCGAAATTAAGTTTGTGTCACAACTGATATGCTCTGCCTACGTGTTTTTTTTTTAATTTGGGAAAAAAACTGCGTCTTATAACGAGCGCTACACGAATGAAAATTCAAAAGAAAATCACCGGGATCTGCGCATGACAAACGAGCGCAGCATAACTGCCCGAACACAATGCATAGCTGATGAAGTGAAGCAGCCGCATAAGTGCTGCGCTGTCAAACGTCGCAGAGCAGCACTCACACAATTCGCCCACAATGGTACCTACCACGCGGCGTGCCAAATTAGTGTCACTAAAACTAAGCTGTTTGGAATTGTCTGGCACTCCTGTGCCTTTTTTTACATTTTTATACTGTAGATGGCACAAATTCCAGAATATTACCTTATTTTTTTTTTACAGATTCAACAAATCGTTCCACTTCGTCGTCTTTCATTTTTCGTTTTGTCATACATACATTTGGTTTACTATCTGTCACTAGCCGAACAAAAAAGTTAAAAGTTTACCAACTCGAAGTAGTACATCTGCGGCTGCGACACGGCTGCTGCATCATTGAGACTGCATACATTTCTACTTTTTGACTGTGTAATGTTTAGTAATATAAACACTTACTTAAGTTTAATTATAACTTGATTTATTAGAAATACTTGTTTGGTTATAATACACGTGTGGTTGAATGCTGAATGAATGTCTTCTTGATTAACCAGAAGCCTCGTGGTAGAGCGTGGCGTTGACGGATGGTGATGAATGTCAAACACTGGGTATGTTCGCTTACCTCTCATCTCTCCTCTTTTAATGCGTAGATAAGACGTTGTGGTGGTCTGATCACTCTTCCTGATCTGGTAGTTGTTGCTGTTGACGTTGGAACCTCTATGTGTTTCGGCGCTCCTGGTTGTGATGACTCTTGTGCTGCAGACGGTGATATTTCGCTCTCAGTATATGGTTCTATTTGGTCGGTGTTGACTCTTGGTAGGCTTCGAACGACTGCTTGAGTTGGTTTTATGTTGGCAGTGCTTCGACGATATTTACGCCCTTTGCTGTCCTTTACAATGTAGGACCGCGGGTGTACTTGGTGTTCGATGATTGCTGGTTGCCACTCTTTATTGTCGATTCTTGTAAGTACTCCATCCCCTCGCTGTAGTGTTCGTGGCTCTGTTGCTCCTTTGTTGGCATAATAAGACTGCCGGTTGCGCTCCTCTCGCATTTGTTGTGGCACATCATGCCGAGGTGGTTGTGGCAAAAGTGAGGAAACAGTTGTTGGTATAACTGACCGGAAATTTCTTGAACAAAGTCGTTGAGCTGGGGATCCCAAATTTCCTCTCGGTGTGTTCATGTAGTTCAATATGCCCAATTGATAGTCGGACTGATTGTAGTCACATTTTTTTAATATATTTTTTGCGGTCTGGACAGCTCGTTCTGCTAGTCCATTTCCCCTTGGATGGTAGGGCGAACTAGTCCTGTGTTCGAACTTCCATTCTGAACAAAAATGCTTGAACTCGGCGCTAGAGAATTGTGGCCCATTATCACTTTCCAAGATTCTTGGGATTCCATTTGACGCAAATATATTTTTAAGGAATTTGATGACGTTGGCTGCAGTTGCCTCTTGCAACTGTTCGAATTTCAAGAAACCTGAGTAGCTGTCAAATATTACAATATAGTCATTGCCCTTAAAGAAAAACAAGTCTACACCAACAATCTCGAATGGATAATCTGCTATTTCTTTATCACCAACACGAAACTTATTGTTATTTCTTTGATGTACCTGGCAGGATGCGCACCTCTTGATATAATCCAATATGTCCTTATTGATTTGAGGCCAAAATACTACGTTCCTTGCTCTGCGAACGCATTTGGCATAACTAAAATGACCTTGATGTATGTACTTTAAGATGTCTGCTCTCATTTGAGTAGGTATGACCACCATATGTGATTTGAAAATAACCCCATCGTGAATAGATAGTTCCTCTTTGAAGGTCCAGTATTGCCTTATTAATTTTGGGAGATCATTGATTTGGCTTGGCCATCCCATGGTAATGTATTTCATAAGTTGTTTAAAAGTGTCATCGGCGCAAGTTAAATTTTTCAGTCGCGTAAGTTCCTTATTTGAAATAGCTAGTACCATCTGGACTTCTAATTCGGTTTTGTCTTCGTCTTCAGATGGGTCATTTTCGCAATCTCGACTTAAAGGATCCGCTAAGGTCATGAGTGTCCCCTTTTTGTTCACAACTCTTGGATTATAATTAAGAAGGCTTAAGCGAATTCGTGAGAGTCGTGCGGGCGAAGAGTGGATTGGTTTTTTAAAAATAGTTTCTAGTGGTTTGTGGTCGGATTCCACTATTAAATCTTTACCCCAAATGTACTGGTGGAATTTTTCGCAGCCAAACTTGATAGCCAGTGCTTCTTTTTCAAGTTGCGAATAGCGCTGTTGACACTCTGTAAGCGATTTTGAGGCATACGCTATTGGCTGACCTTGTTGCAATAATACGGCTCCTAGTGCCTTGGAGCTTGCATCGACTTGAAGTTTGACGTCATCGTTGACATCATATAGTTTAAGTACGGGTGGTTTACTGATGCACGTTTTCAAATCGTCGAATGCTTGCTGATGTGGTGTATCCCATACCCAGGGGGTAGTTTTTTCGAGTAATGAGCGGAGTGGAGCTGTAACTGAAGAAAAGTTTTTTATAAATTTGCTCAAATATGTAAATTTACCCAGAACTCGTTGCAGCTCTTTACGGTTTGTTGGTGACTTGAGTCTTCGAATTGCGTCAGTCTTCTCCGGGTCTGCGGATACACCTTTATGACTGATGATATGACCGAGGAATTTTATTTGGTTTCGTTCGAATTCGCACTTTGCTTTGTTGAGTCTCAGTCCATTGTCTTTGAGTATTTGCAGCACTGTGTTTGTCAAGCGCCGATGGTCATCGATCGTTTTGGAATGGATGAGTATGTCGTCCATGGAAACTTTTACATTTTGTAGATGTGCGAATAACGATTGCATTATGCTCTGGAAGATTTCGGGAGCTGATGAAATGCCGAATGGTAGTCTTTTGCAACAATATCTTCCCCAGGGTGTGGCAAATGTTAGAATTTTTTTAGTTCGTTCTGACAGTTTGACTTGCCAAAATCCCCTTTTGCAATCCAAGAGTGTAAAGTATTTGGACCCTTTTAGTTGAGCTGCGATATCTTCTAGAGTCTGCATAGGGTGGTGTCGTCGAAGGATATTCTTATTTATGGTGGTTGGATCGATGCATATGCGAATTTTATTGTTTTTACGAACGACAACCATTGGTGATACGGAGGGTGTTGCTTCTTTAATTGGTTCTATGACGTCCATTTTAACCATGTTGTCTAGCTCTTCTTTGACTTGGTCTCTTATTTTGAATGGTATGCGGCGCGGTGGGCTAATATCAAACTGTGGATTCTGAATAAGATCAATGTCATATTCAAAATTTTTAAGACATCCAAGTCCCTGGAAAATTTCTTTGTCGACTTTAGTTTCCATTATGCGGCTGATAAGTCCCAATTTCTCGACGCGTTTGCCCCTAGGATTGGCTGAATATTTCCCTCGACTACTTTGAATAGTATTTTGTGTTCTCTGTTGCCGATTTGACATAGTATGATGGACTCTCCTAGAACTATGAGACGATGGTTAGTGAATGAAATTAGATTTTTTACCTTGCTGGGGGATATAGTTGCATTGGCTTTTTCGATTATCCAACTGGGAAGTACGTTGCATTGTGCGCCCGTATCGAGTTTTATTCGGTATTCATCCGGTCCTATTGTGATGGTATCAGTGAATTTGTCATCAGCTAGGCTGCGTTTGCTTGCAATGCAGCCGATAAACAGCGAGCTGTCATTACTGTTATCGCTCTCATCTTCGTCAACCGCGTCTATTTTTTTAGACGATTTCGCTGTGGATGTTGAGGGGCTAACGCACATTTTTTCGAGGTGACCTTTTCTTTTGCATTTTTGACAAGTATGGCTAAATGCTGGACAGTTACGGGGACCGTGTGTTTTACCACATCTGCGGCAGTCGAATGTTGTTTTCTTTTGTTTCGGTGGAGCTTGCCTTTTTATGTAATTAATTTTCCGTTCGTTTTCGACATTGATTTGTGCCGTTTGTTTTTGGGCTTGTTCTGTGGCTTTGCATATCGTGATGGCTTTACTTAAGGAAACATCTGCTGACAGCAACTTCGTTCGTAGTTCATCATCGCGGACACCTAAGATAAGTTGATCTCGCAATATGCTATCCGTAAGTGTTTCGAATGCGCAATTCTGTGATTGCAATCGGAGTCTAGCCATCAATTCATCGATTGTTTCACCTTCTTCTTGAGTGATTCTATGGAACTTATACCTTTCAAATGTTGTGTTCACTTTGGGGGTGAAATGACTATCAAACTGTTGTTTCACTTCATCTAGCGTCGCTTCTGCTTCTGTAATTGAGAATGTGTTGTAGATTTGTATGGCTGAGTAGCCAATTGCCGACATAAAAGTTGCAATTTGGATGCTTTCCGGTTTGCTACTCATGCCCGTGGCCGTTTCGAAATATTTGTACTGCTGCTTCCAAAATTTCCACTCTCTAGCCATGTCCTTATCATGCTCGATAATGAGTGGCTTGGGTGGGCGAAGGAAGTTGCACGTTTCATTTTCCGCCATTCTGTTTATACAGGTTTCGGCACCATGTAATGTTTAGTAATATAAACACTTACTTAAGTTTAATTATAACTTGATTTATTAGAAATACTTGTTTGGTTATAATACACGTGTGGTTGAATGCTGAATGAATGTCTTCTTGATTAACCAGAAGCCTCGTGGTAGAGCGTGGCGTTGACGGATGGTGATGAATGTCAAACACTGGGTATGTTCGCTTACCTCTCAGACTGAAGCAGACTCCACTACCACGGCGCGTCAGTGGTCTCATTGTGTTCGGGCAGTAATAGTCCCAATCCAAGTGCTGCTGCATTAGTCTGCAACTAGGATCATGCAACAATTATTAAGAGAGAGAAGGGACGATTTCGCCAAATAAATAAGAAAAATAATGATCCGGAGTTGGCCGGGTTTCGTCTTTATGTAACTCTTTTCACGTTTCACAAATTTCTGTGAAAAAATTGTTTTACCAGCCGATCGAACGCATCAAAAACTTAGAATGGACGATGTGCTCTGTGTGTTGCGAAGAAGAGTAAAATAGAAATGGATATAGAAATGGAGAAATGTCAAAAATTAAGTTGCTGCGTGTAGCTGCAATCAATTTCAAAAATGAAATTCCAAAAGCAGTATGGGTTGGGACTTAGCAGACTTAAAGCATTGCCAATTTATTATCCTGTTCATGATATATCCATATAAACGCAAATCTGGGTTCACTCCATCCAACCACAAATTTTTGTGAAATTAGATTGAATTTTTGCATATAGACGCGGATTGGACAATGGGAGATAGAAAATGAAAGAGATATCTCATCATTTCGTGTTTATATATGTAGCGTGTTGAGCAAACATAGCGGAAAATGTCTGGATTGAGAGGTCAAATTCAATTTGGAATTTCGAGTGCAGTAATACCATATACATCGGATTGAGGGTTTGAGTTCAAATAGAATCCGGGCTCGATCGAGTTATGTTCTGTGCCAGATTGAAAGATCGATAGAAGAATCAGTTTGAGAGTTTTTCTCTCTCGGTAAGCTGCAAACAACCTATCGTCTAGCGTTTGGCGTAATTTGTTTTTCTTTGTGCGTCCAATTATTTCAACTCGCCCTTTGCTGCTATTCTGGTTCTCCACGCTACAAATATTAACACGATATGACGATAGGTCTCTTTGCCTCGCTAACTCGCTTTTCTCTTTTATATTCAAAAACTCAAGTCGACCATCTATATGGCATCCAATTCGGATTGAATACGGAAAACGGATAAAATGTGTATACACAATATCACACCTACTGATATAATTCGTATAAATAACATAAACATAACATAAATTAAGGTTTGACACACTTTAATTAAGTGCTTTTAGCCACACTCTTTAACTAAATTTATTTATAACTTTGCCTCAACCACTCCAATTACCAATCTAAATGTGGTCGAAGTGCTCCCGGTTATTTATGTACAACTTTGTCCCTGAAGCCTTTCCAATGTCAGTGGCTGGCGGTCCAGTCAACTTTTGAATGGACTTCCTTTTGGCTTACCCGCTGAAAGGATGTATTCAACATACTTCCGGGTCTGTTTCCTGTCCCATTTATGTGACCGTTTACGTTCAAAAACTGAATCCGATCCCACACGAAGTTTGTGATCGTTTCAAATAATTTCCTTTGAATCCGATCTGCGTTTATATGACACTTAATCCGGACTCAATCTGTCAGATAAACTGTGTAAATGTTTAGTTGTGTTTATAAACAAAACTATAAATTAGAAGTTATTATTATTATGCAGAAGTATTAAAAAACAACTTTTTCAAACTATTTAATCAAAACAGTACATTCGAATTGATTGATTAAAATTATAAAACTTTGAGAACAAATCCAAAAGAGCATACAAAGAAAAGGGAAAAGATTTTATAAGGAATCAATCTGAACTTTTAAGGCCCCCTTATCTTATTCAATCAATCAAACCCTAGGTTTAAGAGTCATTTTCACGGATTTGAAAATTTATAATTGACAGCTGTCAGTTAATGTACATTTTCAATTGCACACCCTGTTTAGTTACTTTTAAAAACATTAATTTCAAGTGTTTAATGCATAGGACTATTTATCACTTTGTCAACTCTAAGATCGCAGTGAATGAAAAAATTTCGCACAAAATTGACTTTACGATAGGTCTCCCGCAGGGGACAATACTCAGTGTTTTCTTGTCTCTTATTTATATAAATGATGTAATAAAAGTGATAAAGTCTTGTAAGCTCGTAATATTTGTCGACGATGGTTTGTTGAAAATTTTTGGTGCGGATATAAAATCTTGTTTTGAGAAATTAAACTTCAGGGAACACTATATACTAAACTATATTTGTAATAAGATTCCTCAAAAAGTTGGAGTTTTAAGAAGAATGTATTATCAAGCAAGTCCAGTAAGTGTATTATTTATGCGCCCTCAATTCCAAAAAGGCAGGCTGCAGGTGTTACAAAACAAAGCAATGCGTGTACTTCTCAAGTGCGATATATAGTATACACGGCAATAGTGCGCACAGGCTAAGGGTTATGCCCGATTCGCAATGCAGCGCGAGAGCGAGGCCAGAAATCGCTGTCGTCCTTAAAACGTCCACAATACTCAATGAAAGCCAAATTTATGACAGCGATCTCATGTAATCTATGTGCCTAAGATGAACTAACTACACGACCGAACACCATCTTTCTCATTCTGGCTGCTCATACCAGCCTGCTGTCACGCTGTCACGCTGTAACGCCACGAGACTTTTCTAATTTTCAAAAACAACGCGATACGATAGGATGAGTCTCGCGTCATTGTGTATTGCTTCATACATTTGCATTGACTTAAATTTTTTTCTTACAACTCGCACAAGACTCGCCTCGCTGTGGAGAATGCTTCTGTGCCCACAATGCAGCAGCCGCGCCGCAGCCGCAGATGTACTACTTTGAGTTGGTTAACTTTTAACTTTGTCGTGCGGCAAGTGACAGATAGGGAAATTGGCGGGCTTACATATTTTTTATGTCTATGTTTTCGTGGACCATATGTATGTATGAAAAAACGTTGAATCTGAAAAATAGGAAATATTGTGGAATTTGTGCCATCCAAGGTATTAAAATATAAAAAAGGCGCAAGAGAAGCAGACAATTCCAAACAGCTAAGTTTGAAGTGACACTTATTTGATATGTCGCGCGGTACCTTTATGGGCGAATTTGGTGGGTGCTGCACCGCGACGTTTGACAGCGCAGCACTTATGCGGCCACTTCACTTCAGCTGCTATGCATTGTGTTCGTGCAGTAAACCAAACACCGTTGATGAACACTGCAATATTTCTATTCAAATAAGAGAATGGTATCCGTCCACAATATCTACAAGAATACATTTCAGACGGAACTTCATCGTATAATCTGTGAAATCATGGTGATTTGAGAGTACAAAGGTCGAGAAATTCAAGAGGTCAACAAAAATTAACTTCAAGGGTTTCGATCTTGTGCACTCATTTCTAAAAAGGAGGAGTGGATTGCATAAAAGCACGAAATTACTGGTCTATAAGCAACTTATAAGACCAGTAATAACTTACGCCTTCCCTATATGGTGGCGGTGCCGCCAACATCAATGAAAAAAATTCAGATGTTAGAACGGAAAATCCTCAGATCGTGCACTGGACTCTGCAGAAGTTGCTGAAGTATTTCAACACGCTGAAATACTTCAGCAACAAAACGCTTTACGAAAGCGCAGGGATCTCACCAATCAAAGAACACATGCTGCAGCTGTCAAGAAAAATCATCGAAGGGTTAGCAAGCAACCTTAACGAAGACGGCTATTACACTCAGCATAGTTGCGCTGTGCAATTTTCGGTGATTTTCTTTTGAAATTTCATTCCGAGCTGCGCACGTTATTACACGAAGATTTTTTGATGTGCTGGAGCTGCGCGTTATTTTGACAGTTATCTTTTATTTTGTAATTGCTGTTCGCAGAAGACGAACTTGCTGATGAAATTTTATATATTTATAATGATGTCTTTTAGACAGTGAATGAAAAGAAAAAAAAGATCTAGGATAAAATTATAGAGGAAATAAGTGCATGTCAATGGATCATTCAATTTAATTACAAATGCATTGAAAGTGAATGATAAACTATCTTTCAGAAATTGACAGTGTTTACTTTAACCAGCAACTTTATTTATTTATTTAGTTGCCCATGCAAAATTAACACCTATTTATTGGCACGTAGGCAAAGCAAAACTGCTGTGTATCCTACGAGTGAGAAGTAGAAATAAAGCAAATTCGAAAAATAAAGACGAAGGAGATAAGGAAACGTCAAAACATGCAAGGAAAATCATACATTTCCGGGCTAGGTTATCGCTGTTTCACCTTCCCTCTCTTTTGCACTCATTTGAATCTTGCAAAACATGCAGTGTGTAATAGACGTCATAGCCGTCGAAGAGATCAGTTTAATCAGCGGACATGAAATCGAGCCAGCCCACAGGTACCTCAGCACACGCACAATCATCGATGAACACTTTCAAGAGATCATCGATTGGACCCCGTTCCACACGAAAGCCAACAGGAACTACTACAGAGGTTGATACCCTGTATAATTTTTTAATTATTTTTCGTTTTTAAAGCAACTCCCTCAGAGTCAATTTTCAAAATGTTTGGAAAATTGGACATAAAATCAGTTATAGATTAAGTATAACATGTTTACAATTTTTGGAAAAAGAAATTTAGTATTATATAAAATCACAATTGAAGTACGTTGGGCCCTTATTGTTAAGCCAACAATATATAAATTATGGTTATAAATCTAGTTTTTAGTCAAATTTGTAAATATTAGACTTAATAAAAATAAATCTTTATCGTAAAAACTTCAAGGGGTTCGAAGCATTTAGCAACTTGACAGCTTTTTTAAAAAAATGAAACAAACGAAAACGAAAAAGTTAATTTAAATTAGAATTGTACAAATTACATGTAAAGAAAAAGTAGATTGATGATCTAACTTTAGAAAAAGCTAAGTAAAGACAAAGTAACTATGTAAATAACTTTTAAACGCAGTAGCGTAGTAAACTTGTAATTCAATACTACTTTTGTAGTGGAAGTGCCATCCCTGTCTGCAAAATACAGTTATCTTTTTTTTTGTCACATTCACAAGTCCATGGACAACCTTCACTTCAGTTTATGAGCCAATGGTGTACAGTGTGTAAGCAGAAGTAGTTCCGTGTTTCTTCAAATCCAACTGCATCAATTATTGGAGCTTGTTTATTCTTATTGTTTTCCGCAACAAATTAATAACCTTAAAGTGATACCTAAACTCTTAAAATTTTCGATTATATTAAGGGTAGAACATTTTCAAAATTTATTTGCTCTCAGTGACATCGAGATCAAGAGTAAAAAAGAAAAAAAAAGACAGAAAGAACTTCTCTTCCTAAAGCTTTTTTTTTTATTTTTTTTTGCAAAGACAAAGACGAAAGTTCATGCTTTCTTTGTCACTCAAGTGTCACACAGGAGGATTCGTGAGCGATCAGTGTTTTCGTGTTGATTTGATTGAAATCTAGAGAAGCGAAGTTTTCTTAAAAAAAATTCTCATTATCCCGTTTCGTGTTTAATCAAAATAGCGAAGGAAGATAAATTTTATTTTTTGATCCAAAGCAGCAATATAACATTCGTATTTTTATAAAACAAAAACGTAAGAGTCCAAAATTTAAGTGTAAATAAATTTTATTTTCTTATTGAATATATGTAATACGAAATGGAAATAGGTAGTAGTAGTTGAGTTGAATTCACATATCGTTAGGTGGGTACCGGCCGCAATTATTGGAATTTTGGTTAAGTGACGCATTTTTCTTTTTTCTTTCATTTTGTGAATTGACTCCTTAGAATTTTAAGGTTTGTGGAAATAAAAACAACAAAAAAATGTGTTGCAGTTTAAATTGTTTTCTTTGCTGAAAATTTTTGTTAAAAGAATGTTAAAAAAAAATAATCTCAATCAATCTTTTGGAAAATGTGATTGTTTCTCGAATATTTTTGTATTTTCTTTTTTTTTCGTATCAATTGAAAGAAGGCAATAGCAAGTGCTCCTCATGTAAGTGTAGTGTCATAAAAACAAGAGAAGGACAAGGTTAAACCAAATTTTCCTCTCAAGAGTATCTGTTTCGTTTCTTCAACAAAAAAAATGTTTCTTTATTTTCTGAAAACCAAAAAAAAAATAACATTGAACCTTAAAGAAATAACTGGCATATTGGTTTTCAAGTTGAAATAAATATTCAATCGATTTCAGTGTAATAAGTAGTTCGAGATCTACTTGGAGTTTTTGGTATTTATTTGTAATCTTAATCTTCGGCACACGTGGACATTTTTTTTGTGGTGTCTTCGTCCTACCATATGTGTGCACGGAGGCACTTTGTATGTTCATTTTTGTCCAACGTGTATGCTTTCGTTGGTGTCTCTTTTTTTGTATATTAAAAATTGTCTTGGTTGGGAAATAAAGGTGACAGATCGTGTGTGGTTGAACTAATGCTGAGTAAGTACGTATTTAGGAATCCTAGCACGCGGCTTTTATTACGGTTTTATAATCGTTATTACTGATTATATTTTTCCCATCAATGACTCGTCTTATGTTTTTCTCCATGGCGAATATGATTCTTCTTCTATTTTTTTTTTCTTAATTTTCGTCTGCAAATCGAATCGGTACATATTGCATAACGTTTCGTACTTTTTTGTGCCTTATTCGTCGTTATTCATGCTCGAGGATGCTCTGTTGATGTGAAGCAATTTTTTTTTTTTTTTTTTATTTATTTTCGTATGATCCATTTTGATATATTTGTTTGGATTTCGTTAAATTAATGTTTACATATATTTTGTTATTTCTTTGCAGAGCATATTGTAGCCAGAAAGTATAATAATAATAATATTTGAATTAAGAATGACAGACTCAATGAAATTTGGGCCAGAATGGCTCCGTAATATGGCAACTGATATGACAAATAATCAGAGTTCTAGTGGGGTTGGTGGTGGTGGCAGTTCATGTACATCGTCAGCTTCATCGACAAATTCAAGCAATAATGGTCCAAGTAATAACTACCAGTCCGGTCAAATACTAAATCAGCCACAGCTAGGATCACAGTTTTACGTTCGAAATCTATTCCCAGAGTTTCGATATGGCCGAGAAGAAATGCTTTCGCTATTCGATAAGAACTGTAACATGCCGGAGATATTACCATCTTTTAAGAATCTATTCATAGGGAAGGCTCAATATCCACTAGCGTTGACACCGAGCACGGAAGAAGAGACCTTTTCAACAGTGTCCCAAGCACCAACAGTAAGTTATAATTTATTTTTGTATCCGTAAACAGCTATTTTATTTATTTTCTTTGGAAAAAATTATAGGGCCCATAAACTACCCATGCATGTATATGTATATAATCAAGTGATTCTTTTTCTTTGACTTGTTGCTGGAATAACTGAGCTGAAAACTGGGTCATATCTAAAGAATAGGTGTAATTATATGAAAATAGAAGTGATATATGAGTATCTGAAGGAGACATTTACATAAAGGTGTACCACAAGGATCAGTTTTGGGATCTATACATTTTGTTGTCCATAGAAATTCTCTTTTAAGATAAACTTTGTGCTTCTGGCTCTTTAAGTCTCTTAGATCTGCTGTAGACATTTGCAATTTAACGCATTTTCACATTTTTCGATTCGCCTGTGCTGTCATTTATCCTATCCGAGATATCGTGGCACCACAAATCTTTCAAGGGTTTTTTTTGTAGTCGCGCCACCGAGCTCTCACGCCGTTTGTTGTTATTAAAGTACAGTGAAGAATATAGCTCTGGGGAAAAACTGTGTAAAGTCAGACGTAAACGTCAACAAGTAAAAAGTTGTATGTGTATAAGCTTGATTTAAGTCCGTTTCATACTGCAACCTACTGCATTTCCTTCTCGAGATGAATTCATCTTTGGTGTGCAGGCCCAATAGGTAAATCAATCAGAAGTAGGCAGCTAGTATTAATAGGTGCATAAATACTTACATCAAAATCATCTTCACCTTGGACCTAGTGCTTTTTGGTGCAATTAAATCACCCCTCATTAGTTTGCACCACTTTTTCCTTTTTTTTCACATCTTCTGGTACAGCAAAAAACAAATTTATTTGGGTGTTTAACAGCCGTGCTTTTACACATAGGAACTACGCAAAATTTGTGGGCGGATTTTTTAACCTATATATTAGGCCATTGTCCATTAGATCCTCTGATCCGTTTACAGCAACCTCAGGCCTCGCCCAAGGTAGCCATGTTGGTCCGTTGTTCTTTATCCTCACAATAAACGATGTTGACTTCATTGTCCATAGCTCACATTAATCCATTTATGGCGACGATTTTAAAATATCGATGCCAATATCATCTCCAAATGACCCTTGCAAAGGTTTCTATCCTGATGCAAACAAATTTTCCTTGAATTTCATATATCAAAATGTCAATCTATTAGATATACTCGTAAGCGTCCACCACAATCGTACAGAGTTTACTCCATCTGTAATGAACCTGTCCCTTCCGTCTCTTCTTTGCGTAATCTGGGAGTTATGTGCGATAGTGAACTCAACTTTCGCTTGCACATTGACTCCAATATTAACAAAGCTAACTCCCCACTTGGATATGTTAAACAATGATCCAATGAGTTCTCCAACCCCTATGTTACCAAATCCCTTTATACTACTTTCGTTAGACCCGTTCTTGAATATGATTCCCAAGTCTGGTCTCCTTACTACGACATCCATATAAAACGAATTGAAGCCGTCCAGCGCAGATTTCTTCGTTTTGCATTACGTAGTCCCCCATGGTCAGACAGGTACAACCTTCCACCCTACTCACAACGCTTGCAACTTATAAGATTGCATTCCCTCGAAGAACGCCGTGACATAGCCGATATCCTATTCATCCGCCAAATTCTAAGTGGAAACATCGACTGCCCCGCTCTGCTTCGATTGATCTCCATACACACCAATCCCCGTAACCTTAGATCTATCTCCTTGTTCCGTCCAAACCCTCACCGCACCAACTATGGCTCCCATGAGCCATTGTCCAGAATGATGCGAAAAGCCAACGCCGCACAACAAAAATTTGATTTCCACCTAAGTAAACTCTCCCTAAAAAACGGCCTTTCCAACTAATAACCCTTAATAATTAGATCGAAGTTTTTAGTTTTTAAGCCAGCTTGTATTAAGTTAAGTCCGGGGTAATTCCCCGGGCCACAAATAAACAAATAAAAAAAATTTTAATCAAAATACGACACAAACGGCGCAATAGACTACACACCAATGAAATTGTACGTACTCAGCCAAAACGAGTCGCGTCGTTAGAGTCTCATGAAGTCACAACCTGGAGCACTGTGTGTAAGAAATTATTCTTGGAAGCGCAACTTCGAAGTCCTATAACTTTTTCATTTCTAGAGATTGGAGACTTCTCCATTGCAGTGTCGTTTGCTTTTTTCTAGAAAAAGTTATTTCAAGTATTTTGGGTTAATCATTGAATCAAGTTTGTCTTTTGCAAATCAGTTTTAAGAAAGTATTTTCGTCTTACGCTGTCAATTCCTTCAATGCGAAGTGTATGGCCTTCAAAGCCATTGGAAACTGCTAGGAAGGTACTCACTACGAAAATATGCTTAAGAAATCGTCTTCAGCAGAGTTTTCCACTTTTCAAAGATTCAATTTAACTGTTTTGAAGCACTCTTAAGAATTCGAGATATTTATTAACTTAGAGGCAACTTTTTTATTGAAGTACTTTACCGCCTTTTCACACCACAGCGTTAAGAACTTTTTTCACTGTACGTTTTTATCGCTCATTTTACAAAGTTCCACTTCCGCTAAAAACGATCAGTTTAGATTTTAAACTTGGTCAACGAGCTTAGATATAAGCGATGTCGAAGCTTCCTTTAGGGATTAAATAATTTAAACTTTCGATACAAAATTAAACTCTAATATATAAAATATAAATATTTTAAAACTTTTGTTGAGAAAGATTTTTTCTTGTATGTCTTTCTGGTCCCTTTGATATTATTTCCAATCTTTTAACTGCTTTGTAATATTTGAATTCCATCAGTTTGTCTTTTTGATTTTGTAATAAATTTTGTGCCCCAACCCACTATTCGTTTAATTTAATATATTTGTTTTTATTGTATAATTTTGAAGAAGACATTCAGAGCTACTTCGGGTATTGTGGAATACCTATTTACATGCTAAAACCAGAGACCATGGATTTAATTGGCGATTTTAATACATTTTGCTTAGGTTAGCATTAATCTCAGACAGCTACGGTTATTTTAATGATTTCTTTATCGTTTTACTGATTCTACCTCGAATAGCAAGATTTTAAGAATTGGAGGGTAATTCGGAATAGTATTCCACATCACACGAACCAAAATTATAGACTCTTTTTAGAAAAATAAATATAATTACTTGTTTATTTCAATTATACTTATTTTTTATTTCAATAATAATAAAAGTCATGAGATGCATATTGCACCGTATTGACTTAAGCGCAGGATTCGCACATAAAAATGGTTTGACCACGTGGAAGACAGGTGTCATATCGCACTGCAAGTAAGGACTCCATTTCTTTGCTGTCATGGCGTCTTCGTAGGCAATATTGCAAAACATACACCTCCTGTCTTTATTGTACGGTACATTTGTACGGTATTTCTTCGTCGTCTAAATCCTTTTTAACCAGACTGGTGTCGGAAGTGCTGGAAAAAGAGTTTAGAATGGCACGTTTATGCGTTTTGTCAATGCATTTACGACCCTTGGCAATTTTTTTCTTTACGCTCTTAAATTGTCTGCAGGCTTTGTTCGTCCTCTGCGACTGGGTGTCGGCCGGTGAATTTTTGGTGGGGGTGTTAAATGCTGGCTAGTACTCAGGATAACCGAAGGAGACGACTGATCCATAAAAACTGCAGATGGTTCAGTCTCTCCAGATATAAAATCCGCATCACAAAATACGTTTTTATTCAATGGATAAATGCCAGTTCATTTAAATCCCTTTATAGCGATTTCGCATGGCAGTAACGTCAAATTGGGCTACTTTCCTACCGTGTTCGTGCGTGAAATTCCTTATTTCTTCACCGAAGTATATTTTCATAGGCCCTATAAAAGTCCTTTCTAATAACTGCAACTTGTGGGTTGAGTGCGGTGGAAATGAAATAATTACGACGCCGTTATTACATGCCAGTTCCAATAGCTCTGTGTTTCTTGTGTGGCTGTAGTGACCAAAATTAATAAAATGGCCTTATCTACGGTTGGCTTAAGTGCCCTGAAAAAATTTTTGAAATTTCATTTGGCAGGCTGAATCTGAACCATGAGGAGCGTATTTCATCAGTTGTGGATTTTTACTTTTTGAGGAAAAATAAAAACAAGTGGAACGAAAGTTCCGCCTGCGCTCATACAAATGATGACGGGTAAAAAGTGAGCCCTGTTCGGCAGAAGTCAATGCTCCTTTTTGTCTTTTACCCTTCTTTCCTAAGATCTTTGGATGCTTGCTTTGAATGATCGAAAGTTCCGTTTCATCAACATTCCAAATCGCTGTTGCGGAAAAGTTATCTTTTTCATATTCGCCATCCAAGAGGTTGAAAAAAGATTCTACATTTTCCTTTGTAAATCATCTGGCTATATCGAATGAAGTTCCAGCTGTTCTTTGTGTGTTCTTATTGCGCTTAAGAAACCCGTTCAAAATGGAAAAGCGATTCGGAATAAAATTTTTTGCTACTTGAAATGCAAGGGATGGTTAGACTCCATCTCAAGTGCATAATATACTTACTCACGTTCGATGATGTTACTGAGGCTTTGGGCTTAGAGGCGTAGCATTAGTTTATCAACATCTTCCTCACTTCGAACCATCTTGTTTTATGCGGGACACTATGTTTTTATGCAATTTGAATGCAAATTTCTTCATTCCTTGCAGCTCGCACAGCTTTCCGCATCATATCTGCATCCCATCGCCTTATTTCACCTTTCTTATGCATCTTCTAGAGCAGTCTGAAATTAAAAAAACCAAAACAAAAAATTATAGCGGGTAATAGTATTCCACTAAACCCTCCTCTTGGTATTCCACAATAGCCGATTTGGAAATTATCGCAAGCTACGACTTATAACATAAAATATTTCCAAAAACTCGCGGATTTATAAATAAAACAATTATATTTGACACGTGTTCGATGAAAACTAAACTTGCAGACCCAAACAAAAACGCACAAAAGAAAGTCATGCGCACCCGATTAAGAACTTTGACTGACTGAGATACACGGGTTGATAATATAAATATAGTGAAGAGTGTTATACATTTTTTCGGTCTACTTTCTAAGAAAATAAGAAAAGGCAGTGTTTTTAGCAAATAAAGCACTATTCTATATTCCCCGCAATATTCCACAATACCCGAAGCTAAAATGTTTCATGTTTCTCATCTCAGTTGAGTCTTTGTATTATCTTTGAATTGTTATGTCCATGCAATATTTTTAAAAGTTTTCTTATTTTAACATATGAGAAATAATAAAATTAAAATAAATTACTGGAATTATGTCAAAATGTTCCATAGGCTGCTAGATATATTTCTGGCCTAATAATGAAAATGCGAATATTTATCATCAAAAGTGGTTTTATTGTTTTTCAAAGTATTCTTCAGCATTATTTATACGATGGAGTAGTGGTTTTATTCTTTCATAAACGTTATAATACTTAATTTGTTACCTGCAAAGCGAAGTGCTTATCTACAGGTGTTTATACAATTCGATCACATGTATTGTTTGTAAAGTTCATTCAGTAACTGCAGTTAGGAAACACAAAAAGTAAACAATATTGGGAAAGTTTGTTTACATTATTGGAAAAAACAGAATTGGATGAAAATAAAAGGTAAACAAATGTTATGGATCAAGTTACCAGCAAAGATAAAGATAGAATAATATATTACGAAATGTTTTAAATGAGAAAGTTAATACCGAGAAAATTCTTTTTAAGTTCATTTTTGCGTTTTTTTGTATTTGAAATTGTTAGGGATTCAAATTATAAGTAAAAACTATGACCGCTCTGTTCAGGTTATTTATTACGACTGATTGTTACAATTCCATTTTAGCTTAAGTTTCAATTCCATTTTAGATTAAGTTTTATTTAGATATGTATAGGTTTTGAATGAAGGCTTGGACAAACATATATATTAACACTTTCCCTCAAAACTATGCATATCTTTTTATTTGCAATTTCATAAATTAATTTGCATGAGAAAACATTAAATTCAATCACCAAATAATAAAAATAAAAATTTCAATTCAATATAAGCTCTTAATTCAGTTAAGACCCAATTTTCGAACAAGGTTACAATGTTTTATTCTTAAAAGATTTTTCGTAAATATATCTGCAGTCATCTGTTCAGTGGGTACGTATCTTACTGCGATGATATTCTTCTCAGACAGATCACGAACATGGTGAAACTTTATGTCGATGTGTTTAGTTCGAGAGTGGTGCACTATGGTGGTGGACTATGTGCTGAGCGCTAATGTTGTCATCATAAATGTTGATGGGTTCGCTCACCAAGCTGGAAAACCCCAGTTCCTTCAGGAAGTTTTTTTTAGATGTATAACCTCCTTCGCCGCGGATGATAAGGCGACATATTCAGCCTCAGTGCTGCTAAGTGCAACTGATATCTGCTTTCTACTTTCCCAGTTGATAGCAGCTCCAGCCAAGAAAAACCCATACCCAGTGAAGGATTTCCGGTCATCGCAACTGCCCGCCCAGTCGGCATCTGCGTACACTTTCAGTTGTTCACCGCTCTGAAAATATGTTAGTTTTAAATTAATTGTTGAATTCAAATACCTTAGTATGTGTTTTGCAGCGTTCATGTGTTCTAAGTGGGGATTAGTATTGAATTGAGCAAGTTTGCAAACTGAATGCGTTATGTCTGGGCGAGTAGAAACACTTAAATACATCAGTGAGCCTATGATTGACTGGTACTGCTTAACATCGACTTTCTGACAATAAGTGCAGTCAGCACAATTTTTGAACTTGCTTCCAGGGTCTAATGGAGTAGAACATGCCCTGCATTGCTCCATTCCCATATCTTGAAGTAAATTCTTGATGAACTGCCTTGACGAAATTTTCACCGCATCATCCTCCTTGCATATTTCCATTCCTAGAAAATATTCAGTCGGACCCTTATCCACGACCTCGAATTGAAGACTGATTTGGTGTTTGAATTTTTAAAGCTTATCCAGACTCGAGCACGCTAGTAATATGTCGTCTACATACACGGCCACGATGTTAAGATCTTTCCCTCTGGTCTTAGAATACACGCATGAGTCTCCATTGCATCTTACAAATCCAATTCTTTTCAAGGCACCGTCTAATTCGACGTTCCACTAACGATATGGTTTTCTTCAATTTACAAACCATGTGGGGATTATCCACATCCACAAAACCTTCTGGTTGCTCCATATATACCTCTTCTTGGAGTACGCCATTGAGATACGCAGAGGTCACGTCCAGCTGATGCACAAATAGTTTAAATTCTGCCGATAACGCCAGGATTAAACGAATAGATGAGTAGCGTACAGCAGGAGAAAAAGTTTCGTTGTAATCGATGCCAAATTTTTGAGAGCATCCTTTTGCGACCAGTTGTGATTTGTATCGTTCAACATTTCCATTTTTGTCGCGCTTAATTTTGAACACCCACTTCGACCGATTACTGGGTAAAATAACAAGCTCCCATGTGGCATTGGATAACAATGATTCATACTCTGCCTTCATAGAGTTGAACCACTTATTTCCGTCCACTCGACTTAAAGCATTCATGCCGATTATGGAAATAATAAATTAAATGAACAAAAATAAATTACTTATATTTTTAGAAAACAAACAACACGGTTGCAGTTCGAGGCAATGTGTAGTGTCATGAAAAAAAATCCGGACATTGCCAAAAACTTTACGAAGAAACACCCAGAATATTAAAAAAAAAAGATTTTGGGAAGACTTGAAAGGGCAACTCAACAGTTTAGGGCTTCCAATTAAGGAGATAGCCGAGTGGAAAAAGATGCTTACATTCTTTAAATTAAATGAATTAAATTAACGGATTTTATTCGGATTATTTTAGCTTAGGTTTGGTCAGATCATAAATCTGCTTTACGGAAAAAACTGGCTCCAAATAATCGAGAAAGAAGAGCTACAGGTAGTGGAGAAAACAACGAAGTTTCCTTAACACCCTTGGAGGAGGAAATTATTGAGCTCGTTCGCTTAAAGGACTGGGCTGTGGGAGTTCCTGGAACAAAGAGTTTTGGTATGCCATTGATTAAAAATCTGCCAAGTTGCTCGACGGCTTTAATGGATGTTGATTTGCCCTCTTATAGTGAAGGTAGAAACATTTTATTTTGTTTTATCGTGCGTATAATAATATAACCATTTCAGAAAATGTCTAGAATTTCCTTAATGATTTTTCGTAAAAATACAATTTCGCCTCCCGTTTTTCTTCTTCACCCATTCTTAAATTTATCCACTTAGGACATAAATATTCTTCCAATATATTTTACACCTCGGAAAGAAAAACTGAAACTGTTGGTTGTGCCATTCCAACATCAAAGTTCTTGTCTATACCGGTCTGATACCCGCCCTCAGCCAAGAACCTTAGACATGCTGCCAGCTTAAATTCCGGAGTCAAACATATTTGAATGCTGTTTCATTCAGCCTGAAATATTTAACAAATCTGAAAGAAAGATGCATAAATTACAAAAAAAAAAATTAACTTCCAGTATAGATAAATTATCCTTCGAACTACTTCTTATTTTCCAGCGAATTTCACGGGAATCATTTTCTTCTCCTTCCACATCCATGAAAAATGCAATCGCATTTATATTTTACTTTATTTCACACTTAACATAAATATTCTTCAATCCTTCAGACAAATTGAAACATGAAAATTTAAAATTGACAGTAAACAGCTGATAAAAAAAGGATCGGTAAGGAGGTTTTGCGGACCGATAATGTGGTTCATCCGTCGGTTTCTATAATAGGGTTGAACTGCGGATGCGGATTCGATGAAGTCAATCCGCCGTTTTCAATAATCGGCATGATTACGAACTGTGGTAGGATTCACGAGCGGCTTACTCTGATTCAAGAAAAACTGCTTCTGACGTGGGCGTAAACGTTGGGACCATTTTGAATTCGCAGTCTGTTGACCTTCAAGATTTCCATCTTCGACAACGTTGTCTTCAACAACAACGTAAGCTTTCCGATCACCTTTAGAATCTTCACCAACTTGTACAGCATCAACAGTATCATCTTCAATAGTACCATCATTTCGATCACCTTCAACATCGACAACATTTTCAGCAACAGTACCAGTTTCAGCATCCGTAAACGTTTCCTCTTCACTAGTCTCGACATCATACAATTCGGTATCGCTTGAAATATTTATAATCGAATTAATTTCACGTTCTTTGCCTACTCCTTCCACCATTTTGTTCTTGAGTAAGAGACTCAGACTTTTTGCATTTAAATGCCCGAACCTTTCATGCCACGTGATAAATGAATTAATGTTAGCATTTAAGTTCAATAGTTTTTGCTTTTCCATTTGGAACACAAACAATTCACCTATTTTCTTTGCTTGTAATAACATAACTCCCGCAAAATTCTTTATTTCACCATGTTCGTTATTAAATGTAACTTGATTACCATTCTGAGAAGCTTTGCTGATCGAAATAAAATTAGTTTTCAATTTTTTTACAAAAAGCACATTCCTTAGTTTAATTGCACAGTTGTTCGTCTTGATTTCAACCTCGCCAATCCCGTCTGATTGTATAATGTTATCAGCCGCTAACTCGATGTTCTCTGTATGCTCGTCAAGTTTTGAGAAGAGAGACATGTTGCAACACATATGACATGTAGACCCGCTATCGAACACCCAGCTACGCTCGTTGAGAGTTGAAACACTTGTCCCAATTAGCATTGCAAAAGACGTTGTCACTTTTGATGCTGAAACATTTACCCGGCATTCGGACGCTATGTGTCCCTTTCCGTTGCATTTAAAACACTTTACAGAAGATTTTTTCTTCTTTGCATTATTCCGTTGCTTTGAAAAAAACGCCGTCGCTGAGGTGTTGTCTGGCATGATGTGTTCTTCACCTTCTCGCCTCCTCCCTTCGTCTAAGAGCTCAGTTTTAAGCGCGCTTACCTTGGACAAATCATCTCTTGATTCGATGGCAACAACGAAGTTGTCGTAATTTTTTGGGAGACTTGATAACATCAAGATGACCAGGAGCTCATCCTGCAGTTTTATGTCAATTTCTGTTAACTTCTCGAAGATATCAAAAAATTGATTTAAATGGCCTGACATCGATGAGCCCTCCTTCATTTTCAAGTTAAGCAACTGTCTAAACAATGTGACTTTCCTGGCTGGACCACTTGGACGATGAAGTTCTTCGAGCTTTTTCCAAGCACTGGCTGAAGTCGCACATTGCTTAATGTGCAGAAGCTGGGATGCCTTCACACTAAGCAAAATCATGGCCAAAGCCTTTTCGTCTTTCAAGGACCATGTGGCGATCGCAATGTCACCAGTTTTCGGTTGAGCTGTCAAGTCGAACACATATGTCCATAGCTCACTGTGGGCTAACACCGATCGCATCTGAATAGACCACGCGTCGTAATTTCCGTCATCTAACTTATCTATTTGATATAAACCCGAACTCATTTTAATTAATTTCGAAATTCTAAAGTTACAATTTTAATTTCCGCGCGCCTGGGCCCATAACCTTTGTTAGGGATTCGAATTATAAGTAAAAACTATGACCGCTCTGTTCAGGTTATTTGTTACGACTGATTGTTACAATTCCATTTTAGATTAAGTTTTATTTAGATATGTATAGGTTTTGAATGAAGGCTTGGACAAACATATATATTAACAGAAATATTTTTAAGACTTGCTGATATTGTAAAGGTAAAATGTTGCCTGCCATAGTTGTTGAAGATGTTCGGAACATCCAGAAGGCCTTGTGCTCGTCTTCTCTTGTTGACATTATGAGAAATTGGTTGCTGATATCTCGGGTCTTCGTTATATTCAAGCAAAACACTCATTTTAAAAATACCAGTAACGTATAGCACTCTGAAATTAATATTATTAATGTTTATAAGTTTCATTATACGACCTTGTATATTTGAGAGCTTATCAAGGTGTGTTTTCGCCGCATTGCCCCGTGCGAGTATACCGTATCTTAGCCGAGACTCCACCAGAGAGAAATATACTTTTTTTTTTTTTTTTAATTATTTGCTCGCTCTTCAAGAGGATATTAGGACTCTAATAATGCGTGTAGCACAGAGCGAGCGGAAGAATTAGGAGAAGAATGTGTAGTGGTTTGAGAAACTCAGGTGTAATTGGTTTCAACTCACTTCCGTGGGTGGAGCCCGAAACGGGACGGAGGATTTTGATATCGACCTATTAACTTTAACCTAATTCACAGGATTTTTTTGTTCGACATTCGACAACTTTGAAAGTTTGGAAGATTTAGCTTAGACACCCCCGCTGTCAGTGTTATGCCTTCACAGCAGAGCCATCTACACACAATCTACACAAACAGAGCTATTTTGAAAACACGAATTAGGAACTAAGCCGATACAACAACCACAACATCAAAGCCACCCATTAGTCAGACTTCTATCACTGGTCGACCAATCCAGTGATAGTGCCATTAACTTGATCCCAATGGCAAATGGTGACTGGACCAGATTCGAAAAACTAGACCGCTACTCTAGGAATCGAACCTGGGACCTATCAATTGAATCAATTGAAAGGCAGGCGCTCTACCAACTACCTACTTGCTTTTGAACTTCTGTAGTTCTGTACCTTTTGAGGTAAGTAATGGCAAAGACAACACTTTTGAGTTTGGATCTGGTGTTGTTGATATGGCAGTGCCATAGGAAATGGTCGTCTATTATTACTCCCAGGTACTTAATGGATTCGACTACTTCAATGACATCACTTTGGGTTGTTGCCGTACACTCATTTCTTCGAAGCCATACATTTACAGTAGCCTTTGGCTCTGACGGAGTACGTACGTGCATAAGCTAAGTCTTTTTAGTTTATAACCAATCCGTTGTCTTGACACCATCTCGAAAAATTGTTAAACAAACAAGACATTTATGCTTAACGACGATTGCAATATCATCCGCATATGCAAAGGCTGTACATCGTTCGAGGACGCGAAGTAGCCCGTTCGTAAACAGCATAAATAGCAACGGTCCTAATTTTAGCCTAGTGGTCCCTCGAAGTGAATGTTTTTTTTCATGGCTTGTGGTGTAAAACAATTTCACCTGTGCTTTTCTACCTGTCAAATAACTTCTCAACCAGTATCCAAGGGATCCTCAATCCGATTCTATTCAATGCTTCAATAAGAAAATCGACGAACATTATGAGGACGTGATGATTTTTGTTCAGGCTCTTGGTCACTGTGCTCGACAATTCGCCTAGTAGTGTCCCTGTGTTTTTCCCCTTTTGGAAACCGTACTGGTTTTCTTTCAGGATTTTGTACTTTTTAATAAAGCTACTAGTACGTCGCACTACAATTTCTTCCGGACATTTTTCGCCCACAGGTAGTATGGCGATTGGTCTGTAATTTTCAAGCTTGTTCTTTAGAGACGTCTTTAATAAGGTTGGTACAGAAACTTGTCTTAAGCTGGAGTTGACTATTGATTGGATGACTGGCGCTAGCTTCGATGCATTCAACTTCAGGTCAATTGCTCTAATGTTGTCAGCACCTGGGCCTTTTTTTCATTTAGAGCAGCCAGCATGTTTACAACTTCCAGCTCACTCGCTTCGTCTATATACATATATGGATGGTGAAATAAATCGGCCTTGGTGGTCACTTGTTTTGCCTTTCACATATATGAACAGTGTTGGATACTTCAATGGTAAACTGTTCAGCAAATTCATCAGCAATTTTTTTCGGATCAGTGTTTGCTGGAAAGTTCATAGATATAGTTTCATCTATAGATCTTTTTTTCCTTCCTATAAGATCACTTATAATGTTCCAAGTTTTTCTGGGATCATTCTTAACACTGGTGAATTGCGTTTTGTAATACTCGGAATTCCTCATCTGAATATCTTTGTTTACTTTATTCCGATGTACACATTTGCATGCGCTCAAACCAATTGTCGAAACACTTTTTCCACTCCGATTGAGACAACTCCAAAACATGGTTTTTGAACGCTTCAACAGCATATTCTCGCGACGAAGATCGTTGACCACGCACTTTTTTCTTGATGTGCGGGAATAAAAAGAAGTCATTGGGTGCCAAGTCAGGTCTGTACGGCGAATGAATTATCAATTCGACGTTTTGGCTGGTCAAGAAGGGGCTGGTTTGAGCCGATGTGTGAGAGCTCGCATTGTCATGGTGAACAATGTTTCGTCTTCTCTTGTTCGTTTTTCTTATTTCTCCGAATACTTCAGGCAAACAAATTGTGGTGTATCACTTCATAATTGTTCGTCCTAAGATGCTCAAGCGGAACAGTCGCCACATGACCAGTTTTGCCGAAGAAACAGGCGATCATTTGCTTCGAAGTGCTTCTACCACGGACACCTTTTGTTGGATTTGGCTCGTCTTCGAAGACCCACTCGATCGATTGTTGTTTTGTTTCGGGCTCATACGCATAGATCCATGATTCGTCACCTGTGACAATCTTATAAACGTCTTTTGAAGCACCGCGATCGTATTTATTTAACATTTCTTTACACCAATCGACACGAGCCTTTTTTGAGCGATTGTCAAATTGTGAGGGATCCAACGAGAACAAACCTTTTTTACGGCCAGGTGTTCATGCAATATCGAATATCTCTGGCACAACGGTCGTTTTTGTACGACCTTCACGGAATTCGTCTTTGAGCGAGCGTGAATTCATTAAACCAGTTTTTCACAGTGCAAAAGGATGGTGCTTCATCGCCATACAAAGATTTGAGTTCATCAATCCACTCTTGTCGTGATAATCCACGTCGAAAGTTGTGAAAAATGATCGCACGAAAGTGTTCACGAGTTAATTCCATTTTTTTGCCGATATGCATTTTTCAAGTCTCTGTAAAACAATTCACGATGAACAAAATGTCAAACTTTCCGATGAAAATGTCAGATTGCACCTGGCAACACTTAGTGTTGCCTAGGCCAGAAATATATCTAGCAGCCTACGTAAGCTCAAGCGCTCGTGAGACGAAATAGGCTTTCTTAGTATGTTTTTTTTTTTGGCTGATATTTGGAGTCGGTTTGTTAAACCAGAATGTTTGATTTATTCATTCGCATAACGTTGTTAAAATTTGAAATCGAGATAACTTCCAGTTTATTTTGCAATTTCGAATGCCCAAATTGATTTCGTTTCTTAAAACAATCTCCAAACACCAAATTCATTTATGCCTTTATCTTATTGTTTTTTTCATTTTTCATTTAATCCGGTCGAAGTATAAGCAAAGCCTCAAAATTACTTGCATTTGGCCTTTAAAAGGTACTCATCGTGTGATAATCTCGAGGGTAGAAACAGTATACATGAACCTCCTGCCATTGTATTAGTATTTAATTCAGAAAGTTGTGTATGTATTAGTTTTCATCCTCGTCCTACCACTAGTGACCGACCAAAGATTCGGTTTAGGCCAAAAAAATTAGTTTCGGCAAAAAATCGGCCGAAACTCAGTCTTCGTGAAATGTAGGGCGTCGTTCTGCTTAGTGTTAGGTTTGGTTAAGTAGAAGTGGCTTCTATAAGCCACGCAGCCCTTTGGACTATTGTGATACCATGAGGGTTTCGTGGATTAACGTATCTACCTATGTAGTGGAGGAAGTGGGTTTTGAGAGGGTTTCCTTCTGGTTGGTGAAGAAGGGGAAGGTGGAGCGAACTAGTTTGTTTCTCTAATGAACCGATGTGAGGTCTTATGGGTTTGCTTAACCAAGTTATGCCAAGCTGTGAAGAAATGGGAACATAGATTTCTATATCTTGATATTTCCATGGCCGGGCATTCACAGATGAGGTGGATCTCGGTCACCTCAGGCAGTACTGCACGCCTAGCCCTTCCGTATTTCTGTCGAAAACTCAACTTTTCCGTTGATTAAGCAGGTTCGAGGTTTGTCTGGTGATGTTGCAAGATGGTTCATTTACCCTTAGGATATTTGTCAGGCTGATGTATTTACTTCTAATGCTTAGTTTGAAAGTAGCTAACGGAATGTCAATACCATCTCATCTCATCTCATCATCCAGTTTCTGTGGATATCCCTATGTCATGGCACCCTGTAAAAGTGAACCGTGCAATAATCCACTTCCACTTTAGGTAACTGGAGAACATACCACTTCGAATTGCGTGATAAAGTCTTTTCTATGTTTTCGAGAAATCGGCAAAACTAAATACCTCTATTTTTTGCTAGACTTTGTCATAAGTTATTTCCTGCGTAACCAGAGGATAGATGGAAGCAGGTAAGGAAAATGAGTAACCCAGTTATTGAACTCTTTTCTTATCGAAGGGGAAGGGAAATCTGTCCGTTTTGTTCACACCAGGAGAACATAATACCTATGGCAGCGGATGTAATAAGACCTTCCTCATAGCGTATGCGTCTGTTTTGAAGCCAGTTTGTTCCAAACGGCCTAGTTGCTTTTTTATTGTTAGGTTCCATTGAGAGGGAGAGAGCCACTGATTATGTTATCTGCCGAGAGTGAGCAGTCCTTGAATTTGACCCAGTCTCTGAGGAAGTATTATCTAGCTAAATATTTCTTTTTGTATAGCCTCGAGGGCCGAAGGTTCAGACTTATCCCTATCAATAAATCACTTATTTTCGACATTTCAATTAATTGAGATTAAAAAAAAGACATAAATAAATTCTTGAGCTTGTTTAGAGAAAAATTTTTTAGCGACTGTGTCGCGTGGGCACTAGCAATAAAAGAACTTCTTCAAAAAGAAGAACTAAACTTTATCAGAACACACAACAAGTTACTAAGTGAACTTATACTGCGCCACCCTGAAATATACTAATTTAAAAGAGGGCAGAGAACTGCATGCATAGGCACCACAGGCGCTCTACGATCGACTCCGTCGGATGCTCTGACGGTAATGCTGCATCTCCTACCTTTGGACCTACACATTAAAAACACTACTGCTCACAGCGCCATTAGGCTCAGAGAGTCTGGATGCTGGACGTCAAAACCCTATGGTCATAGCGCTATACTCGATCTTATACCAAGGGATCTGGTATCTTCACCTACGGACTATACGGTCCCTAGAATTTATACATCAAATAACTTTGACACTCTAATCCCAGAAAGAGCGGAATGGATAGTGGTCAGATATGTAAGGACTTTAACTGGACAATCTACACTGACGGCTCTAAGATGGGCGGCGGAGTCGGTGCGGGTGTGTTCTCAGGATCTCTGAACATCTGTAAATCCTATAGACTGCCCGACAATTCCAGTGTTTTCCAAGCCGAACTATTTGCAATCCGGGAAGCATGTCGTCAAATCAAATTACATCCAAACATCCTGCAAAGCCAGAAGGTTGCCATATGCATTGATAGTCAAGCAGCCATCAAAGCTATTGCCTCCTTTACTTCACATTCAAAATTAGTACAGGAATGCCGAGATGAAATAGCGTCGTTAGAAGGTAAGCTCATTTCCCTTATATGGGTTCCCGGCCACAGTGCCATCCCAGGCAATGAGAAGGCCGATGAACTTGCTAGAAAGGGATCTGCCCTTCAGCGCTCGCTTGCAGGTGAGGTTTTCATCTCACTACAAGCAGTTAAGACTAATATATCCTCATACTTCCTTGAAGTAGCAAATCTAAGATGGGTCAGACTTACGAACTGTGCAACATCAAGGAAAATATGGCCGGAATACAAACAATCAAAAACAAAAGATCTCCTTCGACGAGCCCGTCATGATATTGCTAGATTAGTGGCGGTCTGCACAGGACACTGGCCGATTGGAGATCATGCCATTAAGCTAGGTATCCCACACAACGCACATTGTCGCAGCTGCAAAAACACAGCTGAGAGGGAGACCCTAACACACTTCTTTTGCGACTGTCCGGCTCTTGCTAGAGCCAGACAACGGGCGCTTGGTAGACCCTTCTTCAACTCAATTAATGAGATTTCTGCTAAGGATATTAAGGAACTAATGTCCTTCTTAAATACCTCGGGCTGGATTTAGAGATATCTCAAATACACCAAAATAACATCATAAATAAGGTAACAGAGCTGTGGTATTAAAACGGCACTTAGTGCTAATTAGGTTCTCACTGAACCACCACTTTTACCTACCTACCTAAAAGAGGGCATGGAGATGACATTATTCGCTGATAATTGAGTTTGGAATGAAGAACAGTATCCTCAGACTCTTACAGGAAACCTTGCTTCCTCCTGTCCTTGACCCATTTTTCAAGATCGTTAAACCCCTTTCGCTGCATTTAGGATTAACTGCTGCTTCCCATAACAAACCAGTGCACACCTTCACACACCTGCCAAGATCATCGATCAGTATGAGGAGTAATAAGAAAAACATAGAATTTCGTTTTCAATTGTTAATTTGCGTGTTGTCTCCCACGCATATTCTTCTGCATTGCGAGCAATTGATGTTCAGCTTGACCACGGATAATTTGATGTGTGAACTTTGCGTTTCCTTTGCCGACGGCTTTTTGTGTTTTTGCGGGCGGCCTTTATGCAAATGTTTTTGTCGGCGGAGTTTTTGATGGTTCTTTGCGTTTTTGCGTTGCATAAACAGCGACATTTTCTCTTTTTTCAGTAAGTTTTCTTGCACAAATAATGATAACATAAACTGAAGTGTAACTTAAACCGCAGAAAGATAAAAAAAAAAATAATCAATATGTTCAAGAGCCTGTGTGATCGCAAGTTGCGATGGATTTGGTAATATGAAGCGCTGTGCAGTCACAAACGTTTTTTGAAGAAAAAAAATGACTAGTATTCCAGAACAAAATATTCAAAAAATAAATATCGATACAAATTGGGGGTGCCTAGGGAGGGACTTGCAGAGAATCTCTTCTAAACACCGCCTAATACCCTGCTTTTTGACCTGCGTGACGCAATTTAAACCGATTTTATCAGGTTTGCATCGGCTGTGTGCCCTTATTTTTTTCTCCGCTTTGGCGATCCGTAAGATAGTTGTTTACAAAAGTCTTACCTTTAGTCAGCCACCACGCTATTTCTCAGCTTGAGAGTCCTAAATACTGGCATTTATTTTTACCTTTCCTTGTCGCGTCAACGTCTTTCCTTAAAGAAAAGAAAAGAGTAGTGCTTAAGACTTTCTTAATTATTTTAAACATATGTTTGAAAAATATCCTCGATGTGAATTGCTGTACTAGTGGCATACGTGTTGATTTAAACACTATTTCAGTAGCTCATTATTATTAATTTGGGAAATTTGAGTGGACTTTCTTAATTAGCCCTTAAATTTAATGCCTTTCTTATTGGGAAATACGTACCATTTAACAAACCTTTTTTTTGGATTTGGAAAAATATTTGAAAAATATTAAGCTTAACATTTCGTTTCTAGTGCGCAGAATCCTTATACACTTTTCTTAAATTAATATTTTTTATTTTATGAATTTAGCAACGTCCCCAGTGGTTGCAACGCAGTCCAGTTACATTTAATTCTGTACCACGTGGTGGTGGCCGAGGCGGATCTGTAGACCGTGGACGAATGCGAGGAAAATCCATTTATCATCCCATATTCCCACGACCAACACCAATGTTTGAGGACGATGCTCGGAACATAAAGGTAAATGCGTTTTAACTAAGGCAGCAACTTTAAACTTAAACTTTTTTCAACTGCACGTATTGTAGCCGGAAAGAGGTTGGTCTGAACGGAATGGCGGCCCTGGAGAAAACTCGTCCGTGGGAGTTCCTGATTGGAGCACATCACCATCGTCGAGTCCAAGGAAAGACTTTTCTGTTCACCCTGCGAGAATGCCAGAAAACTGGCGAAGAAGCAGACTCGATGAGGACGTTGCGCCAAGTAAGGGACCGCCCGGTGGGGGAAATGCCAACAGTGGCTTTAGTGGTGGTATTGCAAGTAGTGTTGTCACGACAGGTGGTGATGGCTGGCGAGGGTCCACTTCAAATAACTTCGGGAGCAATCGTTGGGGTAAAATAAACACTTATGTTGTATATTCCACATTTAAGTTATTCAATTTTCTTCCTAAGGACGGCCTACTAGTTGGCGGGAAGACGATGGTGGAAATGTTAGTGCTGAACCTAATTCTTACATAATTCCACCAATGCAGCGGTCATATTCAACGATTGTTTCGACTGAACGTAATTATTTTTCTCTTTCAAAGAGTTCCTCGCTGACGTCTGCAGTAGCTGGCGGCATTGGTGGAGCCAGTTCTGGAGATGGTGGAAACATTGAAAATTCAAATAAACCCCAAATTTCGAGTAACAGTCGTCATCACCATCAAAACTCTGGTAATCATTTGTGGGATACTGAAGATATTTTACCTGAGTGGGCGACGGAGAATCCAACTGATAGTGGTGGAACATTTGATGCAAGTGGCGCCTTCCACGGCTCTGTGAACGAAAATGAAGAAAAGCGTAAGGCTGGAAGCGGTTCTTCCTCAACTGCATCAAGCACATCCTCGTCAAAAACAAAAACGCAAAACGTTTCTACAACTAAAGGTGGAAACATACAGCGACAACAGAGTAGAATTGCTTTCAAGGGCGAAGAAAATCGTTCAGTTGATAAAGACCAAATGAGCCTAGATGAGGAAGATCCGGGACTTAATGAAGGCAACCAACGTAAAACGAAACAGCTGCACCCACAACCTAACGTACAACTTGAAAATATAGTTAAAGATAGCGAGAATCTTGCATCATGTAGTCAGATTGATCTTGAAATAACTGACGAACAGCCTTTGAACGCAGCACAAATAAACAATTTTCCCTCTCAATTGGCAACCCCGACAATATCGACTCCTACATCTGCTAGCTCCATGACAATTACGATGCAGCCATCTCATAAGATTCAAATAACAGAACTTTCTGATCATATGCAAGAAGTTGCAGACGATATGGTTGAAAAGCTCATAATGGACGATGATAATATTGCCCATAGTGGACAAAAACCAACTGGAGTAACTCCTAGCTCGGTTGCCTCTGTCGCGGCAGCTACTGGTAAGCTTCCTGCGACCATAGCTAAGATTCCTTTGCAGGGCGCTACGAATGGTGATAAAGTAGCTGCTATATTTAAAAATCAGCCCAATAAGGGAGTGTTTCTTCCAGTTCCTGTTGTAGAGCCAATATTGCAACAACATATTCAGCAACAGGCTGCAGCCGTTGTGGCAGTAGGTTCAGGCGCACCTTCTCCTGGGACACGTATGATCCCACCACCGATGCCTAAGCAGAACGAGTTGTGGTATTATCGAGATCCGCAGTCTAAAGTTCAAGGGCCTTTCAATGCAATAGAAATGATTGAATGGTATCGTGCAGGATACTTTGATGAAAACTTGTACGTACGCCGAATGTGCGATAGCAGATTCGCTGCATTGGGTGAATTAATTAAGATATGCGGTCAAATGCCATTCCAGTCATCTCATTTAATACCACCTCTTCAACCCACTGAAATTCCGTCTATCACTAACCCAATACCAATTCCAATTACGATAGCGCCTCATGATTCTTGTCATCAAGTTACGGATGCTTCAAGCAGTGGCATAGCTAATGCGCCGAATATTTGCATAGGCGACCTCAAAGGCAGCGTGACGGCAACTGCCGATGCTCTTGGGGCTGCCCTTAAGACTGCTATAAGTCCCGTCGATGTGTCCCACATGCTGAATCTGCATTTTCAAATGCTCCAAGAGCAATATCTTCGCCACCAAGAAATGCTGGTGTTAGCGGAATTCACTGCTAAAGATTCATTTAACCGATTAACTCCGAGTGAAAAGGCAGCTCTTGTGAGGCAAAAAGTCCATTTAATGGGGCTTCCAGAGCATCTAACCAGTTTAGCTGGTTTAAGTAGTTCATTAGCAACGCTTAATCCAAGTGCTGGAAATCACCTCCATGAAGTTATTGCTGAGTGTTCCAAAAAAGATGCTTATGGGATGACACTTCTTGAAACGCAGCTGCAACAGTTCCAGCAACATCTTCAGCACCAGAATCAACAAAAACACCATCAGCAACAAGTACAACAGCAACAAGTACAACAACAGCAAGCTCTACATCAACAAGCACATCAAGTGCAACAGCAACCACAGAATCCATATGTGGAACCTGACGATTTTCGTCAACAACATCAACAACAAACTTCAATTTACCAGAATGTCCCATATCGGTCACTGTTTTCACAAGTGGACGCAACTGGAAGTAATGCGCCTGGCGAAGAAAACCTTAATTCGGATATACTTAATGAGTTAAATTTGCATATGATTCTAAATCACAGTAGGTTGAGGACTGGTCGCGAACAAGCTTCTTTACCGCCTCAAGTAGTAGCTGCATCCCAAAATGATTTTGGACCAGAGCTGCTTCCAAGAGCACCTCCACAGATGATGGCTGCAACGGTGGTAAATATGATGCCACAGTGGCCCCCGCACATTTTGCCTCATGGACAGCTGCCCCAACAGTCGCCATCACATCAAAATCCACAGGTTCCACCAACAACTCCGAATCAGTGGCCACTGATACCAGGTCAAGTTGTCGTGACACCAATGCAGTCTTCGGTTCCCAAGACCTCATCATCTATGTGGGCGGCTGCCGACTCCTGTTCCCAAATATTGATGACCCAACACCAGCAACAAGCAGAATCATTACAAGCTAAAGTTGATGGCAGTTTCGTGTCACGACAGTTGCACCCGCAAACCCAACAACAACATCAGACTCAACCACAACAACAAATTATTCATCAAGACACCAACAGCAGCAATGTGGAAAAGGTTAAAGATGTGATTGAGACAACTTCTATAGCAATTGATAATAGCATTTCTTTTCTGAACACAAATAAATCTGTGGCAAACGCAGAACCTGCAACTGCTCAATTATCTCTTGCGAATAACAACAATAGGAATAAAGATAAAAAATTGTTGCCAATGGATGGTAACGTTAAATTACCGCATATATCAACCATCAAACCTGGGGGGAGCAATGCGTCGGACACGAATTCAAGCAGCAACATCAGTAGCCTTCAGGCAAACGTAAATAATAACAAGCGCAATGGCAAAAATAAACCTGCTGATAAGTCGGCTGATGCGTCCAAAATTAAACCGAATCAGCACCAACTAACTCAAGCTGTTGCTGGACCAACTGAAGAGGAGCGAAGGAAGGAAGCTGCTGAAGAGAAACGTAAACAAAAGGAAGAAAAGAAGCGCCAGCAGCAAGAAGATGAAAAGAAACGAATTCAGTTAGCCGAGGAAGAAAAACGGCGACAAGCCTTTGAAGAGAAGGAGCGTCAGAAAGAGATTCAAGCTCACCGCCGTAAGGCGATGTTAAACAGTGCTAACGGTGGGTATCCTTCCGCTATGGCCCCGAGTAATAACGGGAAAATAATTAATTCCGCTTCAGGAAACTTTTTGTCAAAACAGGAGCGCATGCAGACCTCCATTGCCCCATGGTCGACAAATACCCAGGCCCCTGTAGCTTCCGCACCGGGACCAAGTTTAGCCGAGATTCAGAAGGCCGAACGTCGCGAAAGACGCGCAGATCAGCGTCTTATGGAACAGACAGAGAAGCGTATAGCTGCAGCAGCTGAAGCAACAGACAATGTTCTTAAATGGAACCCGGCACCAGTACAAGTTAAATCCCTTGCCGAGATTCAAGCTGAAGAAGCCAAACGTTTTGCAACTGAGCAAGCCGCCAGCACTGAAATGCAGCGTCGCAAAGAACAAGAACAAACAGCTTCCGTGGCTGCAAATAATTTGTCTTCGAATCCGTTTGCAACGATTTGGAGTGGATCAAAAGTGTGGGGAACCAACAACAGTACATCTGGCTTCTGGGATGAATCAGTGAAAATCTCTAATGCCGCTGCAGCAGTCTCATCGACGACTTCGTCAAATACGGCTAAGGCAAGCGGACAGACGTATGGTGCTAATAGTGGCAATACAACTTCAACCAACAAACAAAGTGCCTCTACCCCATCAAGCGGAAATGCATCTTCTTCGGCTGCTCCCGGGGGACAACGTAACACAACCAAGACACAAAATCTCTCCAACATGGTTGGTGTTTCAAGTTGGAACAATGTCAACTTGACAAGCAGTGCAGGTCAATCCAAGTCTCTTAAGCAGCAATCTGGAAGCAACGCTCTTGATAACAATGTAAATAATAATAATAAAGGAAAAAAGGGTAACAAAAGCAATGCAGGAGCTTCGAATGCAACCAATTATCCCCTGACCAATCCAATACCATCAGCAGGTGTCACTTCTAATAATGTCAACAAAAATGATGATTTTCGGAATGAGTTTACCGGCTGGTGTATGAAGAGCTTGAACAGCATGAGTCCAAAAGTAGATGGTGAGTTGAACTTTTAAATTATTTATATTTTTTACGTTTGTTATTTTATAAAAGTAAATTTGCGGTGACCCTCATCACTTGGTGCTGGATCATCTGAATCGAAAAATTAAAGTTCATTCGTTAGATAATAGTTTTCCGTAGGTAATGCTGGGAGAATTTTCGAAATTTTTATTTTGCACTCTTTTGGAACACTTTAAAGGGAAAAACACTAATTTGTTGCTGTAAACTAAAAATTATAAATAAATTTGAAAAAAAAAACACACCAGCGTTACCTCGTTATATACAGAAATAGTGTTCAAATCGGTGCAGTAGTTTTGAAGTTGTGAGGGACATCGACTTTGAAAACGTGAGCTGTGAGAAAACCGCATTAAAGTTTTGAACACTAAAAAATCTGATATAAAACGTTCATCCGACAGGTTTAAAAACACTCTTAAATTTGCTCCAATCGATTTGAAATGTTGACACAATATTTTAATACCCTAGCTATATAAGCTATATAACTTTAAACTAAGTTTCATTCCTTTTTTGGCAAGAGTTGAATTCCCTATTGAACGCTAACTTACGCTTTTGAAAACAGAGTTACCAAAAATTAAATTTCTTTAATATCAAGTCTCATAGACATTTCCTGTTCGGCTCAGAAAACATCAAAAGTCTATTTCATGTTGCAACAAAGTCTCAATTGAGTTTACCCGCTATAACCACATGCGGTGTAGTAGTATTGGTATGCTTCCAGTGTTAAAAGAATAATACGCTTACGAATATTATTTTAAAATTCAGATTTACAATGAATTTTACCTTATTTTAAATTGGCTTCTTTCCGTCCTTCACTTTAGTTGGTTTGACCACGATTTTCCACAACCGCAGTCGTTTAGTCCGTGAACCAGAAGTTTCTACATGCTCTTAGCCTAGTGATAATCGCCTACTTGCTCAAGGCATTGTTATAGACGGGTTTTTGTCCGATGGGAAATTTTCCTTTGAAAAACCATAAAATCTGCTCTGGTGTCTACCACTTTGGTTTGCTTAAACCTTGCGCTCAGTGTGTTCAAAATGCGTGCATTAAGTATCGCTTTTCTTTTCAATGGATTACAGTTGTGTCGGTTGGCTTCAAGCTCAGAGGAAATAATTATACATATGAAGCGTGGTCATACAAAAAAATTAAAAAACGAAAAAATAAAAGCTCAACAAGTAAAGCTTTTTCTTTCTCCTCGCACCACACTTCTCCATTCATTCTTTTTCGATTTTTCCCCACACGCCTTGTCACCTAGCAAAAGAAAGGAAGAGAATGAAAAATGAAATAAAAAATTTATTGAACTCGGAAACGTGTAAGCTTCATTTACACACTATACTGCAGTCGGTGTACAATATATGTTCCATGCTAGATAGGTTGGTCTAATCAACTGACATCAGCGTGCCCCGGATGGAAAGTAGTTTTATTTGCGGTTCAGATCCTCTAGGAATAGATCAGCTGATAAATATGTTGGTAAGTCTTGGCCAAAACTACACTATCATAGCGTCCGAAACAATTCCGGCCGGTTTTCCCGGTATATCGAATTATCGACACAGTGCGTGGCCTTGATGTTTTGATTACTGAATCGGCTGGTGGAACTCTTAATTCGTATTGTCGAAAATTATATAGAAATTATATAGGATCTGTTATTGGATCCGCTGTGAAATCAATCCTACTCGCTATGTGCAACATGCATAGTAAGAGTAGTCAAAATCTCTTGAGAAGCGAGCATAGAACTTCATCGGCTGAAATAGGGGTTTGCCCCATACCATATATATAAATAACACCCTCTAGGTCGTGAGCGCTTAGGTGCTCCTGCAAGAGTTTCTTGAAGACTTCCATAATTCCCTGCTGACAAGATTTTTCAATTGTGGAAATTTTACAATCCTCTAGCTTTGCAACTGTTCCTTTGCTGCTTTGGTATTTCTGTGCAGCTAGCTTTTAATATTGAAAGTAAAACGTAAACGAACTTTATGTCAATAAATACAGTGTTTTATATAATATAGTGTTTTGTGAATCAGAGCCATAAGTTAATTTATCGTTTAAATATTTAAATTATATTCTTTCAGTGCCAACATTTGTTACTTTCTTGCAAGACTTGGAATCTCCCTATGAGGTAAAAGATTATATCCGAATGTATTTAGGTAAGAAAGCATACGCATTCAGTCGATTTTAATAATAACCTTATCGCCTTCATTTGTGCATCTTCAAGGTGAAAGCAAGGAATACACAGAATTTGCCAAGCAATTTCTCGAACGGAGGAGCAAATATAAGAATTTGCAACGAGCTCAAAATGCACACATCGATGACATGTGCAAGCCAGCACCGGCCATAAATCCGTCCGGTAATGACTCTTTTGATAATAAGGTAATTAGTTTTTGGTTCGCTTGGTTGGTTTGACTGGAAAGATTTGTGTGGGAAGACTGAGCGAGAGTATGAGATTGAGAATATGACTCTTGAAAACACAACATGAACTTCATCGTTGCTGTTGTTACAATAATGGTTATGATTAAATGACCTTTCATACTTTAGGATTTATGCAACTTTAACAAAGGCTAAATTAAAAACATTATTTTGGTTTTCTTCTTTTAGCTAAAAAACAAAGTAATGATAAATAAATCGTTAATTCTATATGTATGTGTGAAGGTGATATGAATGGCCCTTTATTCTGGCACTGCGTTATCGCATCAACAAAATATGAATGTCTGGATGAAGCATTTTGCATCAATTTGTATTATGAATGAATCGATTTTTACTTGTTAATTTCCCATTTGGAAGCTCTTGTTTAACTTTTATACTAGACAATTCATGTTTTCCATACCAACATGAAACGCATCCAAGAAAATTTGTCTAAACGATTGATTTACAGGGAAAGCAGAAAAAAGTAAAAAAAAGTAAGATGACCAGGTTGGATGGCCGCATTCTCGGATTCTCGGTAACGGCTGCTGAAGGTCGGATAAATGTTGGAGATCGTGATTATGGCGACGCTCCATAAAATAAATGAAAAACTATGACTATGAATATATTGAATTTAACACTTATACTTTACTTAAGAAAACAATTTAAATAAAATGAGAAAAGTATGGAAAATAAAATCGAACATTTATTTGAAAAAACTAAATATTAAATATATTTAAAAAACAAAAAACAACAAATAACATCAAAAATCACATAATAAAATTATTAAGCTTTTTTTTTATAAAAACTATTAATACTTCTATTATTATTATTATTATTATTATAATTATTATTATTACTATTATCGTTGAACTTTATGAAAAATGAAACAATAAATGCAAGCCACTGTATAACAGATCCTTACGATTTTATTTTTTATGCGTTTTTAGTCATTGTTTATGTATTGATCAAAATGTATGCGTTTGCATTTAAATAAGTCATGAGTTGGGTTCGTTATTTTTTTTAAAAAAAGAATATTGATCAAAAAAACGGCGTATATTCAAGGTTTGACGAACAACGGAGTTGTCTATATTGCAAATTCAATGAGTTATATTCTTAATTTGAACAGGTTGAAGAAGATCTTGTTTAAGAACTTCACATTGCGAAATAAGGCAAGTCTTGCACAGCAAATGAAATGCAATTCAAGAGCAGATGCGCCATTGATTATTGTCAATGGGAAATTAAATGGGATCAATTCCAATTTGAAAGTTATTTTACATGAATAAATTAATAATTTGATTAATGTAGCATTGATGTCTGGCCGGCCGATTTGCGAAGAAAAACTACGAAAAGATTAAAGATTTTTTTTTTTTTTTGGCGAAAATAATCTTACGGCTAGGTTCTACATTTCGTTCGAAATAAAATTGAAATCGATCAAAAATGAAATTCGTTGTTCTAAATGCACTACACTGGAGTAGGTGCTATTTAAAAATGTAACTGACAGAATTCTTTTTTGTACTAATTTAATAAAATATTGATAGGTACAAGCACAAAGAAAAAAAAAATCATAAGGCAATATCTATTGCCTTAATGGAAAAACATAAAGACCTTGTGAGAAGATTCGTGAAACGTTTTGCGAAGATTAACTATCAACCGATTGACGATTGACAAATTTATCAATTAAAATTGATGTTGGTATTATGAAATACAATCGACAAAAGGAGAGGCTATTTTGAACACTAAGCAAAAAAAAAACTTATTGTGAATGCGAATTCAAATTTGACAGTTAGAAAATAATTTTGGTTTGATTTGACTTTCGCAAGCAATTTAAAAAAAAAAAAACATTCCCGAGTAGACTTACGATTACGAGTTTTACAAATCCACGAGTATACATTTTTTTAAGAAAGCATGTCATCCGTAGAGTTATATTTTCATGATGACCAAGCCGAGAGAGAACACGGCGAATAAGTTAATATACGGAGAAGTTTGCGAGATAAATCTAATCCCTTAGAACTGGAAAATCGGAGGTAATTGATTTCTTGTACAAAGTATAAATGGGTTGATTACTCTCAGCTCCATTTCGGTTTTTAGAAAATTTTCGGCTGCCAAAAGCTGCTTTCGTTGACTTGCTCGAAGACATTCTACCCAAACTAAAGCCGAGCAGAAGTCAAAGAGCAGTACCGAGCATTCTTAAACTTGCAGCGCAGTGAAAAACAATAAAATAAGATTTAAGTTAACGAAAAATTAAAGTTTTACTCAAGAATATAAAAAAAATTAAAATAGATTCGAGTACAGTCTCAGAAAAAAATAAATAATTTACTACGCTGAGATACCCTAAAGGTTTCTTAAATGTTGCATCTGCTTTTTAAGCTCTAATGTTTCTATTTTAACTTTAAATTTGGTTTTTCTGAGGTTGTCTTTATTTTCATTATTTGTTTGTAAAGTTTCAATTTCTCTGTTTTTAGCTTTAGCATTTCTGTGCTGTACTCTTGGTCGTGTTCGCATTTCTTTTTCGTATAGAATTCTATGTTTTTCATACTTCGTTTTAATTCATTCATTTAATTTTTCATGTTGTCGTAAAACTGCTGCTTTTGAGAAGTAGTTTTCTCATCCAATAATGTCATACGATTCTTTTGTAATTCTCCAACTCGCGATGTAACTTTTTTTTTTAGAGCTGTTGGTTTCTCTGCATTTTGGGTAGATTCGTTAATAATACTTCTCTGACTGGAGCTAGGTATTAGTGCTGTGTCTGGTTCGTTTAACCCAAATTCTTTACCGGGAGGATCCACGCAAGTGTTTTATTCGAGATGTCGAATCACAGCCTGTTCCATATCATTAAACTGATGACATCGGTTTGGACCACCATCAGTTGCAGATATTTCCATTTAATTTTCCATTTTCTTTTTTTTTACTTTGCAGTTTAGGTCGATCCATACCTAAACAAATGCAGTATTTAAAATTGAATATAAGCTTATTTTAAATGCATACAACTTACCCCTTGTCATTTTTGCCAATCTCGTTCCGGTGGCCCTAAGCCACTTTGTTCCCATTTCGCCTACGCACCAGTTTTGGAACGAAATCCTTTTGCGACTTCAGGACTCTGATCCAACAACTCAACCAATCTATTGAGTTGTCTTTTGTTGCTCACTATTTTCGTCCTTAAAAAAAACAAATGTAAAAATATTGATCTTCAATGATTTTATTCCTAAAATACTTACATTTCTATAAAGTTATCGCCTTTATCAACACCGAAATTGCGATTGACAAAAGAATTGACCAGTAACTATAAAATTGTTCACAATTGGTGTTCATAATACCGATATATCAACCGAAAAGTGATAATTGTTGCAAGTTCACAATGGATCAACACTCTGTTGATGATTGATTCTCGCAATACCATTTTAAGAAATTGATTGACCAGTATCAACTATCAATTGATAGTTGATCTTCGCAATAGGGCTGGTTGTCGCGGATGCTCTGTGGAACGAGCTCTAAAATGATTTTTTGAAGGAAACATTAGGCTGCGGCAAGCTGCAACATTCCAGGAACATAACTCTTTTTGAGGTGTGGCTCAACAACTTGCAGTACCATCATGAAGGCATTTTTGTAAATACGATATGAAGAAATGAACCTTTATTCAATTACAAAAATTTAAAGGTGTATAACTCTTAGTTTTCGACAAAAACGCAATTTCCAAGGGACTAGAAATATCTCTTAGCCTTCGTCTCTTGATTTTCCCTTCTGCATTTTTATTTCTGGAAGTTCGTTAAACAGCGGCAACCATTTAAGCACTCATGGACAAATTTATATTTGAAGTATTAGTTAAATTTGTACAATATATTCGTTCGGTAGGGCCCAATGACACCGCCGGCATGTAAACAGCACCAAACAGTTATTTTTTGTGGATGAAGTGGTGATTCATAAAGCAAATGTGGATTTTCACCCGACCAATAACGCATATTTTGCTTATTGACGAACCCATTGAACCAAAAATGAGCTTCGTCCCTAAAGATGATTTTGCGATGAAATTCATCATCTTTGGTCTGAGCCATGCCCAATTCTTGAGAACGCCGCTGCTGTTCAGGCTCCGGAGCAAACGATCCAAATCAGTCAAATCATTGACGAGCAAATCATTGACTGATTTGGATCGTTTGCTGCGGACGCCTGAACAGCAGCGATATTTTCGACACTTCGACTAAACCGTTGTCTCGTTTTTGCACTGAACTTGTTATTGCTAGGGTGAGAATTACAGCCGAAAAATCGGAATTAACGCTCTTAAGGTTGCGATCATCCACTCCGAGTTTCGTTAAAAAATTTTTATAATTTGCATACGTTGCTCATTCGTGTACATTACCATGATGAAAATGTTGAGATTACTGAATAAATTGACATTGACAGTCCGATGATTAGTGAAAGGGTGCGTTCACAAATTAAATTCAAAGTTGTCAAGTCTCCATTTGAAAACCCGAAATTAATCAAATATTTGGAAGAGACGCGCTGAGGAAGATGTAGAGATTGAAGGAAATTTTGATTTCAACATTACTATTTCAAATTTGTGAAGGAAGGAGAGGATAGCCAGAACAATAAAATAGCAGGTATCTTGTTAAGGACCTTCATCAAGTTTCAAGAGTTTCTTAAATGTTGAAAGAATTTGGATTTAAATACTTAAGGCGGACAGTTTTCTGTAAATACAGCGAGTTATATTGGTAGCGAAGCATCTGCAGTATTCATTTTTTAATCGTGGTATTACTTCTGCATGCGTGGGCCTGAGGCAGTAGGCTGAATTTCGACTTTGAGTTGTATTACCATTTCGCATAGAGAACAGCCGCGGTACTTTAAAAATACATAGATGCCTGAGTTGCAAAACATTGACATATTGAAATAAGGGTCAGCTTGTTCCACCCTATTATGGACTTATTGTCGTCATTATTTGTGGCCAAAGGCTTGGCCTCGTTCGACGATCCCAGAAAGAAATGGCTTGGTGTGAGAGCTTCGGAATTTTCACGGTCGATTGGCAGTCGTCGGTTGTGAATTAATAATGCTCTCCACTTCCATTAACATTATACTCAATAGTTCGTCAGAGGGAAAGCTGGGTATATTTGTCGAAGAACGGTTTAAGTCTAGCGCACCTGTTTCCCAGCTGCCGCCCATGCTTGCACTTTTAAGCACCGTAAGGTACTACACAATGATGGAAGATATATTGAGGCATCGTTATCAGCATTGATGATTGTGATTGAATTATTCCTGTCCTTGAAATGGAAGCAAAGATACAAAGTCAATCCTTGCAGGCAGAGAATAAAGAAAAGCCAAAGTGGAAGGATATGTTATGGCGCAGGCCTATAATTAAGGTTCACTGAGCACAGTGCGATACACTCTTGTTCAATGAGGCACGTTGAATAGGAAATGCAAAATCGCCGAGTGTAAATACTTTGTGATGCAATTGATCGTGCGACAGCCTAAAGTGAAAGAAGTGCTACAGGAAATGAATAACAGGTAATCTGGGAACAATTAAGACTTTGAAAAAAGTGCATTATCGATTCTAATGACAGGGCTAGATTTGAAAAGATGATGGAGAAAATATGTAACATGTGGGGGCAAAGAGAGTGCCAAATATAAAATCAATTGACAAGATAAAGATGGACAATATTGGAGAACCATTCGAAGGAATCCCGAAATTTATACATTCTTGTTTTTCTGGGTATTCATAATCCGAAATCCGAGCTGATTGCTTAAAAATTCATTTAAAATTGGTTGAGAAGGTTTGGTGGGTTCAAGGAGATCCACTTTTTCCAAGTTGGAATCAACAATATTTCAAGAAGTCTGCCGATATCTTGACATTCCGCTCCATTCACAGTCGATTGGGATGTAGAACGCTTCAACAATACCTTGTTCGAGAATCTATCTGAGGCTAAAGAAGGTTATAAGCGATTCTGGGATAAAGTCACTCTCATGTTCTTTATAGAAAATCGCATCATCTTAAATGATGACCTAAAAAAAGAATTAATCAAGGACATTGAGAAACGAATTGAAACAAATAAAGAAAGACACATGCAACAACGGTATTTGAAGAGAAAGACTTTTTCTGGGGCTGATACCAACAATGTCAGCGAAGGGAAGGCACATAAATTTCATTAAGGCAGCGGGACTTTAAAAGGTTTCAACTAGCGGCAAAATTTATATCTGTCCTCAAATGCTTCATTTCCCGTCGAGATTGTCGTTAGATCTTCACAGTTGCCAGTTGCATTCTACGCCCTTATCACTTTCATTGTAACACCCGTCTCGCCAGGAATGCTCAACAGTTCATACAAATGTGGAACGCTCTACCACGCTCGGTATGTCCTACTTATTAAATCTGGAAAAATTTAAAAACAAAGTGGATCAGTACTTATCCCTATACCTCCCAGTCGCGAAATGTACCAACATTATAAGAGTAGTCATAACCCCTTGTACGCCTGTGAACTTAAAAAAAAAACGTACCCACTTCTTCTCTTTCAAAAACATGTCATTTGAATAATTTTCTGTAAAACGTCCGAAATAGGAGTTTATAACTTTTCAAAAGATAAAGTAAAGATTTTAATTATTTTTTATTTGTAACAACTTAGTTTATTTTTATTTTCAAATTTTTATTTTGTATTTTGATTTTTTTTTCTCTCTCGCTTATTCTTTGACTTAACATTGTATTTTTAATCAATAAGATGTTCTATTATGACCCCATTTCTCTACTTTTATACATAGTTTTTTGTTTTAAATATATTTTAGATTTAAAATATAAAATATAAAAAAAAATTTAATTGATTTGAACCAGACCTATTAAATCTAAGTACAAGTACAAGTACAAATACCATTCCCCGTACTTTCGTTTTTATAAGTACAAATACAATTCCTTGGTACTTATACTTAAAGAAATCAATTACCAGTGCAAGCAATCATAAATGTACTTGTAATTCCTTTTGCAATACCAAAAGTACTTTAAAATGGTTTTTCAATTCCTTTGGCACTCTACAATTCCTGCAGTACTCTATAATTCCTTTAAATTACTTATTCCTATTTATTAATATGGATTCCTTTTAATAAAACCAACATTGTCACACAATGACTTTCAGTATTTGCGTGAATATTGTAATCTAATGGAGCCAATATCGACAACGCTGGACTTTTTCAACGAGAGAAAAATCAATTGTACGGCTACTTCTTGCCTCTCTTGTAACTTTGAGGACAAAACTTCGAAAAGTTATTGTATCTGAAAAGTTGAAGATGCTAAGAAGTATAGCTACACAATTGGAAGAGAGCCTAGTGCAACGTTTTCGATCCTCTTATTGTATGGAACCAGTATCAAATGATGCGATCGTAGCTGCAAATCTTTGTCCGTCAATAAAAAAAAAGTGGTTGAATAGTTCGAGCAAAGAAAACCAGCATTGCTGCCATGAAGAGGATAATAGATTAGTTATTAAATATACAAAGGATCTACTTAAATTGGAGGGTGACACTTGGCAGACAAACGAAAAAATGCCTAAGGAGGAGTCATTTTTCGACTTTGATTGTTTGGGTTAATTTTTTTCGTAAATAATTTATGCAAGTTGTTTAAGATACAGAGGCAACGTCACCTGCTGATAAACCAAAAACGGTTTCGGAAGTGCAATTTAGTACGCCCTTGTTGCAAATTGAAAATCAATTTGCGGCTTACATGAGCGACTGCAACACAGAAATGGTCATGCTGAATAAACACCCATGAAAAGGCTATTTAACTTCATCAGCACCAGTAGAGCGAGTTTTTTCATTCGCAGGGCTGGTTTATGTTGAAAGGCGACAATCCTTGCTGAATGCAACATTTGAGAAGCTGGTTTTGATGAAGTCCAATCAAAATAGGCTTTGAATTTCTAGAATTCACATGATCTGTATGTACACATTGTTGATTACTTCCAATTGACTTGTCACTTTAAATTTTCTTTTTTCATTTCAGCATTTGACTTATATAAGAACTTACCTTAACTTACCTAAACTTTTCAAATATAAAATTGTAATCAGTTTCTACTTACAATGTTGGTTTTATTAAAAGGAATCCAAATTAACAAATAGGAATAATTAGTAATTTAAAGGAATTGTAGAGTATCAAAGGAATTGTAGAGTACTTGAGGAATTGAAAAACAATTTTAAAGTACTTTTGGTATTGCCAAAGGAATTACAAGTACATTTATGATTACTTGTACTGGAAATTGATTTCTTTAAGTATAAGTATCAAGGAATTGTATTTGTACTCATAAAAATGAAAGTGCGGGGAATGGTATTTGTACTTGTTCTTCAGTCCAAAAATACTTCATTATCTTACAGGTCTGATTTGAACTTATAACCATGGTCTCTAAAAAGCTGCAAAGACCAGATTCTAAATGGACGCAGTGAAAAGGTACGACTTGTTTTGCTGTTTTGTATACTTTGATACTCGTAAGGATCAAAAAAGGAAAAAAAGAAGAAATATCTGTTTTTTTTTTTTTTAATTTTCTTGCTCTTATAATGCGTGTAGCACAGAGCGAATGGAAGAATTCGGAGAAGAATGAAAGAATATCTAGTGGTTTAAAGAAACTCAGATGTATAAATCGTTTCAAATCACTTTGCAATTGGAAAACTGCGCAGAGAGAGCATGGAAATATTTGCCACGCCTGTGCTGTCTGGAAAATGATGTTTACAATTCGGCTTAACTTTCTCCATTGGGTTTTTCCCGCGCGTTATCTATTTGACAAAATTTAATAACATCCTGTAATAAATGTATGGATTATAAAATTAACACTTTTTTGTATGTTTTAACCAATTATTGCAGGAAGTAATTAAGCTGAAATATCCCTTTTTTATGTCTGTATGTAATTTTTGCATATATAAAAACGCGAACATGTACTATACATAAATTATGATTTAGTTTTTAAAAACCTTGTAAGGAGCAAAAGCAAAAATAAATAAAAAGAAAATATAATAAACTGCTTTAAGCGAGGAAAGCCCTTATCACTGCACGCAAAAGTGCTTTTGTTGAAGATTTGCAACTGAAATAACCGAAACCACGCTTTAAATAAAATAATACGAGAAGTAGATTATCGTCTTTTATTCAGAGTCAACTTACAACTGAAAGAAACTTAACTATACTTAACATACTAGACTAGTTAACTGAACAGCTCATAACTTTTAAGAGAGTGATTATTAAGAGAATGATCATGCTCTTTCGTTTTACATTTTAGGATATATCAGCTCCTCCTTACTTAAATTAAACATTGTCATATTTTAACAAAAATTTAAAAATAATTAATTTCTTAATTCATTGTAATGTAATTTATAATTATTTAAAAGTTTATTTTGACATTTTCATTTCTTCATATTTTTTTATTAAATTTCAACTGGTCTTTTATAAATTGTTGTTTTAACTTTTGCCTATCATTTGCAAAATCTTCTTCCGCGCTATAAAATTCTTCATATTCCTCCTCACATAGTTTTTTTCTTTCTTAATCTTGTTACTATCCCAGTCTTAGTTTCTTTATCAGTATTAACAAAAACTGTAGCGGGACTAAAACGAACAGAACAATATCTTTTTTTTATTTGATTAATGTGGGCTACTCTATGAATTCCATTCACGCAAACAAGGTAAAGACAATTTGTTAACTTCTTTTTACAATAACCCGGAATCCATTTAACATGAGATTTGAAACAGTTTTTGTAATAAATCTTTTCATTTTCTTTAAAATGTATTAATCGATTTCCAAATTTCATTGAACTTTGCTTACAATCATTTTGGTGAACATGCTCAACGGTTTTATGTATCTTCTGAGGTTTTTTTACTAATATCTCCAAAAATGTCATTGGTTTAAATTTGAAAATTAATTCAGCAGGTGATTGGTTGGTTGAAACCGTGGGGGTATTTCGGTATTTGAGTAAGAAATTGTCAATTTTATGATTAAAGTTTTTACCCGGTTTAGTTTCTAACAACATTTTCTTTAAAACCCGCTTTACTGTTTGAACCGCTCTTTCCGCGAGTCCGTTCGACTGCGGGTGATATGGTGGACTCTTAAAAACTTCAATGCCATTATTTGTACAAAATTCAATAAATTCACTTGATTGAAAAGGGGGTCCGTTGTCTGAAACTAATTTGGACGGTAACCCAAAAACTGAAAACCAGTTACGAAGCTTTGCAATTACCATTTCAGCTCGTGTACTTTTCATTTCTGCTATCTCGATCCATTTAGAGTAACTATCAACTAATAACAAAAATTTCAATCCATCAATATCAAAAAAATCAATATGTACTCTTTCAAATGGATATTCTGACGGTATCCAATTTGATTCTTGAACTAACTTAGTAAAATTCTGCATTTGATTACAGACGGTACACGACCTAACGAACTCTTCTATATCTGCATCTATATTTTTCCACCATACGTAGCTCCGTGCCAGCATTTTCATTCTACTCATGCCAATATGAGTATCATGTAATAGTTGTAAGACGCTGTGCTTCATTACTTCCGGTACAATCACTCTATTGCCGTAGTATATGCACCCATTGTTACACGAAAACTCTATACCTCTATCTAAATAATATTTGGTTTCTTTATCCGCATGCTGACTTTCATTATTCAAAAGTTTGTCATAAAGTTTTTTTAAATGTACGTCCTTACCAGTTTCTGTTCTGATATCTTCCAAGCTCAAAAGCTTAATATTGCCCTGACCAAACGCTAAAAGATTTAAAAATTGTTCCGAAATATTTGTTGATTCTTGAATGGGCAACCTAGATAAGGCATCCGCGTTTCCTACTTGTGAACCTCTTTTATATTTTACCTCAAAATCATATAATGACAGCTGAATTGCCCATCTTTGCAATCTTGCCGCAGCTACCGCTAAATGTCCCTTCTTTTCGCTAAATATTTCTCTTAACGCCTGATGATCCGTTACTATAGTAAAACTATGTCCATATAAATATTTGTGAAACTTTTTAACGGCATAGACAATCGCAAGTGCCTCTCTATGTGTTTGTGAGTAATTTTGTTCTGCAACGCTTAATGTACTGGACGCAAACATCACCGGCTTCTCTTCACCATTAACTACGTGAGCCAATACTGCTCCTACCCCATAAGGACTAGCGTCACATGTCACAACAATTGGTTTATTCGGGTCATAATGTTCTATGATATTATCACTAACTATAAGCCTCTTTGCTTCTTCAAAAACTTGCTGATGTTCTAGTTTCCACTCAAAGCTATTATTTTTCTTCAACAGATCATACAACTTCCTCAACTTTGAAGCTAAGTTTGGTATAAAGCGATTATAAAAATTCAAAAGACCAAAAAAACTTTTAAGTTGCGAAACGTTTTTCAGATTGGGTGCTTCTGCGATAGCACGAATTTTCTCCCTATTTGGTCTGATGCCATTTCCACTTATGACATGACCTAAATACTCAACATCGGACTTGAACCATTTACATTTTTCAAAATTGACTCGTATATTGTGAGCTTCCAACCGTTTCAAAACACTTACTAATTTCTCCTCGCATTCCTTAAAATCCGCACCTCCGATTAGCACATCATCCAAATAACATCCAACTTTATCGATTGATTTCAAAATTTCATCCATTACCCTCTGGAATTCTGCCGGCGCAACTGAAACTCCGAAAGGTAGTCTTGTGAACTTAAACAATCCTTTCTGAGTATTTACTGTCAGAATGTGCTGTGAGTTTTCATTTACCGCGAGTTGTAGGTAAGCCCCTGACAAATCTAAAACACAAAATGTTGAACAGTTAGCAAATTTCGCGAATAAGTCGTCCATTCTTGGTAGGGGATACACTTGGCTCTCAATAGCTTTGTTAACTGACACCCTACAGTTCAAACACAATCTCAAATCACCATTCTTTTTAGGTACAATAACCATGGGAGACGCCCATTCAGAAAATTTTACTGGAACTAAAATATTCTGGCAAATCAACTTATCAATCTCTTCACTTACTTTGTCTCTAATTCCAAATGGAACAGTATACGGCTTTGAAAAACTCGGAGTAGCGTTACTTTTTAACTTAAGTTGGACATTATAACCGACTATAGGATCCCTCATGTCTCTAGAAAAAACTTTTGGGAACTGTACAACTAACTCTTCTATCTTTTTATCCACCATATCACCCATTTTATTAATATTGAAATTACTTCGCCATTTTGGCAGCAAAACATCTAACCAATCGCGACCCAAAAGTGGCGTAAAGTCAATATTCGATTTTATTATAAACAATTCTAATTCATGATAAGAAGACAAATCGATCAAATCACTCACCTTAACCTTAATTTTCCCCATAATTTCCACCTCATGTCCGGTAACAACGTTCAATTGTCGATCACCTGGTAAAATCTTCAAATTATAAAACATTTTCCTATAAAAATCATAACTTATGACCGTTGAGCATGCACCACTATCTACTTCCATATCAATTACATTATTATTTATACGCAATTTCATTATTTGAGCTAAATTACAAACAGTAGATACTGAATTTATATAGCCAATCGCCATCTTTTTAATATCCTCCGTAACATTTTCGAGATTATTTACGTTAAAGTTTTTGTTTTTCGTGCAACTATTTTGTTGCCTACAATACTTCCTACCGTGTCCACTTTTTCCACAATTATAACAAATAATTGATTTCCATTTGTTTCTGTCAGGTTTCGCGTTGTTGTCCCATGTCTGCTTCCGTGATCTGCTTCTAGATCTTGACTGGTCTCTTCCCCGCTGTTGGTGTCGCCATCTCACCATATTCAATTGTTCTGGTCTCATTTGCCGTAATTGCGAATTGGTCATCTCCATACTCTTAGCGACCTCACATGCTTTGTCGAATGTTAGTCCCGTTTCGTTTAAAAGCTTTTGCTGTATTCCTTCATGACTTATACCGCAAACAAACTTGTCTCTGAGAGCGTCATCCAAAAAACTTTTGAAATCACATGATTGAGCTAACGTTTTTAAATCAAGAATGTAATCATTTATTGATTCATGTGATTTTTGATTGCGTTTATAAAATTTAAACCTCTCGGCAATGATGTTCACTTTAGGTTTAAAATATTTTTCTATAACAGCTATTAGTTCTTCGTAAGTCTTTATGTCAGGCTTTTCTGGATCAGTTAAAGACTTGAGGATTTTATACGACTCTGGCCCGATCAAAGTGATTAGGTACGAAACTTTAGTTTTATCATCAGTTATTTTATTAATAGCCAATAAATGTTGAAGGCGTTCTTTGTAATCTTCAAAGTCTTCTCCGGGCGTAAAAAATTCAATCGTGCCTATAAAAGCCATTATGCGCTGATTTAATTGCACTGTTTCAGAAGTTTCGCGTTTCGCGTTTCACTTCACTTTTTATTTTTAATAAACTGTCGCTTATTCCTTCTTGGCTATTCATTTACGAACTTAATTACTTTACTTGAAAATTATACACTCTTTCTTAATCCTCGTCGCCATTTGAAATAACCGAAACCACGCTTTAAATAAAATAATACGAGAAGTAGATTATCGTCTTTTATTCAGAGTCAACTTACAACTGAAAGAAACTTAACTATACTTAACATACTAGACTAGTTAACTGAACAGCTCATAACTTTTAAGAGAGTGATTATTAAGAGAATGATCATGCTCTTTCGTTTTACATTTTAGGATTTATCAGCAACCAAAATTTGGATTTCGCCATCAATCAACAAAAAAGGGCACCTATAGGAGCAGCTGTGAAGAAAACATCAGAATAAGTCGGACTTTCGCAAAAGGTTTTCTACAAAAAAATCAAGGAATATCAAACTGGAACACAACAATCACCCAAGTGGAAAATTTCTCATTCTCAGAAGGATTATCTACTCCTTCCACCAATTTGACAAAAAAATCGTAACTTTGAGGAGCCTTACGCAAAAAATCTATGATGAACTTGAAATAAGCACCAGCAAGAAATCACTTTGGAGAGTTCTGAAAAGCAAAGGATTCAGCTTTCGCAAGACGGAAGATAATAAGAGAATCCTCTGTGAAAGGACGGACATATAAATTCAAAGGATAAGATATATCCGGCAAATCAAGAATTCCTGTGAAAGTGGATACCAAGTTGTTTTTATAATGGACTACCGGTTGAAAATGTCGATATTGCAGAGAACTTCATATCTATTACTCTGAGGTGAATTTTGACCTGTCATGGTCATGTCACATTAGAAACTTCAAGTCATTGTCTAATTATTTCAGTTTAGTTTATAGGTCATTAGTGAAAGCACACAAGTTTTGTGAAGCCGTAAAATTGGTACATTCGTGCCATCAAAACAACATTTGCGGGAAGTTTTAATATGCTTCTGTCAACCGAAGCTCATCAATTGCTTACCGAAGCTTACCCGGGCTATACTATAGACGTTAGAATGTATCAGCGGTGGTTTAGGCGGTTCAAAGATGGTGATTTCGACACCAAAGACAAAGAATGCCCCGGCCAGGTGAAAAAGTTTAAAGACCATGAATTGCAGGCATTGCTCGATCAAGATCCGTCACAAATGCAAGAAGAACTTGCAAAATCACTTGGCGTCACTCAGCAAACCGTTTCCGATCGAAAGGTAGGACATTGGGTGCCGGATGAATTGAAGCCGCGGAACGTCGGTCGAACGCCGATTTTGCATGTCCGAAATGCTGCTTGAACGCCACAAAAAGAAGTCTTTTTTTGCATCGAATCGTCACTGGTGATGAAAAATGGGTACATTACGATAACCCAAAACGTCGGGCAACGTATGGATACCCCGGACATGCCTAAACATCGAAGGCCGTTCAGAATATTCATGGCCTGAAGGTTATGCTGTGCATTTGGTGGGACCAGAAGGTTGTTGTGTATTATGAGCCGCTAAAACCGAATGAAACAATCACAGGCGAAGTCTACCGACTGCAATTGATGCCTTTGAGCCGACCACTGAATGAAAAACGGACGGAAACGGTCGCAAGACACGATAAAGTTATTTTGCAACATGACAATGCTCGGCCACATGTTGCGAATGTCGCCAAAATTTACCTTGAAACGCTCAAATAGGATGTCCTACCCCACCCGCCGTTTACTCCAGACCTTACGCCATCCGATTACTATCTCTTCCGATCGAAGCAACATGGCCCGGCTTACCAACACTTCCGTCATTTCGATGATGTCAAAAGATGAATCGATGCGTGGATTGCGGCCAAACCGGTCGAATTTTCCATGAATTGCCAGAAAAATGGGAAAAATGTTTGGCTAGCGATGGGCAATACTTTGAATATTGAATTTATATCTATTTTTCCTATTATTGAAAAAAACGACATTTTCAACCGGTAGTCCTATTAAGATGAGTCATATATACATGGCTCCCTTACAAGAGGAATGTCGTGAACTGATGGATGTACGGAAGGATAAAAAAAGCCTATTGAAAAAGGATCACGACTTATTATTGCACATGCTGGTGGATCAAGTGGATTTGTCGATGGCGCTCTTCTCATATTCAAATCTGGATGGAAGTCTGGTAACTACCATAATCAGATGAACTTTGAAAATTTTCTTAATGGTTAAGAGAATAGGTTCTGCAGCAGCTGGATGAACCGTCGGTTATTCTAATGGTCAATGCTTCATTTCACAACAAATTGTAAAACCGTACGTAACTTCATCAGCAACAAAATTTGAGTTAATTAATTGGCTGGTAGAAAATAATATTGCACACAGCTCTTCAATGCTTAGAGTTAAACTGTATGATATAGTAAAACGAATTCGAAGAATACGAAGAAGTAAGAAGAATTCGCAAAAATTACGGTCGAGGAGTGGAAAAGTACCTGCGATAAAGCCATAAGGAACGAAGACAATTATTTGACAAATGAACAGAGTTGGGATACCCTCACCGAAAGAATTGTCATAAGATCCGGCGAATATTCATCAAGTGAAATAGAAAGCTACGGCGAGGATGATGATGACGATACCGGCGACGATTCAGTGCTATTGCATTAAAAAAAAACATCTAATTAACAAATATTCATATTATGAAAATACACATGCTTTAATTTTGTCAAATTTTCAATAACCATATTTTCAAGCGAAATTCATATTGGCAAAACATTCATTCTTTCTCTTAACACAATAACTGAGAACTATAGATCTTTAACCATTCTTCGCTCAAATTGTCATTACCCACTTCACTAAAAGAATAATGAATGCATACTCCACACATTCTCTCTACACACATTAATCATATTTTTCACATTTGGCAACAGCAGCGTCTTATTTTCTATATACCTGAAAAGAGCGAACTTACTGCATACTCATTTGAAACGATCCATACCATATTTGGTTTCAACTCACTTCTGTGGGTGGAGCCCGAATCAGGAAGGCGGATTTTTCTTATCGACCTTTAAGCTTTTCGCCTAATTCACAGGATTTTATTCCACATCAGTTTAGTACATGTACCTTAAAAGTTGGGAAGATTATCCTTACAGCCCGCTGTCAGTACTTCCATCATAAACGATTTTAATTATTTTTAACGCCCAACTCAATTTTATGCTAAGAAAAAGCCTGTGTATCTGAAATTAAAAATTAAAAAAAATGTGTAGCTTACTGCATATTTTGAATAAAACAAAATCTTTGAGACTCGATAAACGTGATACACAAACTATTTAAATTTGTACCTACAAGTTTGTATGGAACCTTCGTTGCACTTGTCCAAGTGGCCGTTTTTCTTTTTTTCACGAATTTTTCTTCCTAAAATAAAATTTATATAGTGTACCATAATATTCTATAATAATGTTTCAAAAGACATATACAATAATATCGTCTCTCTCTGAATTGTAAAATTTAAATAATGTTATATTTATTTAGAATAAAATAAATCTTTTTATTTATCTGGAGATACGAGTATGTCAGCATTTTGAATTCGAAATTCGACATGGATTCATGGATTGGTAAAAATAAATTTTTGGAAGATAGAAATAAACGCTTCAAAGGCTCAGGCTGTCTTTTTCACACGCAAAAGAAAAGCTTGTCTCTTACCAAGCAACAGTCTTACCATCAGTGGAATACAGGCAGAGTGAAGGTCAAGTGGTAAATAATTAGGTGTACATCTTGACAAACATCTTACGTATGGTATTCACGTGCAGGAGATAATAAACAAAACCAATTTAAGCATAAAAGTACTTTACCCATTCATAAACCGGAAGTCTAAATTGAGTAATGAGAACAAACTTTTAATTTTCAAAGCAATCTTCCAAGCCATCATGTTTTATGGTTCCCCTGTTTGGGGAAACTGCGTCAAAACCCACATTTTAAGACTCCAAAGAGCTCAAAATAAAGTATTGAAAATGATTCTCGACTTACCAAAACACTTTTCAACAGATCAATTGCATTACTTATGTAATATTGAAAAAGTACATATAAGAATAAATAAATTGTCTGACCGCTATAATACAAGATGTTTGTATGAGTTAGCAACCAAAATTGATATATTTTATGCCTGTGCATTTTTATTAATATTTACATATTTATTTTTTCATTTATTTGTATTTAATTATTTATTTATTTATTTAGTTATTTACTTATTTATTTATTTATTTATTTATTGATTGATTTATTTATTTACTTATTTATGTATTTATTTATTTATCTATCTATTTATTTATTTATATATTTATTTATTATTTTTTTTTATTTATTTATTTTTGTGTTTACTTAATAGGACTACCGGTTGAAAATTATTTTTTTTTTTTCAAAAATCAATGCTTTATTGAGGAAAAATAGATATAAATTTAATATTCAAAGTATTGCCCATCGCTAGCCACACATTTTTCCCATTTTTCTGGCAATTCATGGATACCCGTTCTGAAAAATTCGACCGGTTTGGCTGCAATCCACGAATCGATCCAGTTTTTGACATCATCGAAATGACGGAAGTGCTGGTCAGCCAGGCCATGTTGCATCGATCGGAAGAGATAGTAATCGGATGGCGTAAGGTCTGGAGTAAACGGCGGGTGGGGTAGGACATCCCATTTGAGCGTTTCAAGGTAAGTTTTGACAACATTTGTAACATGTGGCCGAGCATTGCCATGTTGCAAAATAACTACATCGTGTCTTGCGACCGTTTTCGGCCGTTTTTCCTTCAGCGCTCGGCTCAAAAGCATCAATTGTCGTCGGTAAACCTCGCCTGTGATTGTTTCATTCGGTTTAAGCAGCTCATAAAACATAACACAACACCCTTCTGGTCCCACCAAATGCACAGCATAACCTTCAGGCCATGAATATTCTGAACGGCCGTCGATGTTGAGGCATGTCCGAGGTATCCATACGTTGCCCGACGTTTTGGGTTATCGTAATGTACCCATTTTTCATCACCAGTGACGATTCGATGCAAAAAAGACTTCTTTTTGTGGCGTTCAAGCAGCATTTCGGACATGCAAAATCGGCGTTCGACGTCGATGGTTTGCTGAGCGACGCCAAGCGATTTTGCAAGTTCTTCTTGCGTTTGTGACGGATCTTGATCGAGCAATGCCTGCAATTCATGGTCTTTAAACTTTTTCACCTGGCCGGGGCATTCTTTGTCTTCGGTGTCGAAATCACCATCTTTGAACCGCTTAAACCACCGCTGACACATTCTAACGTCTATAGTATAGCCCGGGTAAGCTTCGGTAAGCAATTGATGCGCTTCGGTTGCTTTTTTCTTTATATGAAAGAAGCATATAAAAACTTCCCGCAAATGTTGTTTTGATGGCAGGAATGTAGACATTTTACGGCTTTATAAAAACTAGTGTGTTTTCACTTACGACCAATAACCAAGACTGATATAATTAGACAATGACATGAAGTTTCTGATGTGACAGCCATGTTCAAAATTCACCTCAGAGTAATAGATATGAATATGTCTGCAATAACGACATTTTCAACCGGTAGTCCTATTAGTTAAATAGTTATCCCTTTAATTATTTACACGTAGTTTTTATTTTTTGTTTCCTTAAACCAAATTCTCTTCTCTCTAACCTCATTCATTTTTACATTTGCGAAGGTTTTTAATGTAGCTTTTCCTTCAACTGGAGTTTGTTAAGATATATATCTGTGATAATATTTGTACACGATTGTAATAATTTTTAGTAGTAAGGTATAATTACCATATCTCTAGGAAAATGTGCAATATAAAAATGTGCAACAAATGTACTACATATGTTACAATAAATACAATACAATACAATACAATAAAAATAATGTTTAATTAACGCAAGGTTCATCAAATCTGAGAAATCGCTAAGGTTGTGAAACACATTTAAAGCTTTCAAAAATATAGCCAGTCCTATTCACAGTTGGAGCCACAGTGCTCTTATATTCTCTTAAATTACACACCCTTTGCCTTTGGGGAGAAGACTTGATATTTTCGTTTTCATAAATTCTCTCATGTCGTTTGTTTTTTTTCCATGCATATGTATGTCCTTATTCGTGGCATGTCTAGTAGCACAGGTTTTTTTTTTTGTAATTTTTTTTTTTATTTCTGTTTGAGAGCGTCCATTATTGTAAATGAAAATAAGGGAGGGTCAGGACATGTTGTTTTTGTTAGTATCTCTTCCGTGCATACATGTAGCAAAGCCACGTATAGTTTAAGACGGACATATCTATTCAAACCGCTTGAATAATTCTGTTTGGTTTTTTATTCATTATTTGATTATTATTTCAGTTGATATTTTACTAATGCATTTTGTTTTAAATCCATATGGAGAGTGTACAAGTGCATTAAAAAAAAAAGTACATTAACTTACAAGGTTCATCCCCCTAGGTCTATAAAAAAAAAAAAAACAAAAACAATATTTGAAAACAGTTTTAGAATCAATAAAAAAAAGAGGTATGTATAATTAGTGTTAAATGTTTATGGTATTTGTTAAAACAAATTTAAGAAAAATGCAATTTCGCCGGTTTGGGAAATGTTTGATTACAGAATCGTTTCGTAAATATAAATGTCATTGTGTATTTTGTGGGCTGTCTCTGTTGGTGAAAGTGTTTTGAAGTCATAAGTTTTCTGGGAATGTTAACTTTCCTTGTTTTGAATAATAATAGAATGAGTGCAATTTTCGTTAAGTGAAAATAATAATGTTTAAAATTGCAGCAAAGCAAATGAACCAACTTTGTTATAGTCAGGGAAATGTAGAAGTTTTTTTTTTTTTTATTTACTGCACGTGCGCTTTTTGCAAATCATAAAATCTTTTCTAATATTTTCGAATGAGTGAGAAAGCGAATATATTTACAAAGTGTGTGTGTCCTTTTCCGCATTGATAGAGAAACCTACTTGTGGAGAAAGACGATAACGTCCAATGTCCATTGATTTTTTATGTTAATCCTTTCGACATGCAACTTGAACAAATAGATTAGATCTAATACGATTTTTAGTGAATTTGATTTTTTAAATTATTTCCGATGCTACAACATTCTCAGAAATTATCAACAGTAATATTGGGCCGTTTGATATTGCTGTCGGAGCTAATTCATTTGGGAACTAGGTACTAAACCAAAAGTCTATTACTATGGAATTTCAAAGTCTGCTTATCAACAGACCGTCCAACATCACAGATCAAGTAGCAATTCGAGTTATTATTGATGTTCAAAACTCTTAAGCGGTTTTCATCATTCTGATTTTCAATATCGAACACGTGGATATTTTCTGGATTAATAACAACTTTCTCTCCGGGAAATTCTAACTTATTTGATATATTTGAAGGAGTCTTACTTTGTATCCAATGGTTGCAATCCTATAAGCGAAAATTTATTAGTTGATAGGTCCAAAGTATTGGTTTTCAAATTTATGAGGATAAAGCAAAATACGTGCTGTCTACAAGAACTCGATTCATCATCGATTCGTCGATTCGTCAACCCCAGCTGGGACTAAACATCAAACTCGATAGTTGTAACATTGACATTGTAGTTAAGCACTTTGCCCACGTTATTGCCTCATCGACATTATTTTTCTGATTCTTTGGAAAGTAGCCAAAATCATTCCCGTAATAAAGAAGAAAGCCTCTGCGAATTCGCCATCTGAGTATCGACCCATAGCGATTGTCTCATTTTTTCCAACGCCTTAGAAAGATTGATGCATCAGCAAGTTTGAGCCTTCATACAGCGCAACGATCCGACAACATCACAGCTCTTCCACTGCACTGCTTAAAGTCATAGACGATTCACGGTAGCAGACCTGACATCATTTATCGCACTAATAGATTTTTCCAAAGCCTTAACGCCTTCGACAAAGCCAACCACATGCAGTTAATAAGAAAACTCAAAACGTTGTTCGGTTTCTCCGTATCTGCCACCAATCTTATCTTTTCATACCTTCATGAAATAAAAGAAGCTGTTTATGTGAATAAAATGAAATCAGATTTAATGAATACCATGTGGAGATAACCACAAGACTCTATTCTGAGTCCTTTGCTTTTTGTCATCTACTTAAATTTTGTGTGTCCTTTAATAATAAAAAAAACACTCGCGGTCATCATGCTGCCTCGAAGCTTAACAAAGACCTTTCAAGAATACTGGCCTGGTCCCAAGAAAAATCACTTAAAATTAACCCAACTAAATCCAAATGCCTGGTAATGAGTAGGAACGAAATCAACACCGATAATCTTCCTGCTATAGCTATGAACAACAAACCGACTGAGTTATAATAAAGGTCAAAAATCATGTCTATGCTACAATTGGAAAAATCTATGCATCTCTTAGAAATCTGTTGTCTTCTCGTAGTCATCTCGCTTTCAGTACAAGACTGAAGCTTGCTAAATCATTGCGTATTCCTTTATTATTGCGAAAAATGCTGCAGCATTAGCTCCAAAACCTAAGGACGGGCGAATTTCAAAGGTCATGGAAAGATTCAATGATCACGCCTGTTGAAAAAAATACCAAAAAAGAATTTAAACGGCAGTGCTCCCGCCAAGTCGAGCGCGAAGCAAACATTGCCCTACCATCCTTTACTGGAACCATTTCGCTGCATTTTCAGGCTCCTATTTGAGAACCTCTGGATAAGACCAGAACGCAGAAATTTTCGTCATCCAGTAAGCTATAATTAAATCCAAAATTTCAAGTCTGTAGAACATTTAGTTCCGAAGTTAGCCGAAAGCAATGTTTCGCATTTATGACACTCACTCACTCATGATCATCAGAATAAAACTAGTACTTCCCATAAACTCAGAGAGCTGAAATTTGGTACAGAGTTAGGGTTTAATGGGAACGGGACATAAAGGGAAAACTATAAAAACTAGGCTAATCGTAGATATGGAGTACCTGGTGATCCTGATTAGAAAACACAAGAGCCCAACCAAACTATTCAAGATCGACATACCGCCTGTACAAAGAATTTTTTCGCTTCATTTGATGTCAAAAATCGAAAGTCTGAAGTATCTGCGGAAGAACCCTCAGCTGGTCTCGGCTGAATAAGAGATATGGTAATGCCCCATTCTACTATTGGTACATAAAAAAATCGACTGTCATTGCAAAAACCCACACACAACCCAGGACACATCTTCTAATCTAATTTAATCTACTGTATAGCGTCCCACTGCTGGGCGAATTTATTATGGATGAAGTGTCTGTGATATCTTATGTAACTTAAGCCTACATAGATCTTGATTCTTCTGATGAAGAAGATGGTTGGTTTGGAAAAAAACATATTTTAGTGCTTGGGGATCTTTTGCAACTTCCACCCGTTAGAGAAAAGTTGCCATTTGAAAAACTAACCCCTTCAGAAATTCATAAACTTATAGGCTCCTTAAGTATTCCAAACATATTGACTGAACTTTTTAGTTACGACGAACTTACGTTGAATATGAGACAGCTGGATGATTTTACGTTTGTAGAAATGTTAAAAAGTATCAGAGTAGGAGTGACAACTCAATCAGACAGAGATTGTATAACCGATTGATACCTCTGCTCTCGCATTCCAATGAAGGAAGCTTAATGGAAATAGCACAATGTTTGAGGGACTTACGAGAAGATAATTTTTGTTTACTACCGACTAGAAAGCAAAAATCCAGCGTAGTAGGACACATCTTCTAATCTAATTTAATCTACTGTATAGCGTCCCACTGCTGGGCGAATTTATTATGGATGAAGTGTCTGTGATATCTTATGTAACTTAAGCCTACATAAATCTTGATTCTTCTGATGAAGAAGATGGTTGGTTTGGAAAAAAACATATTTTAGTGCTTGGGGATCTTTTGCAACTTCCACCCGTTAGAGAAAAGTTGCCATTTGAAAAACTAACCCCTTCAGAAATTCATAAACTTATAGGCTCCTTAAGTATTCCAAACATATCGACTGAACTTTTTAGTTACGACGAACTTACGTTGAATATGAGACAGCTGGATGATTTTACGTTTGTAGAAATGTTAAAAAGTATCAGAGTAGGAGTGACAACTCAATCAGACAGAGATTGTCTAACCGATTGATACTTCTGCTCTCGCATTCCAATGAAGGAAGCTTAATGGAAATAGCACAATGTTTGAGGGACTTACCAGAAGATAATTTTTGTTTACTACCGACTAGAAATATGTGTATGCAGTTAAATAATGCGATTCCGCGCCCCGAGATAAAGTTAGTTGCTAAAGATTCCTTGGATTGTTCATAATGTATGATAACGAAAGCCCGGCGTGTTTACAAAAATATGAAGATGATGCGTCGATGACTGCTGGACTGGAAGAAAATATAATCATTAAAGAGGGAGCTAAAGTAATGCTTAAAAGAAACATTGATGTTAGTTTAGGTTTAGGGAATGGGTCGATAGGCGTTGTACAAAAAGTGAGGTGGGACCCGGAAGGCCAGACAAAGCCCAAACTATTGGTAGTATATTTCGCTAATAATTTGATTCACGAATTATTGCCTATTAAGTCAAAATTTGAGATCATACTCCGGGCATACGTGTGCAGAGAACAATTCCCAATCTGTGTGGCGTATGCCCTAATAATTCACAAGAGCCAAGGTCTATGTCTAAAAAATGCTTTCATGGACATTAGCACCTCCATATTCTCTTGTGGATAAGCCTACGTGGCGCTTTCACGAGTAACCAATCCTCATGGGGTGCACCTCATAAATGTTGTCTTCAAGAGTATAAAAGCTCAAGCTTCAGCGATCACCGAATACAACCGGCTTAGGCGTAAATACCGCGCCGATCTTTCAGAAACTAAACCGTCTAAAAGAATAAATAATGAACGCGAATGGGCAATACGAAAAATTGTTGCTACTGTACAAGAATCAGAACCGGAAAAAAAGAAAAGAAAGATTTGTAATAATAAAAAAAATACTCCTGAAAAGAAAAAAAACTGTGTCAAATAAAAAAACCTAATAAAATAAATCAATATGTCCACGCTTCTACAAAAAGAAGTGAAATCCCACCAAAATCATTCTGTAAAAAACTAGCCAAGTCTCGATGGAGTTGCTTGTTTATCTCTTAAAAGTAATGAGATCTAGACAAAGTCGTGCCAAGTCTAAGGTTCCTTACTGCGATTTCTTTATTATTATAGTTAAAGTTATGTGACTTGACCGTTGAAGGTTACACAAGGGTACAAAACCAGGTGCTCCATGACAACATTGCACCAATCTGTCGCCAGAACCGCTACCCATTGACGATGGGAAATTGCCACTTGGAAAACGTTGATTCAATAACCAGTCAATTTTATGCTTGACAAAGCTGCGTATTTCAATAATACTTATGTATAGGCGAGCCTGAAACAAACAGTATATAAAATTTTTTCCAGTACAGACGGACTTCTAATCATTGATAGAAGTTAGTATATACGTCTATTTTATGTTAGATCGGTGGTCGATTTGACGCTCCAAGAGCGTCAACAATCAACAACAGCCTAAAATGAGACACTAGCGTCCAATTACCAATACCAGTATGGGCTATTATCTCGCTTAACAAACAAAGGTAGTTACAACAGATATAACATTCCGTGTAAACAAAATTGACTTGTACCCACTAACGTGTAAAAAATGTTCAACGGCCAAGTCACACAACATTAACTATAATAATAAAGAAATCGCAGTAAGGAACCTTAGACTTGGCACGACTTTGTCTAGATCTCATTACTTTTTAGAGATAAACAAGCAACTCCATCGAGACTTGGTTAGTTTTTTACAGAATGTTTTTGGTGGGATAATATTTTATCGATCTATCAACCAGGCTTTAGAAAAAAAACACTCATGTGAAGCAGCAATATATCACATTATTAACGAATGAAATAAGTGCGGAGGAGTGCAAGAACAGTTTAGTGAAAGATATTCAACAAATAACAGTAAGGCTCAATATGAATAAATTGAAATTCAACGAACATAAAAATAAAGTAGTGGATAAAAACACAGACTCCGTCACAAAAATTGTAATAAGTGGCAAAGTTATCGAAACCGTCAGCAGCATAAAATACTAAGGTATGATTATAAACAAAGAACTAAAACTGATCGAACATGTGAAGTATAGCTCAAAAAAAAAAAAAATATGGGAAGAAACTTGGGTTTTTTAAAAGAATCCGAAATCGCATGGACAAAACGACCGCTGTGATAGTCAGCCTCATTTCGAATAAATCTCCACGATTCTCTTTTCATGCTGCAACCAGGGACAAATCGATCGACTGCAAAAGCTGCAAAATAAAGCGATGAGGAGTATTTTGCGATGCAACAGGATGACACCCGTAAGGGTGGTTAAGCATAAGACAAAGACTGGAGCTAAATATCCTTTTTGCAGTTTTTAAAATAAAAAGCGGAAATGCACCAGCATTTTTAACGCAAGATCTACGCTTAAAATTGCAAAAGTCGTCATCAGGTCAGAACACTTTGATGTATCATACAAAGGGCTTAAATTTACCAATATGCCACCAAATGATGTCCAAAATGGAAATAATATTATGTTATTACGAAAAAATGTATAGAATTCGTAAAAAGTAATAATGGAATTTAATGTAAAAGACTGAATCTCTTATAATATGTATTTTTATTATTAAACTATTATTTTTGAAATTAAAAAATATTATCTATAAAATGTCATTACAAAGTATTGAAAGTACTAATTAATCTGTAGATAGATAGATTCTTTTTATTTATATAAAGCACACATTTTACAGTACAGAGATTCGATATATTTCTACCTTACTGCTGAAACATTTTTTGCAAACATTATCAAAAGGAAAATTCGAGCAAAAACCTTCACATATAGAACAAAAAAATTGGTTTGGGTGCGAGTAGACCTGCCCATACCATGAAGTTCCCATCTCATGATAAAAAACGGGTTGGGTTCGATATCTCGCTTTTTATAATGCCGATTTTTAAAATCCCGCTATTAAAATCCCGCTTTTTAAAATCCCGCCTCTTATAATCCCGTTTTTTATAATCCCGTTTCTTATTATCCCGCTTTTACAATCAAAAGTAGTTGCTTTATTTTAAAAAATCGCCGCGATGTTAAATTAATCGCCGCGATTTTTTAAAATAAAGCAACTACTTTTGATTGTAAAAGCGGGATAATAAGAAAATTAAAATAAATAAGCAATGAGTGTTTTTTGAAATGCAGTTTATTTTTACATTTATTATTTTTAGAGGAAGTAACAAAATAAGAAATAAATAATATCAAAATAATTTCTAAGGGAATAAATATGACAATCTTCAATAATATAAAAAAAAAAAATACAATAAAGTAATGTAATATAATATTTTGCAAAAGGGAACAAAAAAACTTCAAGCCATTAACAACATTTTTTATTTTATTAGCTCAAGTGTATGTTATAAGCAATGCGACGCAAAAAACCTATTTTACTAATTTTTTTTCTGTTTCTCATTAATTTTTTTATAACGCGTGTTTTTATAACATTAGTTTTTTTATATAATTTTTCTTGTCCATTTTTTAATTTTTCTATTTCAGTTTTCACCACAATTGCTTCCTTTCTCAAATCTGCAATGAGTTTATACAAGCCAGCACTTTTTCGTCCCACCAAAACTTTCAGTCTGCGATGCCACGCTTCAGCATTATTTTGTGTTCTCGGGAATTGTTTTTCTGCACTGTCATACTCAGACCAAAAGTTAGGAGAGTACTGCACTTGTCTATAATAATATAATGAAAAAGCTCACAATAACCAACATCTATTTTCTTGATAACAATGCTTAGTAAAAAAAACGGGATAAGCGGGATTTGGGGGGATTTTAAAAAGCGGGATTATAATAAACGGGATTTTAAAACATTTTTTTCGGGATTTTTGAAAAGCGGGATTTCAAAAAGCGGGATTCCGATACGCTCCCATAAAAAACATCAAAGTGTTATTTAATTTGCTCCCAACATCAACTTTAAGATACTCACTTTTTTAGCTCCCCGTAAGTTTATATTTGTTTTCGCATCTTTTAATCAAATAAAATATAGTACGATTTGCGTCGAAAGTATAAATTAAAGGGTATACTTATTATGTACTATACATGCTAACACAGTAAAAAATCCTTATAAATCTGTGAAAGATTAGCGATGTAAAGAATATGTTGGTTAAATTGAATTAAAACATATTAGACTAATAAATTAAAAATATAAATATAAAGAAATATAAAGATTAAATCTAAATTAAAACAAATTCATGTTGAAATATAAGGTATGAGATTATAATATTTGAGTTGAATCATAAGCAAATTTATTTAGTTCAGTTAAAATTCTATAACATTTATTGCTTGAAATGGGGATAAGAAGGGGAATGGTAAGCTGCTATGAAGGTAAAGTTGAGTATTCAACATTAATTTTAAATTCAACATTTCGGTAATTACTTACTTACGAAAGTATTCTTTTAAGTGATCAGGACAACAGTTTGGAAATAATCGTTTTTGATTTAGTAACATTTATCTAATGTTGTGCACAAGATTGAAAAGTTTGATAGATAAACATATTTCAATTTGGAGATACTTTTTATATGATTGAGTTGCCTTTCTATGATACTGAAAGAAAATTAGATTTTTAGTTTGACTGCAGAAATAATTTAATTTTTACCGTTTTTTTTAAACATGTTAGCTGGTTGGACTTTTTTTATCATTAATCATTTAATTATTAACTTAAGGTGGCGCTACAGTCCACGTAGGATTGGCATTGTATCCTTTTGGCTAAGTCAATTGGTTGTTGAATCTTCTCCTCCACTCACCGTCAATGCAGATGGGACAAAAGATCACACTTTTCTCTCGAAACAACGGGGCCTTCATCCGCTTTTGAAAGTATCCATGCACCATATAGTAGGACAGGGATGATATTGGTCTCATAGAGCGACACTTCTTCGAAAGAGGGCTTAGCTTTAATAGCTGGAGTTATTCTTCGTTTGATCTCAGCGCTGATGTTATTGTCTGTATTTATAGCGGAGCCAAGATAGACAAAGCCCCAACTACCTCAAAGTTATTGCTGTTTATGGTAACGTTCTGATCAGGGTTTGGTCTTTCTTTATGACAGCATATGCCTCGTTTTGCCTTCTGGCGTTGACAAGGTTCTTTTGCACTATTGCCCCAAGTATGATGTTGAAAAAATCGCATGACAGTGCATCACCTTATCTAAAATGTTGTTTGATATCAAGTGGGTCGATGACGCCTTTGCCGACCTCAATGGAGCAGCTTGATTTCTCCATCGCCATCCTGCAAAAAGAACGAGCTTGGCAGGGATGCCAAACTTAGACATGACTTCATAAATCTCGTCTCTGTGGACGAAACAGACACCAAAATCAACCTTGAAATTGATGAAAACGTGGTGCGTACTGACACGCTCGCATGCTTTCTTTTGACCATGTATTGCAGATGAGTTGGTGCATACTCCCAACTAAGTCATCGCCGCCGCTTTTAGAAGTTCTATCTTGCTATCTGTACTTCGTCTAGGTCAGGTAGATGGCATTGTTGGTTCTTCCATGTCCTCAGCATTGACTGCAATTCTACAATGATATTTCCATTTCGAATTTTGCAGGCTTCGGTTTGGGGTGTGTAACCTTGAGACAATTGTTTTTGCTGGCTGGCTGTCCATGGCGACTCAATGAAAGCATTTTCGAATGTAATATAGGACCAACGACCAAAAATCTTAGCTAGTCATCCCTCTTAGAGTATTCAACTCAACGTGAAGATAAGATATTTTAAACTAAGAGTAGCGAAAATCGATTTCATAACAACAACTTTAACATTGGAAGTTGAATTTGTATTTGCTTTTGGCAGTTGTTTTTCAGCTTCTTCAATAAAGTGTTATAATTCAGATAGCTAGAATTATCAAATATTATATAGCTTAGTGTCAAAAGTATTACATTTTGTAAGAACTCTGTTTATATGGATTCATATTTTAAAAGTTTGAGGACCAACTGCTTATCTCAACTTCATGTATTTTTGGAATTTTTTTTTTAATCAATCAAATTTGTTTGATTGCTTTTCTTTGGAAGAAATTAACCACTGCTCGGAATATTAAGGCGTGATTAACTTTATGTCCTTTTTGAAAGGGTTTAAAAGTACATAGTTTCAGTCCAGAGATTTCCACCACCTCTTCCTTCCGAGCTGGTAACTGCTCAGCAAAGGATCTTTTTCTGTTTGGTAAATATATGGCTTAAAGAGGATCACATTCGGTCCAGTTTTCTTTGCAGATTTCGATAGGATTTTCCACGCCGATTCCGAGAGTTTTTTTTATCTCTGTGTCATTTTCTAGAAAGACCTCTAGGATTGGGTTCATGATTTAAAACCACAACAGTGGAAAACAAACTAAATCGGATGTTATGGTCTTCCTTGCAATATACGAGTAATGCAGTTTTATTCATGTGTTTTAACTTTGTCATTTAGGTTTCTCTCGATGCTTGTGGCTTAAATTCGATTGCCTCATGTAATTTGCACCATTAACTTCTTTTTGCTAATATATTATAACGATAAAAAAGCGTCAAGCTACAGCCGAGCAGGTTTTGAACAAAAAAACTGGTGGCTCCATAATTTTCTAAGGATCGTTTCATGTGTCAGTGTTGCAGACGTCACTCTGAGTCTTGAAAAATGGGAAAGACCTACAGGATTCACATTTCTGAAACAATTTTCAAAGAACTTCCGTGGAAATTTGGATCAGGAAATAGAGAAAGGGGCATATCAATGTATGAAATAGCATCAACTAAAAACTGCTTTAGTCTTTTTGGTAGTCTCTATAGTTAGTAACTTACTTAGTTTAGTCAATTGGCCAAATAAAAATAATATTGATGAAACTTTTGGCATTAGAATTGAACAAAAAAAAATGAATTTGTCCGGAAACTTATAAACGGCAGTGTATATATTTATGCATATTTTTTATCTGATAAGGTAGCTATAAACTATAAATTTAATTAGTTTTGAACTTTTTTAATGGGAAACTAAATTGATTTTAATAAAAGAAGTCAAATTGTCCCTTTTTTTGACAGTTTTTTCGTCATAAAATTCAAACCACCCTGTGAAATTTAACCAAAAGCTTTTCAGGTGATCTTTATGCACGCTTCGAATGAAACCAATTTGGCTTCGATAGCTTGATTTGTTCTCGAGTTATGCTGTAGGAAAGAATCCGCACAAACAGACATCTTTCTAAAAATCATGGAATCCGACACTGGGACCGCCAAACGTGGAGAAATGTAAATATTTTGAATTTCGAAAATCGGACCGATTACAAGAATTTCCTGATGGGAAGTTAATAACCATGTGAAGCAGCAATAACCACATTATTAGCGAATGGAATGGAGGGGAAAAAGTACGTAGGAGTGAAAAAACAGTGAAAGATATTAAACAAATAATAGTAAGGCTCAATAAAGATATCTTTATTTCGAAACTAATTTGCAATATTGGGGTTACCACACATTTTACATTACAGAGATTCGATATTAAGCTATCTTGCTACTGAAATATTTATTTATAGTATATTGATGAAGTATGAACGAAGGAAAATTCGAAAAAAAACCTTCACTGAATAGTTGTAAAAAAAAAAAATATATATATATATATATAATAATACAGATATAATGACTAGATAGAGGAACGATATGAATAACAATAATATTGAACAATTGTTTACATCGATATTATAATAAATTAAATAAATAAATAAATAAATAGAAAATAAAAAGAATAAATTAATAAATAATAAAGTAAGTAATAAATAAATAAATAAATAAAGAAATAAAATAAAAAAATAAATAATTTAATAAATAAATAAACAAATAAATAAATAAATTAAATAAATAAATAATTAAATAAATAAATAAACAAATTAATAAATATATTTATAAATAAATAAATTAAATAAATAAATATAAAAAAAATTAATAGGTTCACATTTAATAAACGAATAACAAGTCATAAAAGTGACTGAATAGATAATTAATTAATTCATTAATTAAAAAACGGATTTTACAGAATATTTAACAAAAAAAAATTTTTAAGAGCACAAATTCGATACAAAAGTATTTTCTACAAAAGCACATTTATTGATGAATCTTTCTGTAAGTTTTTGTATTCTTACAGATATCATTTTAAGGCTCAATATAAATAAATTAAAATTTAACGAAATAAAAAAATGAAGTAGTGGAGATAAACACAGACTCCGTCACAAATATTGTAATAAATGGCAAAGTTATTGAAACCTTCAGCAGCATAAAAAACTTAAGTATGTTTAGACAGAGAACTAAAACTGATTTTAAAATTGGGTTTTTCAAAAGAACCCGAAAACGCATGGACGAAATGACCGCTGTGATAGTTTACAACACCATTATAAAACCTCATTTCGAATATAGCTCCACGATTCTCTATTCATGCTGCAACCAGCGACAAATCGATCGACTGCAAAAGCTTCAAAATAAATCGATGAGGAGTTTTTTGAGATGCAATAGGATGATACCCGTAAGGGGTGCGATAGTGTCCAGGTCATACGGTTGAATAGCAAGCTCTGCTACTCGAGACAACGAATCAGCGACGTGGCTGTCGGTTCCCTTCACGTACCGGATGTCCGGGCTGAATGGCCAATAAAATCCAGCTGTCGAATTTGCCGTGGAGATGATTTTCCGGTTTTTGCATGAATGCAAAGACAAGTGGTTTATGATCCGTGAGTATGCTGAACGCTCGTCCTTCGGCCAGATGACGAAAATATTTTACGACCAAAAATATAGCTAAGAGTTCACGGTCGTATGTTCTATACCGCGTTTGAGTCTCGGTTAGCTTTCTCGAGATAAACCCCAAAGGCTTTGTAACTCCATCGACGATTTGATGAAGGGCTGCAGCGGTGCATTGATGGCTGGGTGTGTTAACAGTGTAGCGTTCGCCAAATCTGCTTTACACCGTTGAAAGGCTGCTTCCGCATCTGCTGTCCAGACGATTGGCGTAGAATCATTCTTCACGTTTCCCTTAATTAGACGCTGGAGTATAACCTGGTTACTGATGGCGTTAGGCAGAAACCTTCGATAAAAATTAATTATTGCAAGAAACCTCTTGAGTTCCCTAGCTTTCGTTGGTTTCTCGAAGTCTTGGATCACTTTCACCTTCTCATTCAGTGGACGTATGACTTCACAGTTGATCATGCGGCCGAGGAATCGCACTTCGTTTCTCCAAATACACACTTGGAAACGTTGATTGTGAGGCCGTAGTCGCTAAATCTTCGGAAAACTTGACGGAGATGGTGCTGATGTTCACTTTCGTTCGCAGAAGCGACGCAGATGTCATTCAAATGTAAAAACGCAAAGTCCTCTAGTCCACGTAATACTTCATGCATATGACGCTGAAAAGTTTGAGCGGCATTTCGGAATCCGAACGTCATATACACAAACTCGTATAAGCCAAATGGAGTAATAATGGCCGTTTTCAGAACATCTGTAGGTTCTATTGGTATTTGATGAAAGGCTCACTGCAAGTCGATTGTCCAAAAAATTTTCCGCCCAGAATTTGAGAGCAATCTTGAATTAATGGTATGGGGTACCGATCTGGCTTCGTCATCGCATTAAGTGCACGGTAATCCCCGCAAGGTCGCCAGTCCCCGTTCGCTTTGCGGACCATGTGCAAGGGGCTTGCCCAATTACTCTTGGATGGTCGGCAAATTCCCTTCTCCATTAGGAATCGAAATTCTGCCTGGGCAGCCTTGAGTTTCTCAGCGTCCAGCCTTCGTGGTCGGGTGCAAACCGGAGGACCTCTCGTCTCAATGTGATGCGTTGTAGCGGTTTTGCCACAGTTCATCGCAGTTCTCGCGTTGAACCCCGTAAGATCTTTGAACTCGGCTAGAATTGAAGCAATCACATTTTTAGAGTCAAATGTAGTAATGCAAACCGGGCTAACGTGTTATGTATCCGCCTTTGTTTTTGTTTGGGTTTTGCCGTCTATTGACTCGTTACGCTTTAGGTCGAAGAGAAAGATTGGTTTGAAGACTTGTCGAGAACAACTAATTTGCAGATGTGTTGGTTAGTGTGTTGTTAGTGTGTTTTTTTCTGCTCCGTGTCACCAAAGTGATCAATTAGAACACGTTTCAGGTTGTCGTATCTATCGTTTTCTGGTGTCGTTAAAATTGCGTCCGAAATTTGAGAAAGCACTTTAGAGTCTATCGCACTAATTACCGAGTAAAATTTTTACGAATCACTTCGGATTTTAGATAGCTCAAATTGCGCGAACCATATCTCCGGTTTTTCGTGCCAGAATGAGAGAGATGGCGTGACGACAGATTTCGATTGACTGATCAAAAGAAGAAACATGTATAACAATATTTATATATGAGTGAGTACGTTATGTATTTGTTTGTGATAGTTCAATAATATTTAAATGTTGCCAATATGAATTTATGAGTCGCCACGACCGTGTAAATGTTGGCCTTGGTTGCGAGATGATGGCCACTGACTGCCGTGCTGATGTCTCCTCGAGCATATCTACAATGGCGTTCCCTTGATGAGTGGTGGTGGCATCTCCCCAGAGAGGCTGTCTGGCGTTGAAGTATCCTCCCATCAGCCCGTAAGTGTATTGATGAAGAGCGCTGTTCAGCTTGTTGAGGTCTGCTTTCATGTCAGCGTTATTGGCGATGCACCTGTTGTAGGTCCTGATAACTATCAGAGTTTTTCTGGGAGCGATCTTAATGACGATTGCTGTGGCTTCGAAGGTCTTCAGATTGTTGATGGTGGTCTGCGAGGCTTCTATGTTTTCCCTGACAAATGCTGCTGTTACTCTCTTTCCATTGGTCTTGTCCGTCCTGAAAGTTTGGTATTTCCTGATATAGACGGAATTGCGTTGCATTAGTAAAGTTTCATTAACAAGAGCAATACCAGGTCTGTTTTAATTAAGGAACAGATCAAATGCTGTCCTTTTGGGGATCCTGTACAACGAGTTGACGTTATACGGAATTATGCGGAGTCTATTAAGACTAAGCTTAATTGAAAGATTAATGTGGCCAGAGCCGCAGCTTTATTTTCCTCGCTTAGTTGCGAGTAGTTTGACGGAATTGCTTGCCTAGCCTTGGCCATTACCGACAGTACGTCGTTTTGGATACCCGGTTGACTTCACCGGCTAGGATACAACCCCGTTGGCGCAGTATACATCCGGACCGGAGGAGTCCTTCCATTAGCATTCTCCGGTCTGGTGCAGTTTGTCACACTTGACGCAGACGTAGGCCATCCGGCAATTTGCTGCCACGTGTCCGAACTTCTGGTAATTTTTGCATTACACAATTTGTCTCGGCTTCAGTTTCTCCCAATGCATCTTCTATTTGAGAAGAAACTTGTGCTTGTAGGCCGCCGATATTTCGGCATCTTTGCTTGCTTCGACCACAAAGGCGTTGAGGCTTTTCCCATTATTGCTTAGGGATTTGAACGCCTTGACGCTGACGATGGGTATGCCTTCGGCTCTCAACTCGTAGGAGAAGTGCACTCCTTTTAGAAGCAGGAGATTTTTCCTGTCTTTTTCTGGAGTGTATGTTTGTGTGGCACTCAGTTTTCCTGGTCGTTAGGAATGCTTTGATTGACTGGAAGCCATCCTTGGTTTTGGTGTGGATTGTTGTATGGGTGGTGCTGGTGTTTTGAAGGGTGAACTGGATGTTCATCGCTCTGGCGAATCTACTTATCTCAGCGACATTAGCTGAAAAGTAAATAATTGGCGGCATTTTTGAAGGGGTTGAGGTTGACAATTCTGTTGGGCCTTTTGAGGCTTGCTGTTTTTTGTGCCCCGTAACTTTTGTCCATGCGGTTGTAGCCGGGCCGGACACTGATGGTTTTGGTCCTGTGGTTGGTCTTGGTTGATTGGTGCAGCGGTGGGTGGTTCCGCTATCTTGGTCCTTTTCTGGATCTTTTTCTGGGTCGTTTTCTTGGCTTGCCTTCCTCCTTGGGCTTGAGCTGAGCTGCTGCTGTCCTCCGATTTGGCGTTATCGTCTTTCTCTGTTTTCTCCATGTTGCTGAGGAATACTTCATCGCTGGAGAGACTGAACATTTTTCGTTGTTGATGGAGACATCCATAAAGACCTCTCGGACGATGACTTGGGAAGATGGGCCGAAATTGGTTTTAATTTCCCGCAGCAATTGGGCTAATTCATCAATCGCTGTGTGGGAATTAAATGTTTTGGCTATCTTCTAGTGTTTATAAATACACAGCACGTAATATTTAATATTTTCTGCTGTTTTATAAATTGTCTGAAAATGACTCTTATTAAATTTTCTGATTAGCAATTATTTTTTTAATGTTTTGAAAAAAAAAATTGAAAAAATAATCCTTCTCAAATACTTCAGGTAGTCGGGTATTTTGCCTTTCACTGTCTGTGTGTGACGGCTGACTGACACTATGACTTCGCTGACACTGATTGAAATCAACGCTTGCTTGGAGCCTTTGTGTGTGTCTAACATCTCTGCCAAGATTTTCCCCAATAAATTTTTGGCGATTGGCGATGGAGAAGAACTGGATGTCATTCGATCACTTGACTTTTCAACTTTACCGGGCGAAGCAATTTGTCCCAAGGCCAATGCTCATAAATATGTGGTATTAATCCTTAATCATCATGCGTCGCGCATAACCAATTATATATGTGTCATTTTTGCCAGTTGGAAAGCCTTCAACCTTGTTTATTTACGCGCCAGATAACAGAGCAAAGAGCGTAGGCTACCCACAAATCATTGAGTTGAGGTGACATGTGAATTTCTCAGCCTCATAGCATTTCGTGCAAATAAAGTATTCAACGGAATTTTATTGGAAAATTCTGTCATTGATCGCGAATTTAAGATAAGAAAATAAAATTTTGGGCATGATAAACTTCGCCGGGTCGCTGCCAACGAAAACTATTTGCAAAGTTGCTGACGGGTATGATGAACGCTTATGAACTTACCTTAAACTTACGAACAAACTGGTTCAGAGGCACCAGTTGTCACTGGTAATAACGACTACTTGCAAAGTAGCTGATGAGGATGATGACAGCTTATGAGCTAACTGGGTAAGCGGCATGTGGCTGCTGCGACCCCATCTTACATATATCTGCAATATTTTAATTTTTTTTTAAGTTAAAGAAGAGAAGTGACGGCATTTTCCCTCTAAAAAAAACCTAACCGCTTCTTATTTCATTTACTTACAGATAGAAATTCTCGTCTTCGCAGGGTTCAAATAATGACTTCAGGTTTGAGAAATACAAGCAAAGGAAACAAAATAAAGCCATGAAGGTGACACAATATATGGTGCGATCCAATGTTCATATTATGAACCTGGATACAGCTATAAACAGAGTAAGTATAGAGTACTTTGATGATTTCATAATTCCCAATTCCCAATAAATTAAAAAAAGTAAAATCAAGAATATAAAATCAAAGCTCCTTATCCTCCATACCAATAAAATCTGTTAAGTTTTATATTATATATCTCACACATATGCAAGCATATGGGATCGAGACTTGTTTGAAATGGTCTTTCATTGGCTTTGTTGGAAAGAAATTAGTCAGAGTCCCATTGGTGTAAAAAGCAATTCAACCAGTTCCTTCTAAGATTAAATATTGCGGCAGTTGATTGAACTCTTACGTTCGAAAGATTGCTCAAAACTTGACAAAAAATTATTTGAATATTTACATATTTGAAGTTTTACAACATAAAGAACGATTTTAACTGCTTACACAAACAAAGCCGATAAGCTTTCATTGATGCTCGAATCTCAGTAGTAAATGCCTTAAACTGCTGAATGTGCAGGTAGCATCTGGAAGAAGCAACTGTGAAACAAAAGTGATTTACAACCCTCCGGAATGTATAAAAACTTCCGTGGCCCTTAGAGATCTGTAGGATCGATAACCCCCATTTGTGCGCAAGATATGCTATATGTAGCACGCACACAGAAACGGTGAAGCTTGGGTTCTGCTTCCAAAAGTACTGTCACGTCAAGAATTTGCAAATGTATTTGTTAACTGAGAAATTTGTGATTCTCAGCGTATGCAATTTTTGCACTTATCTACTTATTTCGGTAGTCGAACAGTCTCACGAGCCAGCTTCTTCCAATTGAGAGCACTAAATTGGTCTCGGTTCTTACATAGGGAGAATAATCAATGTGAAATGGAATAAAAATGTAACTTCAACTTTTTGACGCACAAAAAACTATTGCACCAATGACCCGGTATGCTTCAAATGTGCAGGATCTCACATGACATTAAGTTGTCAAATTATACAAGAAAGCGGAACATTAAAATACGCCTTATGCAACGGCAGTCATACCGCACACAAGGGGTGTGAGATCTATGAAGCATTAAAAATTGAACGTTTCTCTCCAATGAGAGAAAAAGAACTCCCTACGAAAGAACAACCAACAAACGAAAAACTGTCCAATATACAAACAGACACGCAAAGGTAGCCGCAACCGACAAATAATTTACGCAATACTCCAAGCGAACGCAAAAATAAGTAATAATAGTAAAAGAACCAAAACAAACCAGGAACAATGAAAAAGACGACATCGCTGAACTGAAGGAAATGATGAAAAGTCTCATTCAACAAATGACAAATTTTCTACAAATTCTAACCATCCTAACGCCGAAACTTAACACGAAAAATGCATAAGGAGCTTAAATAGTCATCTGGAATGCGAACGGACTGAATCAACATGTACTAGAAGTAAAGCAATTTATAAACAACAATTGTATCCGAAACCCACTTCACAAATAAAAGACTCCATAAAATTTATACAATACAAACGATCCCGACGGAACTGCATGGCCAGGGTTAATTAACCCGCCTACACTGACCGCCAAAACGAAATCTACCACCACCAACCCAAGACTAAGGAAAACGACTGTACCGGAAATTGAACACTGCATCAAAAATAGAATCGACCACAAAAAAGCCCCAGGGTATGATTCCATTAACGGAAAAATACTAAACGAAACATCTAGACAAGCTTAAGAATTTTTAAGAAATCTATACAAAGCACTACTCGGAATAAAAAACTTTCCTAAAACATGGAAGGTAGCACAAATAATTCCTATACCAAAGCCTGGCAAGGATCCTTAAACCGTCTCGTCATACCGACCAATGAGTTTACTCCCTATACTAGGAAAAATATTTGAAAACTAAGATATGTTCAACTACAAATTAACTGACAAAAAAATTATATCAAACCATCAATTCGGCTTCCGCAGAGAACACTCAACTATAGAACAAATCCAATAAAATAACGACTGACTTTGAAGAAAAGAGGTACTGCATAGCAATTTTTCTTGACGTAGCAAAAGCGTTCGACAAGGCTTGGCATAAAGAACTACAGTGTCAACTACACAACCTTCTTCCATGGGTCTATTTTTACATTATTAAAAGCTATCTGAGTGAACGATACTTCTTTATAAAATGTAATCGAAGATTTTACTGCTGACATTCCTCTCCCAACAAGTACTTCTATGGTTGTCACATTTGCAGACGACACAATCCTACTAACGTCCGATATAAATCTAGATAATGCAACTACTCGTGCCCAGCGCCTCCTGGACCGGACAATGCAGTGGTTTGACGACTGGAGCATCCAAATTAACGAAAACAGAACCCACCAAGTTACAATTACCACTAAATCAAACTTCTCCCCTATTCTAATAAAAATTAAGGACAAAATTATCCGAACTTTGACATTTCATAGCGGCCATATTGTTGAAGCTACACCTGCCAGCGTAGTTTTTTAAGTCCATTTTGCCAAATCTCCATGGATGAAAAATAAAATTGTTTTATCAAAATGGGTGTTCTGCTCGGGCAACGTTCCGCGCACTCAGCCTATTTCACGGTCGTCATAATCTTCCTTCCGAAAGGCCTATTCACAGTGTTATGGATAAATCTGTGTCCACTGCTTCAGCAAATGGTTAACCAACACACGTACGTCGACGAAACGCAAGATCTGCCGAAAATAAAGCCGCTGTCCATCGAAGTCGCTCACAAGAACTCGGCAATTTGCAAACTACAACTTGGCAAATTTCGCATCGGGATTTGCACCCGTACAAATGTCAATTGACCCATGAGCTGAAGGTAAACGACCATAGAAAACGACATGTTTTCGCTGAATGAACAGAGACCCTCATTTTCATCGAAAAATTATCTTCAGCGAAGACGCCCATTTCTGAATGAATCGGTTCGTCAACGATTATTACCAACTTATTTTGGCCTGAATTGAATAATATGGGCACCAACGATAAATGGTTTAAACAGGTTGGCGCTAGGTGCCACACAGCTCATGCAACATTGAAAATTCTTGCTCGAGCGATTCGAGGGCATGGCCTTCTCACATGGAGGTGACGTGAGCTGGCAACCGATGTCATACGATTTGAGACCGTTAGATTTTTCTTGTGGGTTTTTTTCTCAACTCGCAGGTCTATGCGAATTAGCAACAATCCAGACCTGCTCTCAAAGCCAACATGAAACATGCCGACGGCAAAATTCAGCCTAACATATGCGCCAGAGTCATAGAAATTTGAGCACTTTGGATTCGCGCCACCCAGAGAAGCACCGGTGGTAATTTGAAAGACGTTATATTCCATACATAATGGCATCGATTGTCCTTTCAAACGAATAAGAAAATTTGATGATATTCCATACACTTTTGTTAGATTTAAATTTAAAGTAAGAAAGCGCCTTATGAAAGACCATTTAGTTTTCAGTTAAAACGCAATCCGTTCTTTTTGAACGTTCCTCGAACTTAACTTGAAAACTTAAAGTCCATATTTCGAAAATGATCCTGCTTGATTTGTGGCGTTTCCGTCCTTCTCTTTTAGGAGAATTCTTTCTTCCCTCTTTGTGGAATAGTTACTTTTTACGAATGTTCGATTTTTTTATGAAGTCACGCTTTAACGATTTTACACTTTATTTTACACGAGTCAGAGAATACCTTACTTTGTTTTTCAAAGTGATTTTTTTTCTTTCTTGTCCTGTCACGGTCGCCAAATATAAATTTAAGAAAAAATTGATTAATTATAAAAAAAACTTTATTGCTTGAATTAAATTTAATCAAGAGCTTGAGTGCGTCAAGCACTCTCTAATCGTGGCGCGATAACGCTGGCCATTCACAATAACGTGACAATCGTAATCGTCGACGAAAAAACTGCACCAAACAGCTATTTTTTATGGATGAAGTGCTGGTTCATGAAGCAAATGTGGATTTTCATCCGACCAATAATGCATTTTTTGCTTTTTGACGAAACCATTGTGCCAAAAATGAGCTTTGTCAGTGAAGATGATTGTGCGATTAAATTCATCATCTTGGCGAATCTTCTCCAGAGCCGAATTAGAGAACGAACGCTTCAAATGGTCTATCGCCATAATGTGGCTTGAGCGATGCCCAATTCTTGAGAACGCTGTAGAATTCACTGATTTGGGTCGTTTACTACGGACGGATATAGACTCAAATTTTTGCACTAAACTTGATATTGTCTGTCTACTAGGGGGAGAACTACGATCGAAAATTAACGATCTTAAAGATGCGGTCACCGACTCTTGCAGACGCTGCTCGTTCGTCATTTGAAAGCCCGATATATTACACATAAATGTATATTTCAAAATAAAAGCTTTAAAGCTTACTGCTTAAAAAATTTTTAACGACTTAACACCTAAAAGATTTCTCCAACATTATTGGAGGAAATCACTCTGTTCTTTGAGGAGACTTCAATTGCAACCTGTTGAGGCCTAATCGCCTGACAGATAATATGGGGACCTTCATTTTAAGACCAGTAAACAGAGATGCAAAATTGCTATACTTGATTTTTGTTACTAACATTTACGACTGTAAGAGATATTAAAAATATAAAAGAATAGATTCCATTTTTTTTTATTTATTTATTTGATTAAGAAGTATTAAAAGTGTTTTTTTTTTTTGCTCCACTGGCAATTCTGAATCTGAAACAAAAGAAAAATACAACTTGAATAAATTTCTAAGTAGGAACCCTGCATCACACAAAGTTTTCTAATCTACAAGAATTTACATGCATTCTAATTTCTTATCACCCACACGCCGTCACACTCGGTGTTCAGGAAAACCAGTGTGCCTATCATATGCGTGCCTTATTTCCAGCTCGTTCATTTGTGCGCAGGAGGAACCAGGCAATCGTCAAACACACCAAAGAACTTCTCGTTCTAAGAGGAACCGACGAACTTGCCAACAGGCATCCGTTGCACGAACAGTGAATCAAAGTACTACGCAAGATCAATACGCCTTCATGTGTGCTCACACAGGGATGAAGGAACACTTTGTTTTCTTTTTTTCACACACACATTCCTTTATGCGCAGGAGGAACCAGGCTGTTACCACACACGCCTAAGAATCACTCGTTCTAAGGGGAACCGGCAATCTCGCCAACACACGTCCATAGCATAATCAATGCAAACAAAACAGTCCGCAAAATAAAATGTGCCATGTGTGAACACATACACATTGAAAAAGTGGAACTAGCGAACTTTGTTTTTCACACATTCTTTCATGCAGAGGAGGAACCAGGCCAGGAACCACACGCCAAAGAACCTTTCGTTCGAAGGGGAACCGGCAACCTCGCAAACGTACGTCCTTTGCATGGATAGAGAAACCAAAACAAGCCGCAACACACGCCAATACCACGGAACACAAACAATTGTGAAATTAAATTTCCACAAAAATATAACTCAAAATTATACGAGGAAACGTCCTACAAATGTTGAACTATTAACCTCACAGTTAATAAATTTTTAATACTACGATTATTACTTCTACTTTCTACTATTTTATACTTAATTTAAAGTTAGAAATCTATTCAGTGATTACTCACCTTTATTATTACTTATAAATCATACAACTTATGATATTTTTATTGTTTTCAATAAACACAATCCACCAACTTATCTCACACAAATACCGAACACAACTGATCAAGATTCAAGAATCTTACCCTCGACCAGAAGTGCCATGAGCTCGTATGTGTAGTGGTACAGTACAATTTCTTTTGTTTTTATATTCTATCTACATGCTTCAACACAAGAAAAAAAAAATCACCCCAGTCTTACACGACGTAGCTTTATACAATCAGCTTTCAGCTTCTGCATTCTTAAAGCATGATTTGATCTTAGCCTTAAGCCTTTAGCCTTGATCATTCTTATAATCAATTCACTTACCGTGATTTTCACAATGTACATGTTCGTGAACTCGAAGAGCATACACAAGGTATAAACTGGGATACAATATTTCACATGCCCTCATCGAATGATCAGATTAAGTTCTTAACCCAAAAAATTACTCACCTTTTCGATGAATATGGTCCTTTAAAAACAAAAACAATTAAACCAAATAATAAACGATGGCTTACTCGTAATGTAAGACAATTAATGGAACAACGAGATCAGGCTTACAATAACTGGAAACGGTATCGATAGAATGAGTTGCGTCGGGTGTATTCTTCACTTCGTAATAGAGTTAAAGCCAAAATATGTACTGCCAAATCAGAACATTTTTCTCAACAACTAAGTTCATCCTTTAACGGTTGAACCAGCTGACGATATCGATGAAAATGTCCTCAATACAAAATTTGTTTCTGTTCCTATAAGGCCCCTTGGCCCAGTGCCGATAGTTCCGTTTCATTCATCGATCAGTTGGATCGTGACGACTCTTTCCCTGGCTTAGTTTTTCTGCGGTGGATAGTGCTGATGTTGTCGAAAGTTTACTTTCTATTAAGTCAAAGGCTGTCGGTCTTGATGGTATTCATCCCTTCTTTTTGTATATGATTCTACCAATCGTGCTGCCTTATATTACCTACATTTTCAACAAAATTCTGATGTCTGGAATGTACCCGGATATTTGGAAGGTGGTTAAAATCTTACCACTTCCCAAAAATGCTAAAACAGATGAGTTTAGGCCTATTGCCGTTTTGCCTTTTTGTCTAAGGCCTTCGAGAGGATAGTTCAAAAACAGATCAACGTTCATTTCGCAGCCAATTCAATGCTTTCTCCAAAACAGTCCGGTTTTCGTAAGAAACACAGTTGTATCACGGCATTCTTGAATGTAACCGATGACCTTAGACAAGCTTTGGATAAAAACGAGTTGACGTTTTTGGTTTTAATTTGGTAAAATGTCGTTATTGCAGACAACTTCATATCTATAACTCTGAGGTTAATTTTGACCAGGACAGCTGTCACATCAGAAACTTCATGTCCTTGTCTAATTATTTCAGTCTAGGTTATTGGTCGTAAGTGAAAACACACAAGTTTTTGTAAAGCCGTAAAATCTCTACATTCGTGCCATCAAAACAACATTTGCGGGAAGTTTAAATATGTTTCTTTCATTTAAAGAAAAAAGCAACCGAAACGCATCAATTGCTTACCGAAGCTTACCCGGGCTATACTATAGACGTTAGAATGTGTCAGCGGTGGTTTAAGCGGTTCAAAGATGGTGATTTCGACAATTGGAGGCATTGCTCGATCAAGATCCGTTACAAAAATGGTTCGATTCGTGGATTGCGGCCAAACCGGTCGAATTTTTCAGAACGGGCATCCATGAATTGCCAGAAAAATGGGAAAAATATGTGGCTAGCGATGGGCAATACTCTGAATATTGATTTATATCTATTTTTCCTCAATAAAGCATTGATTTTTGAAAAAAACGACATTTTCAACCTGTAGTCCTATCAATTGACTCCTCAAAGGCTTTTGATAGCGTCAATCACATCATTCTTTGTAAAAAGCAACTCCTCAACTTGTGCAACTAAACTTATCTATTCCTACTTAAGTAATAGAAGGCAAGCAGTGCTAGTTGGAGACAGACTCTATAATTTTCTGCAAAATGCCACTGGTGTATCCAAGGGTCCATTCTTGACCCTCTTTTATTTTCGGTGTTAACGAACTTCCGGTTTTGATTACGAACTGTTCTATCAATATGTACGCGGACGACGTACAGTTATACATCAGTTGCCCTCCTGGCCTTATTGAGCATGGAGTCTTTTCTGTCAATGAGGATTTAGTCAACGTGGCCAAATAGTCTGAGTCAAATGGTCTCTTCTTAAACCCTAAAAAATCGAAATGTCTTGTCATATCTAGAAAATCTCTAGATCTTTGTATATGGGAAATATCGTATTGAAAAATGCGCATATTGAATACGTTGAAACCGCACAAAACCTCGGAGTTACTTACAACTGCTTTTTGACCTGGGATAACCATGTTAATGGACTCGTCGGCAAAGTTTATGGCGTACTTCGTTCCTTACGGGTAACTCAGTCTTTAACATCGTTAAAAACCCGCTTGCTTCTTGTGAAGACGTTGGTCATTCTTATCCTATAATATGGTTGCGAGATCTTCTGTAATTGCAATGACATTAGCAAGCGTAAACTTAACGTTGCATTTAATTCAACGATTCGGTATGTCTACAGTCTTCGTAGGTATGACAGCATATCTAGTTTTACTACGTGCCTCTTGGTAAACATCTCGAACATCGAAGTTTGATCTGGCTTTCAGATATACTCTTTTCTCGTCAATCACAGTACTGTTTTGACAACTTTGTAATCAAGCGTCAATTTTTTGTTAATTCCGTCCGTCTTTGGAACTCTTTGACACGGCGCATTAAAGAAAACCAAAACGCAACAAGCATTAAAAAGGCCTTAAAATCTTATTTCATACAAAATTTGTAAATGTATATTTAGTAATTGCTATTTGAACTCTTTCTTAATTATGTCAAATCTTTTATTTTTTTATATATAACTATAGCTCTACTTTGTTAAATAAGCTATTTTTCTTAACACACAAAAACAAAGCAAGTGCACATTATTTGCTTCCTGTAAAATTGGAGTCGGAATTAGCTGGTGGTATGACCAGAAAGGAAACTAAAATTTCAATCTTAATTTTTTAATTTAATAATACTATGATATTTGCCATCATATTAATCATGCTTCTTTTTTTATAACGCAGCTTCTCAACACTGAACGATTTATTGACGTAACGTTATCATGTGATGGACAGAAGTTCCGATGTCATCGTCTAGTTTTAGCGGCATCTTCACCACTTTTTGAGGAACTTCTATTGGAGAATCCTGCCAATCATCCCATTGTAATTCTACCAGTCGGTATCAAATCATATACCTTAAAATCCCTAATCGACTTCATCTATAAGGGCGAAACGAATGTAAGCCCAACCGAACTCCACGATCTAGTAGAAAGTGCCAAGATTCTTCAAGTAACTGGACTCTTAGACTCGCAAACACAATTTTGGGAACATTACGAAGATGCTCCCATTCAGGAAGATGAGATTGAAATTCATGAAAACCAAACAGAGATCAATAGAAACGAATACAGATCGTATGTCTGCAAAGTGAATCAAAGCGAACAAATACAACAAAAGAAAATTCCAGAAACGGAAAATCAACCACAAGAAATTCTTCAGGAAGGTTTGGAAACTGATGCAGCCAGTACGCCAGGCTCAGTGCAAATGGAAAGGATTATTGACTTTATTGAAATTGATGATAGCCAAGATACTGTTCAAATGGATGAAGGTAATTGGTTTCTACAATCGATGCGCTTATTACTCGTAAACTTGTACTTTTAGTATTTTTATAAGAAAAATTTTTTAATACTTTATTATATACAGGGTTTTTCAATAAGAGCGCTACAAAAGTTTTTTTTAAATAAAACAAAACGAGGCGGCCAAGCGACTGGACCTCTTCTGGTGGTCAAGTAGCTTCAGTTCTTGCGTCAATTTAATCTTGTAAGGATTTAGGCCAAGATCTTTTTGCAAAATTCGCCACAACGACGTCACAGAGATGCCCAACGCTTGAGAACGACGTGTGAGAGACACATTTGGGCTTTCTGCAACTGAAGCAACCGAAAATTTTTCCACTAGGCGCTCAATTGTTGATCTGCTAGGGCGATTATAACGGCAATAAATTGAACGTAGCGCTCTTAACGGTGAGGCCACTGACTCCGAATTTCGGTAGTAAATTTTCACAATTTCGACTCGTTGTTGGCTCGTATATCTTTCCATCATGAAATGGCAAACCTTACTGAAGAGAAATGTCAAAAGAGCGGCAAGAAATATGGCGTCGTTTGCTGTCCCTGTCGCTCTACTTTTGTAGCGCCCCTGTTGATAAACCCTGTATTTTGCATTTTTTGTGTAAGGAAACAAAATATTTAGACTGCAACTTATGACAGCTGACCTCAGCTCGCAAATGTAGATTGAGGCAGAGCTTTGCACGACTGCCTTTTGCTGGGTCAGCTGGATTATGGTGATTTACTAAACTACGGCAATGGACAATGGTACTTTCTGTCCCTGTCCATAGAAATATAGAATAGAAATGTTATGAAGAAGTTTCGACTGCAGAGTTTCAGTCTCTACAGAGTTGTTGTTCTCATTGCGTTTAATACGTATATAGAACTCTGTCGCTGCCCACCGAAGAAATTTGATATTTTTTTTATATCGGGAAGTGTAGCAAAGAAAGATTTCCAGCGGCGTCACGTTAGGGGCATAAACGGTGTGTCCCAGGACGACCCACCACTCAAAATTCGCTGCATAATTTTTTTTTTATTATTTGCTCGCTCTTCAAGAGGATATTAAGACTCTTATAATGCGTGTAGCATAGAGCGAGCGGAAGAATTAGGAGAAGAATGAGAGATTTTGTAGTGGTTTGAAAAACTCAGTTGTAATTGGTTTCAACTCACTTCCGTGAGTGGAGCCCGAAACGGGACGGGGGATTTTAATATCGATCTATTTGCTTAAACATAATTCGCAGGTTATTTAGGTAGATTTAGCTTAAACACCCCGCTGTCAGTGTTATGCCTTCACAGCAGAGCCATCTACACACAATCTACACAAACCGCTACTTTGAAAACACGAATTAGGAACTAGCCGATACAACAATCACTAATACAACATAATGGTGTGTGCAGTAACTATAATTGATCCTCATCTATAATTTTGAAAAAGATGTGACAACTTTTCGATGTTGGCATTGAAAAATCGCCATTTTCGATTTAAAATTGTAAAGTCGGATTGCCAAAACAGACCTGCATGCAACATGTCGTCCTGACCAGTGTCATAAGATGATGCGTTAAAGATAAACCAAACTTTCATCGTAGTACCTTTGGCTTTTATCACTGAGTGATGAGGGAGGTTATAGGAGCAAATTCTATGTTCGCGTTAAATCTCTCCTGACGTTGGCATATTCTTCTAGAACTTGATTGCATCTCCATCCGAAAATTGAATTTTGATCAACCAGCTGAACGCCGGTATTTGGCTTTACACCTTGTAAGCCAATTGATATACCCTTGAGCTTTCGTAAAAATAGGGATCTGCAAGTGCAAAACCAACGAGGCTCGAAACCTCCCAATATCTCTGCATATATCTTTCAAACCCTTCGAAAAACGAATTGCACAAGGATTGAAGGATAAACATTATCATGTTCATATTATAGTATGTAACTTTTTCCAAAAAGGTCATAAAATTAACCTGTTTTTTTGTGTCTCACAGTAGCTTAATACGTCAAAAAAAACAATACAAAATTAGTTTCTTTGTAGATCTATTTCTTCTTTTCTCAAATCATGGAAATTATAGCTGTACCAATCAGGTCCGTCCAAATTTATTTTTTTTTCTATCAGTAAAGACGACGGCAGCCACTCTTGATTCCACCTGATACTACTTGTTGCATAGTATAGCCGCTGGATTCTACGTGCCTTCAATGTTGTTATTTCCTCAACAGTCGATCTGCTCGCTGTAACTCTAGTTCCTGCCTTAACTTTATTCACCGAGAGCCTTGAATTTGAAGGAGCTCTTTCCAGACATGTTGTTGCTTTGCTGACTCCTCCCTTACAATTTTTGTCCATACTTCTCGGGGTCCTTAATACTGCTGTGTACAACAGTGGCGCCTCTTCCTTGGCGCTGGCTATGAAATGCACGGTTTTTCCTTGTTGCCGGTAAACTCGAATTTAACCTATTTCCTCCTCGGTTATGTCTTTCCTTTACCCATAGTTGGGAATTGCATGAAGCTATTTCTTGAACAGAGCTCTCTAATACTCGAGGTATGCTTTAATTTGATTGAACAAAATGGTAAAAGGTAGATTAAGCTACTGCTCGTAATCAAGTTAAAATTGCATTTATCAACTTAATCCACTTGGTTTTTTCAATACAAACATACTACTGTGTCCAAAAAATAAGGTGACATTGTATTTATTTTAAAAATTCTTTATTTATTCTTCTAAATCAATTTCATCCCCTTCAAAGTTATCCCCTCCCGATGCAATGCACTTATGCTAACGGATTTTCCAATCTTTGAAACACTGGTTGTAGTCACTTTCCGGGATGGCCTTCAGTTCCGTCTTCGCTGCGGCTTGAATCTCCTCTATCGTATCAAAACGGTGTCCCCGGAGCGGTCTTTTGAGCTTGTTGAACAGCCAGAAGTCGCACGGCGCCAGATCAGGTGAATACAGTGGTTGTGGAACGATATGGATTGAGTTTTTGGCGAAATGATCACGAATTACGAGTGCGGTATGGGATGGTGCATTATCGTGGTGTAAAAACCAAGAATTGTCTTTCCACAATTCCCGCCTTTTTAGGGGGATAGCGTTACGCAAACGACGCATAACGTTTAAATAATATTCCTTGTTGACTGTTTGGCCGGTTGGAAGGAATTCATAAAGCACAACACCACGATAATCGAAGAAAACAGTCGACATGACCTTGATTTTTGAGCGACTTTGGCGCGGTTTTTTTGGTCTCGGCTCTCCTTTGGCACGATACTCGCTCGATTGATCGGTTGTTTCGGGGTCGTAAGCATAGATCCAAGTCTCATCGCCAGTTAAAATGCGTTTCATGACATCCTAGTAGTCGGAAAGCATTGTTTCACACACTTCAACGCGACGCCTTTTTTCCAAAAAATTCAATGTTTTCGGTACCAGTCGAGATTTGACTCGCTTGAGACCCAAAGCATCCTTCAAAATGGTATTGACTGAGCCTTTCGATAAGCCAACTTCATCAGCAAGGGATCTAATCGTTAATCGATGTTTTTTCAACACCAAATCTTTGATTTGTTGGACGTGAGCTTCATCGGTTGAGGTTGATGGTCGCCCAGAACGCTCTTCGTCTTCGACACGTTCACGACCGGCTTGGAAATCACTATACCACTTGTAAACATTTTTTTTAGACAAAGCCTCATCATCAAAGGCTTTCTGCGACGTCCTCATCGTATCCGCAGCAGAAAATTGATTCCGCAAACAAAATTTAATGCAAATTCTTTGCTCAATAAATTTCGACATCGCAAAAAACGAAAAACTCACTTTAAGCAGCTCACAAAACGACGCGTATCTCAAACACTATGAATATATTTTGACATGAAATTTCACATAGATGTCACTAACAGTACTACCAACCTAAAAAGAAAGAAAAATTTCCAAATCCTTCGACGCGCGCAGTTTAAATTCATATGTCACCTTATTTTTTGGACACAGTAGTAAAATCTCCTCCAAATCGGTAAAAGAGTTAGAAAAATATTCTAAAATTAAAACGAAAATCTGCCTCTTCGTAATGAAGTTGAAGTGATAAAAATTTTCTTAGTCACAGTTCAAAATATAGTTCTACTGCATAGTTTAAGCATTAAGTTTAGTTTAGAGTGTACGCATAGGGCCAGTTAGAAAGATGAAAGTATGTATAACTAGCAATACTAAATATAAAAGCTTGTTTAAGCATTTTGGTCTTTGTTCTTTGCGAAAAATCTATATGCCTTTTTTGTAGATTTTAGGGCCCCCTTCGATACGGTAAACAGGAAATCGTTACTATATAGTATAAGCTTTTATCAATAGGACTGTCAGGTAAATTTATAAGAGCTTGTGAGAAGCTTATCTCCTGCACATCCGCTACTGTGTTGAATGGCAGCGTTATGTCCAACGAGTTTCTCGCAGAACTGGGTTTGTCGCAAGGGCGTGTATTGAGCTCTATACTATTTTCGCTCTGTATTGATGACACTCAAAATTGACCTTTGAAAAACATATAAGGCAAACGCTTCACAAAATAAATGTAGTCATAAGAACCCTTTTATAAAAAGGAAGTCAATACTTTTTCTTGAAAATAAAGTGATAATCCACAAAACAATCTTTCAATCTTTTCTGTTGTACGGATGCCAGGTATGGGTAGATTGGGCAACATGTCATACTTTAAATGCTTAAAATGATGCTCAATCTCCCACGGCATCACTCTACATTAGACGTTCATACAAAAGTTAATGTTGAATTGATCTTCTCAAGAATCTGCAAAACGAAAGATTCACTTAAGGTCAGATGCGAAATTATTGATAATCCCCCAATAAACCAATTAAATACTGTCTGAGGTCTAGCTACATACTAAAGCAATTTTAATCAATTAATTTATTTTTTTTCTATTTCTATGTGAATTTATTTTTCCATTTATTTATATATTTACAATATATATTTATTTGTTTATTTTTATATTTATTTATATATATTTTTTTATTTCTTTATTTATTTACTTATTCATATATTTTTTTATTTATTTTATAATGGACGACCGGTTGAAAATGTCGTTATTGCAGACAACTTCATATCTATTACTCCGAGGTGAATTTTGACCATGACAGCTGTCACATCAGAAACTTCATGTCATTGTCTAATTATTTCAGTCTAGGTTATTGGTCATTAGTGAAAACACACAAGTTTTTGTAAAGCCGCGAAATGTCTACATTCGTGCCATCAAAACAACACTTGCGGGAAGTTTTAATATGCTTCTTTCATTTAAAGAAAAAAGCAAACGAAGCACATCAATTGCTTACCGAAGCTTACCCGGGGTATACTTAAGACGTTAGAATCTGTCAGCGGTGGTTTAAGCGGTTCAAAGATGGTGATTTCTACACCGAAGACAAAGAACGCCACGGCCAGGTGAAAAAGTTTGAAGACCGTGAATTGGAGGCATTGCTCGATCAAGATCCGTCACAAACGCAAGAAGAACTTGTAAAATCACTTGGCGTCGGTCAGCAAACCATTTCCGATAGTTTGAAAGCAATGGGAATGATCCGAAAGGTAGGAAATTGGGTGCCGTATGAATTGAAGCCACGAGACGTCGAACGCCGATTTTGCATGTCCGAAATGCTGCTTGAACGCTACAAAAAGAAGTCTTTTTTGCATCGAATCGTCACTGGTGATGAAAAATGGGTACATTACGGTAATCCAAAACGTCGAGTATGGATACTCCGGATATGCCTCAACATCGACGGCCGTTCAGAATATTCAGGGCCTGAAGGTTATGCTGTGACCAGAAGGGTGTTGTGTATTATGAGCTGCTAAAACCGAATGAAACAATCACAGGCGAGGTCTACCGACGACAATTGATGCGTTTGAGCCGAGCACTGTAGGAAAAACGGCTGGAAATGGTCGCAAGACACGATTAAGTTATTTTGTAACATGACAATGCTCGGCTCGTCAAAATTAACCTTGAAACGCCCAAATGGGATGTCCTACCCCACCCGCCATATAGTCCAGACCTTACGCCATCCGATTACTATCTCTTCCGATCGATGCAACATGGCCTGGCTGACCAGCACTTCCGTCATTTCGATGATGTCAAAAAATGGATCGATTCGTGGATTGCGGCCAAACCGGTCGAATTTTTCAGAACGGGTATCCATGAATTGCCAGAAAAGTGGGAAAAATGTGTGGATAGCGATGGGCAATACTTTGAATATTGAATTTATATCTATTTTTCCTCAATAAAGCATTGACATTTTCAACCGGTAGTCAGGTAATTTCCCGGGAAACTTTTCCAATTTTCTCCCTTCTCCCTTGATTAAGATGCAGCGGTAAGAAAATGTTTTTTTTAAAAATACTCCAATATAATTAATTTCAGGATTCTATTATAACTTTTTATCAGGAAGTTCTTGTTTTTTGTTTTTAATTTTCTGAATGATGATTAAGTTTTTTCTATTATTAAATGGATTTTATTTGATAGTATTAATTCACACATTCAGTTCTTCGTGTAACCCTTTGCATTTCGAACTTCTTTCCAAATAGTTTTCAATTTTGATTGATCATTGTAATTAAAAAACGTTTATCTGCTTTTTACTCCTTCATTCTTACAGGTTTTAACGAAGTAGAAAAACATGAAACTAGCAACAACAGCGAAGCTGTTTCCAAAAACATGTGCTCTGCTGGAAGTCATAAGCACTCGACTGGACGGAACAGTACAGTTGAAATAACAGTGGATAACACAGGAATTACACAAAATGGTAAGCAAATAAAATACAAAATGCAAATGGATTTGTTGTACGGTTAGGGTGAGTAATGGTGGGATGGGGAACGATTTAGAATATCATTGAAAGGTCCGCCAAAAACTAACAAGGGAAAAGATCAAATCTAGGATTTAAACATAATGCTGCATTAATCCCAAAAAGAATAAGTCGGTTTACATGGCTGGAGATCGCCAGTATCGTGATGGTTATGTTAAACAAACAAAAACTCAAAACTCTATGAAAATTTCCAAAAAAAAGGAACTGTTGTGTATGGGCGGTGATTTCAATGATGATGTGTGAGTGTCAAACGAGGACCATGAAAAGGGTCATGCAGGATACGGATAAGACACTCGTGGTGAAGACGCCTTTAGCATAGACAAGTCACACGGACTTATAGTCCCGACACCTGATCACTAAAACAACTGGCGGTTGAAGATTACGAAGTAATCCTGCCAGAGCGATCATCAGAAATTTATATGATGAAGTCGAAGGGAAAAATAATAACATATTTTTTTCTATAATATCTGCCCCTGTCCAAGTGGCGGGCACTGCGGTCTGAAAGAATAGACCTTTTGTTTCTTGGGCAGTTGTTTTAGACTATCAGACATTCCATCCTTTGATGAAAGCCAGAATGTCTTAAATTAGAATTGGACATTCACAAAAAATGTGTAAGGCCGTTTCATCGTCCTCCAAACAGAGTCGGCATTCGGTGGCAGTACTGAGCCCTAGTTTCGGCAATGGACTGAGAGGAAGCTCACGAGCTTTCTACTGTTCTTCTTTTTGAGAATAAGAGTTTCTCTGTAAGAGAAGGGATTGATTAGTAATTAAGGTTGTCTGGGTCCCGGTAGATTTCTCAAGTGGGCAATGCGTAGCTTGTTTTCCCACTTATTGGTTAGACCTGTGGCCATAGTCCATCTTATACCACAGAAAGGTTCCGGACCAGTGAGCACGGTCTTAAAACCAGCCCTGGCTAGTTCGTCCGCAATTTCATTGCTTTCGATTCCTTGATGACTTGGAACCCATCCTAACATAACTTTGTTTCGTCGGGCCAGGGATTGTAAGGCTGTTTCGAATTATTAAAGAAATTGGGGATGGGGAAAGTTTCAGACATAGACAAGTACTATATATAAAAAAGACTCTCTAAAAATTTCAGGTAAATTGGTCCAGTTGAACCTGAGAAGAGACAGTTTCGAGAAACCGCGTTAAAAGTTTCGCGTAAAATGATGTTGTACACTTACATTTCAATTCAATCTGCCATTCCTGCACTATGTACGTCCACGTGCTTTGAAGCTAAGAATTCAACTGTTAGCAGCTGGACGTAAGTGAACACTAAATATAAAAGATAGAAGTCGCCTTGGGCTCTTGAATTACAATATATACAAAGGTCAAAAGGTTTTACTGAGAAATATGGATTAAGGTAGACGGAGAATCCCTAATGTCTTTTGTTTGATTAGTTCCGGCCAAACCAGTTTGGATGCTGGGTGAGCAAAATACCGATATCTCCGAAAACAATTTGAGTTTTGAAAAATCCTCTTGTAGACATATTCTTGAATAGTAAATATATAAAAAAATCTTAAAATTTCTTGACTAGAATACCCCCCTTAAGAGATCACGATGTAACTGGCAAATCTTAGGCTATGCACACATAAGTCTCGTATGACAGTTCGGTTCCAAGAGAAACAGGGATGTCAAATCCAGACAACATGTTATGTCATTTCATTTCAAATTACATTTTAATCAATAATACTAATACTAAGCTTCCTTATTAATGCCTCATCGTTATTCTTTTTTTTCATTTTACAGAGAGTTGTAAAATTGAAGAACTTATATCTCTTAGAACATCCGATGTAGAAACTCAAAGAAATGTCAATGGCAATGACAGTAATGATACCGGTTCAAGCGGCAACATAAACTCCAATGTTAAAGCTAAAGTTAATTCAATCATCAACAAGAAAGGCAAAACAGAAGATATCAGAAATGTTAATAACGCACCCAAGCCACAAAATGTTCCAAATGGAGTTGCGACAACTTTTCCAACAATTCGTGTAAAGCCAACAATTAAGCTGATAAACCTATTCCAATTAACTGGCACACCAGGGAAAAGCAGTCAGCTTGCCCCAAGTCAAACACAAGTACCATGGACATATCTGCACATACCTGCGTCCGAAGAACAGGCGAACAATCGTATACAGTCTCCATGGACATTAAGCCAGCTACCAAAAGAAAATGCTGTCCAAGCCAAAGCATTTGATTCACATACTTTTGAAACGAATAAAACAAGCCCCACAATTGCTACTGTGCCATCATTTTTGAAATTCAACAGCAAATCAATGGCTATTTCGGTTAAACAACAGGACCAAGCAGAACGACAGGACCGACTTGAAGATGTAAGCATGGCTACAGAAGAGGAACCAGAGGCTAAGGCCAAAACTTTAGAAATAACTTTAGAGCGACAAAATTCCGGACGTCAAAATGAAATAAAAACTGAAAACAACCCGCCGGAAGTACGGGAGATCGAACTAGGGGAGACAAAGATTAGCGAAGCTGACTTCCCAATGTTCTATGCCATGATGAAGAAAGAAAAGGAAGAAAAAGCTGCTATCCTACTCACAGAGATGACGGAAGCCGATAACGAGGCTGAGAACATAGTATGTCAGCCAAATTTTTCCTATATTTATGGTTGCGAAGATGATGGTAAGAATACAGAATGCGACGATAAAGAAACAGGTCTGTGCATTGACTATGATCGTCTGATGGCAGAAACATACGGAAATGAGGAGGAAGAAATCAAAGCGAAAAAAATAGTTACATCAAAGAAAAGTCAAAAGAAAAAGCAACCCAAAGCGAAAAAAGTAGAAGAACCTCTGTCGACTTTTTTTTCACCCGAATTATTACCAGTTTGTAAATGCCACAGGCTTGAACATTCGTCTACACTTCCTCTATTGGGACCAAAACATTTTTGTTATCATCACAAGCTCAACAAAGACGAGAGTGGCAAAATATATTTTGGCAAACATCGTTCCGTTTTCAATACAATAACGAATTCTTCTCCAAGCGATGAAAGACAGCATGAACCACAAACCGTAATTTTAAGGAATCCACGGTGCAACCAGCCAAGGCATTACAGTACCGATTCATTGTATAATGCTTTAATGGCCGTCAAATTTGGTGAAAGTATTTATAGGTAAGATGGCTGCTTATGCCCAGATTATGATTCTTTTTATTTTGATTTTGAAACCTCGTAACAAGTTCAGTTTTCCAGTTTTAATGGTTTTTATTTTTGTTGCTTTGCTCAATGTTCTTTTTTTTTATCTTTAAGTTAAGTGTATAAAGAAAGAAAGTGAATTTAACTAACTCGACCACATTTTTCACTTAAATGATTTGACAACCTTTTAGGGCTTGAGTTTGGGTAGCAATGCTTTCAATTTCATTGCAGTCGTATGCGTTGTTTTCGAACCTCACGAATATTGCATGTTTCACGATGTCAGTAAGCCAGTTTGTGTCTTTACAACAGTGTTTCCCTCTTTATCTATTCAGGTTTCTGTTCTTAAAACTTGTCATGTTCGTCGTGCCTGCTGGTAAAATTTAAGAGCGTCATTTTTGTTATATTACGGCTCTCTTCAGTTACGGCTTTGATGAGGTTCATCTGCTCTCTCTATCAAACGTCCACTCAAATTGGTTAAGTTCGTGACTACCCAGGACTTCTGGAATTAGTCTGCCTCTGATCAAGATTCGGCATCCAAATTTTCTCGCAGTCACAGTCTTTCCCTCTTTCTGCATGGCGCATTACTACCCCTTTCTTGGACGGCATTGGACATCCCATTATTTGTTTGGCTTGCCTAATATCCTTTTTGACTTTCAGTTGGAATTCAGAAGTGTCCAATAATCCGTTTAATTTTTTGCATTTGCATTTGGTTGCAACTAGCTGGCTCTCAAATGGGTATTTGCTTCAAACGACTTATTTATCGGGTGCTCCAGAAGCAGTAAGCTTGACGGAGTGGTCATTCTTAAACGTCAGAGATAAGCATGGAGTTTCTGAGCTTTAAAAGATTACAAATTAAAGCTACTCATTGGCCCCTTACCATTTGATTTTTGTTAGGCGTTTTTTTTTCGCTTTAACAAACCAAAAAAGCATCATTTCTCAAATTTTGGAATTGTTCAAATAAATTTATCAAGCATGCTTTCATTTTTTATTTTTTCAAGTGAGATCAATATTCCACATTATCAACCCCCGAGTGTTCACGAACATAAGGCTTATTGCAATAGAATCTAAGAGTCAAAATGCACGGCTTTGCATTTATCAGAAATCCTGAATACATGCAGTATACCTTATTTATTCTTTATTTCACAATGGCCATGCCATTGGTCATAAGGCTTTAAATGTTGCTGCCTTATTTTAAGCATTATTATTAGGTTTAGAATAAGCCTTAACTACATCCTATTATACCTTATGTACGTAAGGCATAAAATAGGCTGAAGATACCTGATGTTAGCCTTATTATATGGCTTAGTAGAGGGGTCGATTCCAAGAATTTCGTTATTGTTTTAGCCCACCATTTTGTTGCCGCGCGTTCCAATTTATTCCGGACTAGCGCACTGAAGTTTTTCCCTACTTTCCCTCTGATTTTGGATGAAAGTTATATTTTCTGCAAATATAAAGGGTTTTTCAATAAGAGCGATACAAAAGTTTTTTTAAATAAAACAAAACATAAATCGGCCGATACTGCGGGAATTTCACGTTTGATATTCGTACGAATTTCATCAATCGTATTCAATTCATCAATTGACGTAGCCCTACAGGAAATAGTTTAAAGGCGTCAAATCGCACGACCGAGGCGGCCAAACGACTGGACCATTTCGTGAGATAACACGTTCTCCAAACTTGGTTTAGAATCAATTGACTGTGACATTCGTTGTGTGGCTTGCGGCGCCATCCTGTTGGAACAACATGTCCTCCAAGTCCATATCATCCAATTGGGGCCAAAAATATTCAGTAATTATGAGCTGTAGCTATCCCCATTCACAGTAACGTGCTGGTCTTGATCATCACGGAAAAAGGACGGCTCAATGACGCCGCCGGCCCATAAACCACACCAAACCATAATTTTTTCAGGATGCAATGATGACTCATGCAGTACGTGTGGATTGCTGTCTGACCAATACCGCATATTTTCTTTGTTGACGGAGCCATTCAGCCAGAAATGAGCCTCATCGCTGAAGATGATTTTTCAATTAAAATCCGAATCATTTTCAAGTTGTTGCTCAGCACAATTCACGAACATACGACGCTTCTGGCGGTCAAGCGGCTTCTGTTCTTGCGTCAATTTAATCTTGTAAGGATGTAGGCCAAGATCTTTTCGCAAAATTCGCCACAACGACGTCACAGAGATGCCCAACGCTTGAGAACGACGTGTGAGAGACACATTTGGGCTTTCTGCAACTGAAGCCTCAGCGGCAGCAATATTCTCGACACTACGGGCACTTCTTTGTCTCACTGGCACGGGAACATTTTGTACTGTGCCTGTGAATTCAAATTTTTCCACTCAATTGCTCAATTGTTGATCTGCTAGGCCGATTATGACGGCAATAAATTGGACGTAGCGCTCCTAACGGTGAAGCCACTGACTCCGAATTTCGGTAGTAAATTTTAATAATTTTGACTCGTAGTTGGCTCGTACATCTTTCCATGGCAAACCTTACTGAAGAGGAATGTCAAAACAGCGGCAAGAAATATGGCGTCGTTTGATGTCCCTGTCGCTCTACTTTTGTAGCGTCCCTGTTGAAAAACCCTTTAGTACCTTATGTTGGAAACGTTATTTGACGTTGGGTTACTTTTATATTTGTTACGTTTGAACAATATTATAAAATTGGATTTGAATGCAAAACTTTGCCGAACACAATCTAGATATCTCATAGTGTTTTAACTTCCCCTCAGGAAGTTCTTGTGATCGCCCCGATTTTCGGAGTTCAACATTTTTACATAACTCCACGTTTCCAGGTCCCAGTAGTCGGATACCATTGTTTTTAGAAATACGTCCGCGTGTATGTGCGTATGTACGTACGTTTGAACCGATTCTTTCGTACAGCCTAACCCGAGGACAAATCAAGCTATCGAATCCAAATTGGTATTGTTAAAAACCATGTTCAGTTCAAATGTTACGTCGCCTCACGGAATAGTGAGTTCACGAGGAAATAGAGGACGCAGAAAAATTTGACAAAAAGGAGGACAATTGTGAAATTGTTGTTTGGTGGAATTGAAGGAAACAGAATTACTTTTTTTGAGAACTCAACTCCTCAGATATTTTTGCTTATTTAATACATTACACGTTTTTTTAACAAAGTGGCAGCTGAATTATTTAGAAGCCTGCTGTCAGAACTCCCTTTAAATCAACAGGTGTTAGAAGAAGTGTCAACACTGAAGACTGGTGTCATTTGAAGCTTTAAATATGACAGGATGGTTTAAATTTTATGACGAAAAAACTGTCAAAAAAAGGGACGATTTCACTTCTTCAATTAAAATCTTTATAGTTTTCGAATAAAAAAAATTTCAAAATCAATTAAATTTGTAGTGGACAACTACCTCATCAGATTAAAAATATGTATGAATAAATACACTGTCGTTCATAAGTTTCCGAACAAATTCATATAACTTTTTTTTGTTCAATTTTAATTCCAAAAGTTTCATTTATTAGCCAATTGACTAAATTATGTAAGTTATGAACTATAAAGACTAACTAAAAGACTTAAACAGTCTAAAATTGAGTCCATTTCAAATTTTGATGTACTCCCTCTATTTATTTCTTGATCCACGTTCCAAAGAAGGTGCTTTGAAAATTAAGATGAGACAATTGATTTTGTAAAATTCTAAATGACAAAGTAAAAACAAAACGATAAAATTGCGTTGCTCGTATATTAAAAAGCGTTGCAAGGAATATCATAACATCCGAAGATTAAGTTTGTTTGCCACTATTGTGCTTTCTTATCACCAACCAAAGTTTGGTGGTCTTTCCAGAAAATGGCATTGAGATCAACAATCTCTCGAAATCGGCCTGAAAACAGCTATCAAAATCTCCAACGAAAACTGAACTAAACGTGGTCCTATTGAAGCCATCTATTTGCTAGAAAGAAAAAGATCCTATGCTGAACATTTCCCCAGCTCCGCAAGAAGAGTTGGTGGAAATCTCTCGACTGAAACAATGTACTTTTGAATCCTTTCTTTAAGGACATAAAGATTGTCACACATGCGGAAAGCTTTAATATATTATTTCGAGCACAGGTTAATTTCTAATAGAAAAACAATCTAACGAATTTTATGAAAGTGCATCGTATGAGGTTGTAGAAATAATTTCGAAAATGCAATAGAGAAAGTGTAATCATAAGCGGTATTTTACAATGTAAATATCGAAACAACATATTCAATTCTTAAAAATAAAAACGAAGCCTGGTCACAAGTTTCCCTTTTGCTCATTTCAAAACTTTTAACTAGAATAGCACTAACAATCCAGTTCCACTTGTGATTGGCGACTGAGCTTGTGATCGTGCTCGTATTTAAGTTTCTTTGTCACCGTGCAAATGGTCTTCGAACTTTTAATCTATGAATCCTTATAAACAGAGTGTGTTCTTTCAAAATGTTATACTCTTGAAACTTACCTACATATTAAATATTTCATAATTCTGGCCTGGATACCACCTCTGGGAATGCATCGTGGCAAATCAGATTTGCATTGTGGTAGCTAGTGCAAGGTTTCCACACCTCAAAATCCACAAGCGGATATAACGCTCACTTGATCAATCACATAGACATATGCTGTAATATTGATAGGTCGATATAAAAATCCTCCGTCCCGCTTCGGGCTTCACCCACGGAAGTGAGTTGAAACCAAATACATCTGAGTTTCTCAAACTACTGCATATTCTTTCATTCTTCTCCTAATTCTTTCACTCACTCACTTACTTTTAATACTTGGGACTTGTTCCTCACTTCTCACCACGACAAACACTCCATTGATTGGCGCCCCTAGGTTCGTCGGACCATTGTAACATATCAGACAACTTCTCTTCTTCAAACCACCCAGTTAAAGAAAAAACTCCTAAAAGACTTCTTTAGCAATATGAAAAAGCCGATTGGGGCGGCCTTAATAACTTTTTAGGAGTTTTAACTGGTCACTATATTTCCTCGATAGTGACGTGAACGCCGCCGCTGCTATGGTCACAAATATAATTCTTAAAGGCATGAATGAATTCATCTCAAACAAGGTGAAGACAATTGGGCCAAAAGACAATTCATGGTTCGGCTTGAGCTGTAAAGAGGCTGTCAGGTTGAGAGGGCTGAGTTTTCGGCCTTACAAAGCCAACTCACGGAGGAAAACCGGAAAAAGTTTCGACGAGTCCGTAATGACTGTAATGCTCTTTTACGACGTACGAAGTACTCCCATGGACTTAAAATAGGGCAAAAAATACTACGTTGTCCAAGTGGTAGTAAACAATTTTGGTCCTTCATCAAAAATATTAAGAACTCTACTTCGTCAACGATTCCGACGCTCATTTCGAATGATACTCCTCTCATAAATAATCTCGACAAAGCCAATATGCTTGCTGCACAATTCGCAGCCAGTTCCACACTTCCAGATTACACTTTACCACCACCTGTGTTCGAAAGCGTTGAACATTCTATGGGACAAATATATTTTCGCACTCGCACAGTCGCAAGAGTACTGAAAGATTTAGACATACACAAATCCGCTGGTCCAGATGGTATTTCCCCTATAGTTCTGAAGAGGTGTTCTTCCACGCTGGAAAAATTATTGCGTAAGCTCTCTCATCTTTCCTTCTCAGGTCTCTTTCCGAGCAGATGGAAAACTGCATTTGTGAAGCCTGTCCCTAAAAAAGGCGATTCTTCTTCTCCCTCCGATTACAGACCCATAGCACTTACGTCCCTTCTTTCTAAGGTAAAAGAAACGCTGATTAATCGTCTTATGAAATATCTAGAGTCACGAAAACTTCTTAATGACCGGCAGTATGGTTTTCGCAGCAACAGGTCCACTGGTGATTTGATGACTTGTCTCACTGAAAAATAAAGCCAATCTATACATAACTTAGGTGAAACGAAGACAGTTGCACTCTATATTTCAAAGGCATTTGACAGAGTCTGGCATCCGGCTCTTTTGTCGAAAATGCGTGCATATCGGATCGGTGAGTCTCTTTTTCGATGGATTAGAAACTTCATTTGGAATCGCACAATACAAGTTGTATTGGACCATTTAAATTCTGAAATTCACCATATAAATGCTGGTATTCCTCAAGGCTCATTTTTGTCTCCGACTCTCTTTTAATTTTTCATTAACGATCTCTTGTCTATCACATCTAATCCAATATATTCCTTCGCAGATGACAGTACCCTCAGTTTCACATATTCGTTTAACGACTCACGCCCCTGCTTGGACGTAGTCATCGAACGGCGACGTATTTCTGACTCATTTAATTCCGATATTGACAGCATAATCAAATGGGGTCAAGCTCACCGAGCAGAATTTAATGCTTCCAAAACACAATGCTGTCTTATGTCATCAAAGCGAATTCCTTCTACCCAGCTATTGTCCGTGAATGGCACTTGCGTCGATGCAACCGAAAAACTTTCAACGCTCGGTATGCGCGTCAATTCTAACTTACGCTGGAATGACCACATATTCGATGTCGCCAAGAATGCAGCGAAATGTTTAGGTTTCCTTAACCGGTGCAAGAAATACTTTACCCCTTCTGACTTAGCTACAATTAATAAGGCTTTTATTCGGCAAAAATGGAGTACAACGATCACATCTGGGCAGGTGCACCCAAACCCGCTTTGCACTTGCTAGATAGGATCCAAAAGTGTACGGTAAAACTTATAAACGACAGCAACATAACTAAATCAATACACTTGCTGGAACATCGAAGGAATGTTTCCTGCCTGTCGCTCTTTTATCGCTACTTTTACCACCAATGCTTCGAAGAAATAGGTAATTGCATTTCGCCCCCCCTCCCTCCACCAACCATTCACTCGCAACACGCGCACATCATTGAATGCTCATCAGTTTAGTGGAATGCGTTAACTCGCTCTACTTTTCCTTTGTACTACAACCTACAGCAATTTAAGACCAATGTGCACCGCTAGCTTCTTTCACTCCCCTCTAACTCTCCTTCTGCTCGTGCTGTGTAAACTCACTTTAGAGGTCCAACCAATCCCTCGAGCAAGTGCATTATTTAAAAAAAAAATTCTTTCACTCGCTCTGTGCTACATGCATTATAAGAGAATTCATATCCCCTTTTGAAGAGCGAGCAAATTATAAAAATTAAATTTAGGCTCAGGAAACAATTGAGTAAAGTCCTCTCTCGAAGAAATAAAGTATAACTCTATAAGGCCCTCATCATCCCCATCCTGCTACATGGTGGAGAAGCATGGACACTTTCAGTCAGATGGTGAAAGGTCAGGACTCTATGGTGGATGTGGCAAAACATTCCAACCAAGCTCTAATAATTTTTGACGAATGACCAAAGATGTGTGTGGCCTTGCATTGTTATGATGTAATACAACTCCTTTTGGATTTGTTAATTCGGGCCGCATTTCTTCAACTGCATTGTTCAATATTGTTAGTTGTTCAATGTAGACATCTGAGTTGATCGTTCGGCTGGGTGGCAAAAGTTCAAAGAAGACAATTCCTTTGTTATCCCACCAAATTGATAACATAACTTTGTTTTGATGAATATCAGCTTTTGATGTTGTTTGAGCTGGTTCACCTGGCTTCTCCACAATCTTTTCCGATGGACAATGTTGTAAACAACCCATTTTTCATCACCAGTTATCAATCGTTTTAAAAATGGATCATTTTCATTACGTTTCATTAACAAGTCGCAGATGTGTGTTAAATGATTTTCTTTCAGTTCATGAGGAACCCATATATCGAGGTTTCGAACATAGCTTAGTTGAAGCTTCTCTGCAATCTCACGTATTGTACTGTGACGATCCGAATCGATTATTGCTTTGATTGGGTCGTCATCAATTTCAACTGGAGCGTTTTTCATCTTTGAGTAAAAACCACCAGAACGCAATTTGTCAAACCAATTTTGACACTGCCGTTCTTTTAAAGCTTCGTCACCATAAACAGCACATATCTTTTTATGAGCTTGCGATGCGTTTTTTCCTTTCCGGAAATAAAAAAGCAAAATATGACGTAAATGTTCGTTTTGATTTTCAATTTTTCCACAGACGCCAAACAAAAACTACACAACCGAACGATACAATTTTTTTACTGATTGACAGTTGAAGTACCAACTATCAAATAACAAAATGTGTTTGACATTTCGATAACGTCAGCAAACCTAAAAATTCGACTTAAGACATCTATGAATGAAATCCACAATTACTTAGTTGCCAACAATTACGACTGCTTGCTTTGGGGATTAAAAACAAACAACTAAGTAACGGGAATATTTGATTTAATATCTATTCTAGTCTCCATTGGCCCGATGTTTTTCTTTATTCTTCGGCTCATAAAAATCACTAATTTGCTCAAAAACCTTTACTCTTAATACTTTAAAACATTCAATCAAGACGCCCACGGACTGCTTATATGCTTCCCCCACATGCGATATCTCGCCCAAGTGGCATGAAAGCACATGTGCGCATGGACATTCCCCTTTCTCAATGAATTTATTGGTGACAATATCTTATGATGAGAAAGAATAAGAAAACCGTTTTAATATCACCATAATTTTATAATTTCAGTCATCAAATATTTTTTTTTCATTTTCCAGAGCATCTCGGTTTCATCAAGTTCCAAGAAAAACCCTGCGTAATTGGATGAAACGTTGGGGTATCAAGTCTCAGTATCCAATGCCAAAACAGCTTAAAGATGCCGCCAAAAAAAAGAAACTGAGCCAAACAACCACCTGACTATCAGAGTCTTTGGAGGCGGGCGATCAAATTGTCAATGTTGTCCGAGAAAGAACATCAGCACGAACTTGTACTGTGACGTCGGTAACAGCAACTTTTACAACATCTGCCAACACTGCTCCGGCTACACATCCTAGCATATTAACAGCTTAATAGGCTTTGAACAACGTGACATGAACACGTGTGAGAGAAACCATCTTAAATAAGTTGAAGCGACTTTAAATTCCTAATTAGTCTGACCAGAAATTAAACAATATTCATCTGCATCTAATCGATTGCCAAAAAAAAAATTAGAATGAAGCAATTTAGCTGAAATTTTAAATTGACTAATAATGATAGGTACAATTTATACATTTATGAAAAAGTCTATATATATTGGATTTTTTATAATTATTGAAATGTGGAACGTCTGAAATGTAGTTGTCTGTATTAACAACCATGAAAAATGCGATGTTTTCCCTGTTTATTTGTGTGTACTTTATTATTTACTAAATTAAATGATCGCTAATGGCTAATGAATATGTACATGCTAATCTCATACGATTTCAGATTATTGGTTGAATTTCAACGAATCAATATAAAATCAAAACTATTATTGGAACTAGTGATACAGTGAAAAAACAGAACTGGTCGCTTACTTACTCGGTACAGCTAAAATTTGTAAGTATCGTATGGAGACTGTGACCATTATGACGACAACTTGATTTATTGATTTATTACTTGGTTAATATGGTTAAAAATTTATGTTGCCCTTACAGTCCTGGTCACTGAACAAAAGCTCGCTTCGGTTTTTGCTGCTCCTTGGTTGCTGTGGTTTCGTTGCTGACAAATAGCTTTTGTCATTGGAGTGTTCAAAGAGGCTAGCTTATTGGCAGGTAGGCGAACTATACCTCGGGTATTATTCCGTACTGCCTGCAACTTGATCATCCGACGCTGTAAAAATCTTGATGATTCTCCCCTTTTGCCATTGACTTCTTGGCTGCGTACTGTCCCATGTGATAACTAGTTGATCTTTTTGCTATAGAGACACTTCTTCATTTCAGGCAAATATTCCACCGTCCATCTTTTCCAGTCTGTCCTAAGGGTTTAGTGCGATTCTCCACTGATTTCAGAGTCAAACTCAATTTTTTATATTATATTTTGGGGTTTGTTGACACAGCCGAACAGAAAATTATTTGTCGTGAACGGTTCATCTTCATCTGCAGTCATCGTTTGGTCCGGTAATGGCCGACTGTTCATTAAATTTTTGGCTTCTATGAAGACACTTCTCAACCCTTGGTGCGTCTTCCGTTTGATACCGTTAGCACAATGGACCCTGACGGGAGCCCTACGGCGTTTAACAAAGTTCCCGAGACACAGCAGGAAGGCATCTGTCGACAAATCATCCGAAACTTCGAGATGCCCAGCACGGTAAATAATGTAACCCAACGTTTATCCCTTCTTTTACCGAAAGAAACTTGAAATGGTCCACAATAGTTTAACTGAGTGTAGCTTAATAGATGGGCATAAGGAGATATACGATCTGGTGGCAATTGACCTATCAACGGCTCCGCTGGCTTGCATTTATAGATGATGCATATAGACGCAGGTGTGTGGATGCTAATTTTTTATCAAATGATCATATTGGTAATGCAACTTCCGATGAAAATTATTTAAATTTTCGAAATTTCTACGAAATTTTTCTACAAGAGTGAGCTCGGAAGCTGGGTGTTCACCATTCCGACAATCTGACTGTTGTTTCATATAAGCGTCTTAAATAAGACGAAAAATTAGTTTAATCTGGGCTGGCAGTTCTTTTGTAGCACAATGTTCTGAATCCAAAATTTGAATTTCCTTGGGCAACTAATTTTCAGGCTCAAGCAAAAATTCTGAACTCAGGATCCATCTGGACACTGGTTCAAATTTTGGAAGAAAGCGAGCTTGTGCAACCATCGCCTCTGCCATGGGACTGTGGTGCCGAGAATTTCAGATATTCTACAAGCAACAAATTTTTTGTATCCTCTTGTTATTGAGTTATTCCATAGCTCAGATGATTTTTAATCACTCCAAAATATTACGCGGCTTAATTAGAGCTCATGAAAGTTCTCAAATGAATTAAAAAGACGGCTTCCATGAACTGCTCAACACAAGGTATGTTCATGCCCTTTAGTGGAGCGTAACCTGTTTTTACATACAAGTTCGCATAAAACCAGGTCTTTTTCTCTTATTTCTATTTATTTATTTTATTTATTATTATATATACTCTCGTCCGTGCGACTAAGAGTGAGTTCTTTAACTGCCTTTAATTATTTTCTTAACCTAAAGCCTTATTCCTACGATTCCCCATTGCGCCACTCCAACGATGTGCTGATCTTGCAACCCGTGCAAGTTTCCATGTTGGGGACGCATACTTTGTTCACCAACTTCCGTCGATCGTTGCTGACACGACGGCTACTTGCAAGGTGGCGGGAATGATGACCGCTTATAAACTTACCTTCCGTTTATGAGCAAACTGGGTCATCGGCGAGTGTTTGTTGCCTAACTTCCGCCGGTCGACGCTGGTAATGCACCTACTCCCAAAGTAGCTGGCGAGAATGGTTCCCGCTTATGGGTTAACTGGGTCAGCGACATGTGGCCGCTGCGACCCCATCGTGTTAATTTACACAAAGGCCAAATTAATTTTATTTCCTCTTATGATACGAAAAAATCGACGGCTTCAAATGCACAGAAACTGGAATAGGCAAATATGTGCGACAACAACAGCGATCATCGGCTGGAACTTAGGGGGAGGAGATTCGTTTGAAAGTTTTTTTTCCCTTTTTGGAACGCCTTCCACCAGGCTTTCCACCTGCACAGGTGTTCGTTCAGTTTCAAGAACCTCTCTTGCAATTTTATTAAACTACAAATCGTACCAAACATCGTGGAAGTCATTGAGTAAATCCGAAGTGTAGCTCTACAGTCTACGTTAATCCATTCTTTTGGTCAGCAGCTTTAAGTCGTACCTGAAAGAACATCCCCTAAATGTCGTGGCTGTGCATGTTCTGCTTCCTTCGAGAGATTTGAGTTAAACGAGACATTGGATGTTGTAGTAGCTGCATCACAAAACACATATGGGAGAAACCATGTCGTTGGGCCTTCAACTGCATCATCTTGGGGCGGAAGGAGCTTGGCAAACCCTATATTTATTGATTTCAGCTTTCAGGATGTGCTTCATTATTTGCCTTCTGTAATTATCAAATGCTGTTTCGCCACAGCAAAACTCGCAGAAGTTGGTGGAATAGTGTTATCTTTACGCCATAAAAGACCAGTGGCCTAACGTTGCTCAACTCTCTTTGTAGTATCAGCAAGAATTTTCCTAACGAATTTCTTGATCGGATTCCAGAACTACATTGGAATCTTTTACAATTTCTTCAATACTTCAATATTGACTGGCTGCCATCTCCAGTTGAATTTAGTGTGTCAAATGCCACCTGCCCTGATTTCCTTATGCACTCCAAAGAAACAACTATCGTGCCCAATAAGAAGCACTGGATGGTTTGATGCTGAAGTAATACGGCAGGCACTGATTGGCGTCAACTTGGCGATGTCCAGAGTTGTAGCTGTTTACCACACATCTGGTCGTGTCCGTCCAGACCCGACTTGCGAAACTAATAAGCGGGACATTCACGGTCGCACCCTTTTTGTCCGGTTATAGGAGACGTCCGCTTACTGAATAAAATTGACTGAAATAAACTTAAAATTTGCGTTTTATTTAAACCCAATTTTTGCATGTTATTCAAGTTCAAAATCAAAGAAAGTAGTTAATGTCAAATGTATAAGTGTATGTATAGTATATGTAAGTGAAGAAATAAAATAAAAAACTAATTAGATTGAATAAAATACAAAATACTCAATTGGCGTAACCTTGCTAGTTGTTTGCCGCATAGGATAGTTTTGAAAATGACTCTCTGCATTTTTTAAGTGCTGGCACGAAATTAAGTGTTTTTTGCGAATTGTTTTCAGCTGCCAATAGGTTCCAAAGACTCGTCATATGATTTTATAAAATCGACTTCTTAGGAAATGGCCTCCATTTCGCCTTCTGATTTACTGCTGTAATTTTCGTTGTCGTTGTCGCCTTCTATGATAGTTCCTCCGCTCGAATCTCAATATTGTGTTCTTCCGTTTAAATTTATTTGTTGGCGCTAACCCGATTATACCTCTTAATAAATTTGAAAGTGTTGAAGTGCTCAAATGTCATCTTCAGAATCAAACTAGGCTAAATTTGCAACAACAATTTCTAATGGTTACTAAAGTATTTTTGTTCCATGATGACTATGAAGTACAATGCTTCTAACTCATCAATTGTTTCTAAATGATCTGATGCAGATTAAACACTTCCAACTTTAGATAAGATTTGCTTTCAAACTAGATCTCGATAATGAAATTTAAAACTCTGTATGATCTAAGGGATGGCTGATGTAATTTTCGGTGGCAAAAAAGTTATCTTCACATTAACGAGGTTCAATTCTCGGAATGGGATGCGATATTCGGGGCAATTCCCTAAGTCGTAAACGACAACAAAAAAAAACGACAGAAAACAATCGGTATTCTGTATGTCGTTTTTGTCGCGCTCAAATGTCAACTGTCGTTTCTCAGTCGTTAAACGATGTCAATTCCTAATTACCTTAATTAAATTCGACGAGACATACTGTCGTAAAAACGACTATTTCTGTCGTTGAGATAAAAGTGGACGACAGTAAGGCGACAACGGTCAGAACTCATAGGAAAATTTTCAAAGCCGATATTAAATTTACAAAAACATATTTAAAACAAAAAGTTAATTAATGAAGTTAATGAAAATCACAAATCAAAGCTAGTTTCGGTTTTTGGTTTCATATATGAAAACCATCAACACCACGAGGCTTCACTAGGGGTATTAATAAAATAAATATTACGAAGGAATGGCATACGCTTGAAGATGAATAGTTTGGGTCCACCAACAAGAGATGGTGATGGCTGGCAAAAAATTAATATAAATAGATTGAATTTGAAATTTTAAATACAATTCGTTTGATTTAGTTATGGATGAATTTATAATTTAAAGTAAAAAAAAACTGGTTTACAACAAAAAAGAACATCAATCTACAAGAGGAGGTTAATATTAACAGAAGATTCTCACACCATTAGAAGAGGAAGTGGCTGGTTTGCTATCATACAAGAATGTGATAGATCCAAGTGGCATTGTTTTAGGTGTCCCAATGGAATCTTTAACACAATTTCCTATTGCCAAATCACCTTGCCGTTTGGTGTTATCTTCACAAAATTCAGTGTTTCCGTTACGTCTGCATCATCTGCTTTAGCATCATCATTTCATCTATTTCTAAACTCGCAGGCCAACTCATAGCCTTCAGCTGCTGACGGTACGCCCATTCCCGAAGCTTCTGACGCATGACAAATTTGAATCCTGAGTTCTTCAGACGAAGAAGATGTGCTAAAAAACATTTCTGAATAATTTTTAAGCCTTTTTTAAACTATTCTCCGCCACTCTGATAACTCGTTTGCCTATGCTTTGGAATTAAATAATCACATTTTGACATAATAGTTATAAGTGCTGCCAATTTTTTCAAAAAAGTTATTACATTTTAGTCGTTTTCAATTCTACTAAGAATTTGTCGCGTCGTGAAGGTTACGGAATAACAAAAAAAAACGACACGACAAAAAAAAACGACAGTCGTGTAAAACGACAAACGACACACGGAATCAGCACGATTATCTAGAAACAAAACAATTTTTCTCTTTTCTATCCAATTGCAATAACCATTCCTACATAATCACCGCTATTGTGAGTGTCAATCAGCGATCGTCACGATCATTGTTGATTGTGTCGATTGATTTTAGCTTTGACATTGTGTAAGTCAATCGATGAATGAATAGATTATTGTGAATGAAAACTTTAATATTGTGAATAATCATATTTTGACTATTGTTTAGCTATTGTTTTCGTAATCATAAACATATATAAGTTAAATTGAGTTATGGTTTAGCGATTCAGAAGCAAAAAAATTATGAAGTCTTATTTTTAGCCAGAAAAAGTTGAGAACCGAGAGATGCGTCTAACCCTTTAGATTTGGGAGGAAATGTATCAGTGTTGCTTATTTTGCAATATGTATCTGACGTCTAGATACCAATGTGCAATTTGTCCTTACAGATTTTTGAACTATTTCCGACTACCTAAAGAAGCATTTAGGGTTCTTTAAATGGAAATAGAACCAGACATCTATAGCTAACTTCCCCCATCGCTTTTTCGCTTGGGTTTTAGTGCGAATTCCCTTAGTGATATTAGGGGTTGCTTCCATAAACCTGACTAGAAACTGCATTTGTCTTCTATTTGTCACCAGCTTAGCCCTGAAATTAAATTCATATTTGTTATTTTATATGATAAAAATTATTGATTATAAAAAAAGTCTTCCAAAGTATCGACCAGGAATCTGTGATGGATTGCAGGCAACTCGATCAACGATTGTCAAAGACCCTGTTTAGACGATTCCTTTTGAGTGAGAAGTGAGCAGTCGTGTAGTGTCTACACACTGTAGTGGGCACTGCTGCACTGCTTTGACAAAGAATAGGGGTGGAATGAGTGAAATGGAGCATATAATTCTTCTCTCGTCCGAGTAAACATTTTAACTCACGATCCTCACCTGACAACCGAACCAGTTGTGATGTTCATCCCCGATTTTTATATTTTCTTCGTGACTGCCGCTTTCCCTTACAACTCACTCTTCTCACCCACAAACAATCGTCATGGCGCACTCAAAACTAATCGTCTAAACAGGCTCATACGCAATAGAGGCCTTCCTTTTCAAATCAAAAGTGTGGAAGGTATGCGAGCAATGGACAGGTAAGAGCCAGACTAGTTGATGGAGTGACATGAAAATCACACTGAGCATTGTGAAGCAAATCATGAAGGGAGTTCCGGAAAAATGGAAGTTGACAGTGTGATCAAAATGCTTCGCTGCACTGTCGAAAACTTTAACGTAAAATATAGTAAGACCTTCATTTAAAAGCTTAAAAAAAACGGCCAAGTGCGAGTCGGAATCGCTCACCGAGGGTTCCGTACAAACCTTTTGGTTTTGATTCCCTTGTGAGTAGTTTTGAGTTTGGAAATAAGCGGGTAAAATTGCTGTTTCTTTTTATTGTTACAGCTTAAAGGTTTTATAGACTTGAGTATTTGACATGAATTCATGAGGAAAGGGGTAGTAAAAAACTAAAATTTTACGGTTTTCGCAACTTTTCCTTTATCTGTGCTATAAGACGTTGCTTCGTACCAAATTTCAAGATTCTGAGCTCAAAAGAAGTATCCTGTAGATTTTGATTCCCTTTCTAGTGTTGAAAATTTGCGGCTGTATCTTTTGATTGCGTTGGCTTAGAATTTTGATTTGATTTCAAAGCTCCATGGGACCGTAGCTCTTAGTATTTGATAAAGATTCCAGCTTGAAACCTCCACGCGTTCCTGAGAAAAAGGGTCTTGACAGACAGACGGACGGACAACAAAGTGATCCTATAAGGGTTCCATTTTTTCCTTTCGAGGTACGGAACCCTTAAAAGGCTTGGACAAAGTTGAAAAAAAAGGCCAAAAATAATCAAAAAGATGAAGCAGGTAAAGATCAACCACAAGTGCGCAACAAAGAAAAGGAAGCTTGCATTGAGCAATGATGGTAAAGCAAAGTACATACTATGGTTTGGCTTTTTTTAGAAATCCAGATTCTCAAGAAGAAATGAAGAAAGCAGTGCTGGCTACATACTATCATTACATTGAGACCGATGAGAACCCCTCGCAATCGTACTGTGCAATTGCATGCTGCAAGTATTTACAACAAACGGCAGAGAATACAGAGGAAATCTACACGCATCCTCCAGCATTTCCTGCCAATTTGCGAAGAATTATCATTTGATGATCTGATAAAAAGAAGCTTGGGAAAAAACACTCAGAACAACAACGAGTCGTTTGAAAGTTGCATCACCCTAAGCATCATTTTAATGGAAAAAAGACGCTGGGAATTGCTACGGTATTTTTAACGAAGGTTTTTCCCATTCTTAAAATAATGGAGATTTTTGGAACGCAAATTGGCCGAAACAACTACTCGTATGCTGAGGAGTACGATGAACGACGAATAACCCGTGTAGAGCGGGGCAGAAAATGATGCGTTTGAAGCATCCGAAGGCTTATTGTGTGGTCCAGGCATAGTAGATTAGTGTAAGTATAAATTTTCCAAAAAAATTCTGCTCTTGAAACATTAAACGCATTTTTCTCGAAACATCATTTTCTAAAACTGTCGTAGTCCTAAAAAAAAACTATTCAACCGATTGCTTTGACATTTATACGGTAAATGTAATGTATGTAGGAGTTAGCGTTCGTACCCAAATTTTGTATTTTTGAAATTATTTTCTTATTTTTTTAAACGATTTTTTACACAAAAAAACAAGATTTTCGTAACTTTTTTAATTTAAGCTGATTAATTTTGGTAGGGAGGTTTTTTTTTACCTGCCCCTGCCCAAGTGGCGGACACTTCAGTCTGAAGAAAAAGGCCTTTTGTATCTTGGGGTGTTTGTTTAGGCTAACATTCTCCTGATGAAAGTCAGAATGTCTTTAGCATTGCATTGTCTAATGTCCAATGGGGAACATTTCTCTTTGACTTAGATACGCCTTCTTAACCAAATTAGAGCTGGATATTCACAAAGAATGTGTACAGCCGTTTCGTCGTCTTCCAAACAGAGTCGGCGTTCTGTGGTTGTACTGAGCCCTAGTTTGGTTAGATGTGATCCCAAGCGTCAATGGCCTGAGAGGAAGCACACGAGCTTTCTTATGTTCTCCTTGTTGAGATTAAGGATTTCTCTGTAAGAGAAGGGATGGATTAGTAATTTAGATTGTCTGAGTCCCGGTTGATTTCTCCAGTGGGCAATGCGTAGCTTTTTTTCCCACTTATTGGTTAGACCTGTGGCCGTAGTCCAGCCTATGCCACAGAAAGGTTCCGGACCAGTGAACGCGATTTTAGCACCAGCCCCGGCTAGTTCGTCCGCAATTTCATTGCCTTCGATTCCATGATGACCTGGAAACCAACCTAACCTAACTTTGTTACGTCGGGCCAGGGATAGTAAGGCGTCGTAGCAGCTTTTGACATATTTGGACTCCTGCTTGGCTGTCTGAATATATTAGAATTCTGGCCCCTTTCTGGCCTTTTGCAAGGTTTTCTATGGCACAGGATTCAATGACTTGTAGTTCAGCTTGGAAAACACTTGAATGTTTTCCCATGGGTATAGAGATTTTAGAGTTGGGTCCATTGACACCGGCACCTACTCCATTTGAGCCATCTGTATACCAGATTAAGTTTCTGGGGTGGTGGCAAGTATGTTGCTCGAACATTGATCACGGTTAAATATGTCTACCTTGTTGTCTAATATGTTGCCTTCATCCAATCTGGGATCAGGCAGAACATGTCTTAGTCCGTGATGAAATTATTCAAGCGTAATTATTTTCAAGTGTCCCGTTTGGTCACCTGGTTTGTATTTCATTGCCAGTTGCATCTCAAGGGCATTTCTGACGGCTATTTTCCTTATGGAAATGTGAAGAGGAGACAGCCCAATGACAGCTTCCAGTGCTGCCGTAGAGCAGGTGCTCATAGCACCGATGATGCCTGAACAAGCTTAACGTTGGACTTTTTCTAGCTTTTTAGCTGTTGTTACTTTAAAGTTTTGGGCCACCAAATTATGGCTGCGTAGATTATAATAGGTCTAACCATCATGATGAACAGCCAGTTAAGCTTCCGAGGCTTGAGACCCCAATTCCCACAGTAGAACCGCTTGCAGGCCCACATGGCCTTGGTTGCGAGTTCTGTCATGGACTGGAAAGGTGAAATCCAATTCAGTTTCATATCTAAGATAAGGCCGAGATACTTGACTTCACTGGAGTATACCGAGGGGTTCCCTCAAAAACAATTGGAGACAGAGTCAGGTGTGTTCTCAATTTGAAAGGAACCAGAACGGTTTTGCCAGGATGCACTGACAGTCCTTCACGCTTACACCATTCTAAGACATGCATTAATGCTGAATGCATAACGCTAGTGATTGTAGTGTCAAATTCGCCTCTTATGACAATAGCCGGATCATCAGCCTAGCCTATTGTGATATAGCCTTTCTCATTGAGGTTCACTAATAGGTTGTCTATGACCAATGTCCAGAGGAGAGGTGACAGAACACCTCACTGGGGACGACTGACTTTGACACGCTTCCAAGCGACGAAGTTATAACTCGATTTTCTAGCATGGATCTTATCCTTCTGTTAGTCGAGTCTTCAATACCTTTACTCCGAATTGCGTTCGTGATGAAGTTGTTACTGGTATTGTCAAAAGCACTTTCAATATCCAGGAAGGCACAGCGGGTACTTTCCTTAGATTGAAATGCCATTTCAACAAGGGTGACTAGATGTTTGGGCTGCAGGGGAGATTGAGTTTCCAAGTGTCCCCTGGTTTGTAGGTCTAGAAGTCTTTCCATGGTCTTTAACCTGAAGGAAGATAGACTAATAGGCCAAAATGATTAAGGTAGCTCTGGAGGTCTGTTTCCAGGTTTAGGTATAAATAATACGTTAACCTGACGCCAGATCAGGGGAATATATCCCCAATTGTAGGTAGCTTTGAACAAAGCGATGATAGCCGGAAGAATAAGGTCCATGACCTTTTGGAGAAAGGCAGGAAAAATGCCATCTCCACCGGGTGCTTTGAAGGGGGTGAATGAGCCAATTTCCCATTTCACCTTGTCACTACTGAAAATTTTATGGATAGACTTTTAACTTTGTTAGAACAACTGGTGAGTCACCCGCAGTGGTAGACGAACCTAGGAAGTGAACGCTCAACAGCGTATCAAGAGTATCCGCATGGTCCGTCGTGTAGGATCCATTTGATTTCCTGAGAAGACCTTTAATATTTACATGATCTTTGTTAATGGTTTTGTGGATTCATGCTGTAGTTGGCATATCGGCAATGTCATTCCAGCACATTTTCTATACAACGCGCTTGAATCGTTTCAACTCAAAGTTGTACTCCGTGAGAACAGATCTATATTCGTCCCACTTTTTGGTTTTCTTTCCACGAATGAAGAGTTTCCTCGATTTCCTCCTGAGCAGAGTGAGTTTATCATCCCACCATGGAATTTTACGCCGACACATATTGGTTCTTTGGATGCTGCTCTCGTGATATGCGGACAAAAGTATCTCGTTTAGTCGATTGGCCGTCTCGTCTAAGCTTCCAATGGATTCAATAGCCCGGGATAGCGTGTCAACTTTAGAGAGGACTTGGTTCCGATACAGATTCCAATACATGGATTTGGGGTTGTATTTGGTGGGAATGTGAGCAGGATTGCAAAAAATGTCCAACCTGATGGTAGGGAGGTTAGACGAACAATAATTCTATAGATTTTTTCATTTCAGACAACATGAACAGCTGCTATTACCATTTTTTTTTGTATCTAATTTTTTTTTGTAATTTGTAAGAAATTTTTTGTACACCAAGTTGAGAACCTTGTCAGGTCATCTTGCAGAAGGCAAGAGTCATTGTGGGATGATATAGGCATGGATATCTTCATGTCGTCGGCATAAATGGATATATGCGAGTCATAGACGATGAGGTCAACATCGTTGATTGTAATGATGAAGAGCATCGGGCCAACATGGCTACCTTGGGCCATACCTGAGTTTGCTGAGAAAGGATCAGATTTAGAGGATCTAAAGAGGACAACATATTGCCGATTTTCTGGATAGGATCTAATCCATGCGATAAAGCCCGCAGGGAACCCAAGACCTTTAAGCTTGAGAATGATTATTTTATGCGAGATTTTATCAAATGCCTTGCTCGAGTCAGTTGCTACAACATCGACTTCTTTTCCTTCTTCTAAGGCATAAAGGGTTCGGGAAACAAATTCAGTTAAGTTGGTGGTTGTCGACCTCCCCTTCAAAAATCCATGTTGATTGGGAGAATTAATCGATTTACAATGGAAAAACATTGTGTCGGAGACTATACTCTCGAAAAGCTTCGGAATACTCGAAAGTCTTGCGATGGGTCGATAGTTCGAAACATCGTTTTTTGGACCTTTTTTATGAGTCGGGATGACGTACGAGTTTTTCCAGAATTTGGGAAAAACTCCTTGCGAAATTGAGAGATTGAAGAGTGCCGTAAGGGGTTGAACCAGGGAGATGGTGCATTTTTTGAGCACTACGGCAGGCAAACCGTCCGGACCAGGGGAGTAATCATCTTTGAATTTACAATTTTTTTCTATTAACATTTCAGGTGTAATTTCTATAGAAGAAAGGGTGAAAAAGTCTTGGTCAGGTTCCTGATCATGGACCACGTAAGATTGGCTGAAAAAATTGGAGAAAAAGTTTGCAATTATATTTGGATCTGTTTAAGTTGAGTTAATATATTTGAGGGTGGATGAGTATCCATCCGATTTGCTATTGGCATTGATGAATTGGTAAAAGCGTAAAAAAAGGTGAAAGACTCGATTGCATTTGGTTGACATAATGAAGGTTAAGTGAATTGCAGAGTTCGGAGAACTGAGTATACGCGAGTTGGTAGAGAGAATAATCGAAATCAGATTGTGTTTTTAGGTAATTTTGCCAGAGCCTATTTCTTTTGTTCCGGTGTGAGCGTAACTCTTTATTGTACCATGGTGGTGATGAAGACGAATTTTTTTGGGGCAAGTATGGGACTGATTGAATGATGCACTCGATAACTTCGTTATAGAAATGTGCTAGAGCATCATCTATTGCGATGGAACTACTATTGAGGACGTTTTTGAGAAGGCTGTTTAATTTGTTGTAGTCTGCTTTGCGAAAATTGAAGCCGTGAGAATACTTGTGTTGGGTAGACTTAAATTCATTATTATATGAAAAAGTGATGGAGAGAGGTGGGTGAAAGCGGTCTAAAGTAGACAAGAGATGGGTGCTCTCGGAGACTAGACAATTGTCGGTGTCTGACGAGAAAACGAGAAAGGCCAGCGTTAGAGATACAATCGGTAAAAAGAACTTCAACACAAATGTACTCAAAGTCAGCAGTATGTAGGGTTGAGTCAAAACGATTATGTATAGCTAAGAGGACTCCGCGACCAGATAAGTCATCTTCTTTTGCAAGTCCATCATCACGATAAACATTGTAATCAGACGTGAATAGCTCACCATTCTTATAACTGGGGGTGAGATTTATTTCAGATAACGCGAAAATGTCATACGGGAGGCTTTGTGAGTTGAGAAAGACGCTAGAAGTTTTAGTGGGCAGTCCTCTGACGTTCTGGTAGTACAAAGATATGAATTTGGGGGGAGTTACTATTAGTGTGGAAGATTGAGGTGTTGCGTTAGAAATAATATTAGGAACGAAAATAATCTTTGAGATGGGAACGGGTTCTTTGAAGATGTGTCATTCGCTTCGATGAAATGTGCGACGCGAATGTGGAAAGATCGCGTTCAACGTCTTTTACTGAGATGTTTAGGCTTTTATGGTATCGCAGAAAAATTTTTTGTGATCAGTTGGGAGACCTTCTTGCTGAATTGATGCCATAATGTTGGTTTTAGTTTTCCCATCGATACACGATTCCGGCTGATCATGCAAGTAAGCTAGATAGAGCCTCACATTTTCTTATATTCTGTGATCTCTGTAGCGCGACAAAACATAGCGGCCATCTTCATTGAGGTCGACGGATTGCTTTGTCAGTTTAGCTGTCGGAGGAAACAGTGGGTCTAAGAACGAGGTAGTGTGTACTTTTGAGGAGGTTGGGTTGAGAGTGTGAGATTTCATGAAATTGGGGTAGTTTTCCGACGTTTCAATAATGGTATGAGCATTGGTCTGAGAACTTGAAGCAATAGGGGTGAGGCTGAAAGATACTCTGTTTCGCGAGGGGTTAATGGGGCGCGAAGTAGGTTTGGAGTGGTCGGTGGTGGTTGGTCGATTTGATGGTAGTTTGGAGGGGTTTGAACAGCTTTTGGGGGGATAAGGGCGCAAGAAGAAAACAATGCTCCATTTCACAGTGTGTAGACACTCAAAGGAATCGCCTTAACATGGTCTTTAATAAACGACCTTCATTTTGAGGAAACCCAATTTGACATTTCACTTTATAGTTCACAATGACATTTTTAAGTGGAAGTCACATTGAAACTCGTCTCAAATTGCGTGCTGGCAAAAATAATTTGTTTGACGGCTATTACACACATCATAGTTGCGCTGTGCAACTGTGATTTTCTTTTGAAATCTTTTTGATGCGCAAGAGCTGCGCGTTATTTTGACAGTTATCTTTTATTTTGAAATCGCTCTTCGCACATGAAGAACTTGTTGTTGAAATTTAATATATTTATAATGATGCTTTTGAGACAGGGAATGAAAAGAAAAAAAAAAAGATCTAGGATAAAATCATAGAGGAAATATCGACATGACCAGGGAAGTAAAAATAAAGCAAACTCGAAAAATAAAGAAGAAGGAGATAAGGAAACAATCCTACCCGTGCATGTCCGGGCTAGGCTATCGCTTTATATTTAAAGAAGGTACAGCATCCTCCTCAGGCATTTTCCTCCCAATAAATTCAGAAAAAAGGCATTTTGGCATAGGGAATATCTTCCCTCAAACTCAAAGCCACATGCTTGTCTCGATTCATTTGACAAGCATGCAAACATTTTCAAATAAGGAAAATGTCGCCTTTATTGCTTACTTAACAGGAAAATCTTCACTTCCTATCAAAAGAATTTTTTTTATTTTTGATTTATCGAATTCTAAATCCAAATTATTTGTAAAGAAAAAAAAACATACTACAGATATTTTAACTAGGTAGTTTATAAAATTTTTCGTGAGATAAAAATCATATTTACTAGAACAGCAGACTTTGAGCAAGAAACCGGATCGTTGACGCGATTTCATTTCCGTGTCCAGTGGTTGTTTCATAAACCCGTTTACATTATAAATATGACCGGATCGAGGGATCGAATTCAAATAGGTAAAGGATTCAATCAGGGTATATGCTGTACCGGATTGAAAGATCGAAAGAGGATTCAGTTTGACGGTTCTACTCAGTCGCATAGCTGCACTGTTTGTTTTCTTCTATGTTTATTCGGCATAATTTTTGTTTCCTCCATTTTTGTTCTACCCAATGCAAATATAAACATTAAAGGAGAAGTCTCGTCAAACTCAATATTTCAATCCGCATTAATGTGCAAAACTGAATCCGATGCCGCACAAATTTTGTGATCGGGTCGAGTAATCCTATGACGGCTATTATACACTGCATGTTTTGAAAGATTCAAATGAGTTTAGGGTAGGATTTTCCTTGCATGTTTTTGACGTTTCCTTATCTCCTTGTGCTTTATTTTGCGAATTTGCTTTATTTCTACTTCTCACTCTTAGGATACACAGCAGATTTGCTTTGACTACGTGCAAATTAAATTAAGTTGATGGTTAACGTAAACACTGACAGTTTTTGAAAGATAGTTTATCATTCACTTTCAGTGCATTTGTAATGAAATTGAATGATCCCGGGACATGTCGATGTTTCCTCTATGGTTTTATCCTAAATCTTTTTTTTCTTTTCATTCCGTGTCTCAAAAGCATCCTTATGAATATATAAAATTTCCTCAACAAATTCTTCATCTGCGAACAGCGATTAAAAAATAAAACATAACTGTCAAAATAACGCGCAGCTCTAGCGCATCAAATAATCTTCATGTAATAATGTGCGCAGCTCGGAATGAGATTTAAAAAGCAAATCACCGAGCATTGCACAGCGCAACTATGCTGTGTGTAATAGCTGTATATCCGATCTGCGTTTTTTTTGCACTTGGTTGAAGCCGGATTCAATCCGTCATATTAACGGGGCAATGTACCATGTTTGTAGTTAAGGGTTGCAAGCAGAAAAATATTCCTAGGTTTCGAATGTTCATTTCGGATTCGGATGTCCAGTGGGCACACATCATCACAACACGCGATAGCAAGAAGTATGTTTTGTTTTTGATTGTGTTTTGTCAGTCATGTCTTTCTTCGGCGTGCTTTATCTTTTGTCATACAATCCTGTGACGAGCACAGCTTTAGTAATTGGCACCCTTTGGTTACGGAACCCTCAAAAGCAAAATGAAATGCGACGCGATTTTAAAAACGAAAGATTCCGTAACGTTCCCCGCGAAAATATTATACTAAGTTTCTGTCCTTTTTTGACCACAAAGAGTTGTTAGTGTCAAAACAACATGTTGCTTCTTTTTGGATCACCCACCCACCCTGAGCTATAATTTGTTTTTTCAACGTCAAAAGATTGTGATCAAACCTCTGTATACAAACATATTTTTATTCAAGTCTGAACATAAAGAAAATTCTATATTACATATATACGGATGTTTATTTCATTTAATTTCTAAATGTGTTTAGCCTAAGGGAAACAATCAAATTGTTCTGCCGAATATGGATCGGTTTATTATTTTTTGCCAACGATTTTCTTTTTCAATAATTTTTTTTCCCAATAATATTGTTTTTGCTTAATAATTTGTTTTTTTTTTCTTCTTATCTTATTTATGTGCAATTCGTAACAGTTTTTTTTTTTACATACTTCTACTTTGCAGTGCAGCATGGACACTAACAAGTATTTAAATTTAAATAAATGTTGTTGTTAAATTTAAATAAGTGTTGTTTTAATTACGTGACATCGCACGATCTGTCCAAAAAGCAATAAATGATTCTCTTAACAAATAATGTCTACATTACAGAGTTTTTTTTATGTTTTTAAACTAAAAGAGCTGTCAAGTATCGGGCTTTTAAATCAAATTATCCTTTTGGTCCAAAAAGTCTGATGCATTCGTTTTTCGGGGCCAAGCTGGGTGATTCTTCAAATTGAAAATAAAAAAACGAAATTTTAAATAAATCACTTAACTTATTGATATATCGGGTGGGCCATTTAACTTGACACGAAAATATCTTGAAAACAACACTTTGGATAAAAATTAGATTTTCGCATTGGTTCGTCTCGAAGAGGACTATCTCCCGATACTTACACCAAAGTCTGTATTTTCCGAAACATTTCGTGTTTTCAACTTAAGCGGAACACCCGGCATGTTTAAATATTATTCATATTAAATTCATTGCTTTTTGCGTAATTAAATAAATCAATGTACTTCAAAAGTCACCAAATTAAAATTATATTTAAAGCAGAGATGGATTTTTTTTTAACATACAGTGTTCTTTAGTGTTCTGTTCTGTATTTCCGTTCCAAAATTACGTAAACACATAGGTGAATAACCTGTGGAACTCTAACATTTTTTTCGCTTATCAGGTTTCTATTTGTCATGAAGAAATCTTTACCCCTACAGGTCTCAAATTACATTCATGCATATAAAGACATATCTTTTTTTAAGTATAAAAATTAAATTTTGAACAAATATAAGTGTTCTTTAAAAATTAATGCTCAGTGCAAAGTGAGTCACTAAACGTACCGTACATTCATTGTATTTTGTATGACATTTTGTATTTGAATAATGTACGTTTTACTTTATCTATTACAGTACAGCATAATGAACTTGCTTGTCTAACATTTATCATATAACATAGGGAATTCTGCTTCTGGTTTAATACGCTAACATGATAAGCGAAAATAATGTTTGTTGTATTTGAGGTACCATACCATACCATAACGTATTTCAATCTCTGATTAAAAGAAAATAACTTAATGTGTGACGAACATTTTGAAAAGATTATATAATGAACTGCAAGTCATTCATCAGATGTTGAGTATGCCTTCAGAATTATAGATTCTGTGAAAACCAATGCGCACCAACTTTTAAGCACTCTATATCAACAACAGGTGTCTTTCTTTGCAAACGTATATACGATAGGACAAAAAAAAACGACTACATGCATCTATCGGCATTTGGATTATGTGCTTGCAAATGTTGGCATCACTGTCACAAGCAGTTGAGGTTTCACTTACAAAAATAACTTATCAAGCGGCAAACAAAATCAGCAAACTATAAACAAAAATTTATAAAAAGACTGATTATCAATATGAATAGTTCTAATAACCGATTTTCAAAATACACAAATATATTTTCAAACTTCGGCATGCGCGCCATCTATGTGCCCATATCTTATCTTGGTTGTTATCGGCGATAAATCCTGGCTTATCGCGCATAGATTTATAAAAAACACGGCTTATGTTGAAATATAAACTATGTTTATCAAGAAACGAAAAGTTATTTAAAGTCTTTTTTTTGCTTTTTAGTTTTGCAAGGAATAAAAAAAAACTCATTGAAAGATTATTGTATGGGGAAGTCACAATGACTTAAATAATTACGTATCAAAACTAAGTATGGAAAATATTCAAAATTAATGAATACTAACTTCAAAATTCAATCGATGAGGTTTCTTCTTCTTACCTGCTGCGTATCATTACTCACGGCAGCAGTAGTTGTAGTTGAGCCTTGACCGCCGCCACCCACACCGCTTCCTCCAGCACCTTGAGCCATCCAAGACAGAAAACTTCCGCCTTGATTTGATGATCCGCTCTGACTATTCTGTCCTGCACCACCTCCAAAGCCCTGGAATTTAGTTAACTTAAATATGAAACTTGTAGTCGATAGATTCATTGATATGAAATTACTTGTTCTTGCGATTGATTTTGCAAATTTCCTATAAGCCCCCATTGATTCAATGCGGCTGCAACGATAGCTGGATTCATAGGAAGAGAACTTAAATTTAAACCCACTCCAAGGGGATTATTCAGACTTTGTCCCTGATTTGACGGATTCTGTCCCTGTGGATTAATACCGAGGGCTTGCAAGTTTGGCATGTCCAAATTTCCCCGATTTTGACTGTTCCATCCACCATTATGCTGCTGAGGTGCCATGGCTTGGTTCTGCATATAAACGCCTCCACCACCCCGATTTTGCGAATTATATTGTTGTTGAAGGCCACCATCTTGCCTGCTCATCGAGCTAGGTGCTGGATTCGAGGATCCCATCAGACCACCTCCATTAGACCCATTACTGCTCCCACCTACTGGGCCATTCGCGATAGCACCAACTCCCATACCGGCACCACCAAGTCCATTACCCATCATACCGCTACTTGCACTTACGCCCAGGCCATTGCCACCGTTCAAGCCCCCATTCATGCCACTGCTATAACCGTTATTAATACCACCGTTTGGATTACCATGCCCATGTGAAGACAAACCATGTATGACGGGTACACCTTGGTTTGGATTTCCATTAAAATGATTGAAATTATTATAATTTCCATGATTTGCACTGTTTCGATTTTGTTCGGTTTTCGGAGCTGCATTTGAAACATGGACGGAGACGCCTAAGACAGAAAAAATTTATACTCTTTTTTTAACACAAATAAATTGTTAATAGACCCCCAAGAATTTTACCTTTTACAATATGATCCTCACCACACAGCGACTGAGCAACTTCTGGGTCCAAGAAGGTAACAAAGCTAAATGCACGAAAAGGTTTAGGTATAAAAACATCAGTCACTTCGCCAAATTTCGAAAAGTATTCGCGCAGATCGTCTGCCGTCATGTCTTCAGTGCAGCGTCCAACGAAAACTTTACATGGTACTTGATGTACCATTCCTTGCTGAAATATAACCCAGTTATTGAAACAAAATTATAAAAAAGATAAATTCATCAAAATACATGAGCCAAAATAAAATACAAATTTTATTGAAACTTTTTTAAGAAATTCAAAAAATAAAATCAAAATATAGGGTCTTCAAATGTGGACTTGAAAACTTTGAATTTATTTTGTGAACGCACCCTTTCACTAATCATCGAACTGTCAATGTCAATTTATTCAACATTTTCATCATGGTAAAGTACACGAAAGAGCACCGTCTGCAAATTGTTAAAATTCTCTACAGAAATTCGGAGTCGGATACCGCAACTTGAAGAGCGTTAAGTCCAATTTTCGGTCGTAGTTCTCGCCATAGTAGACAAACAATAATTTAAGTCTACATATTCGTTGTATGATGTTGGCGTGTCAAAGAGACAACGGGTTGGCCGAAGTGTCGAAAATATCGCTGCCGTTCAGGCGTCCATAGCAAACGATCCAAATCAGTCAAGCTCAGACCAAATTATGGCGTATTTTGCATAAGGATCTATGTTTACACCCATACAAGATAAGGCGGACTCAAGAATTGAAGCCGATGGATCATTTAAACTGACGTACGTTCTCCATTTGGGCTCTGGAGAAGATGCGCCAAGATGAAGTGACGAAATTCATTTTTGGCTTAATGGGTTCGTCAATGAGCAAAATATGCTTAATATCAATCTGAGCAATGCTAAATTCAAGCAGTTATAATTCGTTCTTAATCTTACTTTCTATTCTCTGCTCCGTATTCAAGTTATTTATTTAACAAGACTTGGGCTAACTCTGCTCAGAAAACTGCTGTTTTGAATATTTCATTGTTTTCTTTTAACATTTTTAAGGTACTTTAGCAAGTGGTGAACCTTGAGATGCACGGGGTGATGAAACTTTGCTTTTTTGTTATTGGGAACTGTTTCGACTGATATGATCTAATCAGAAGTCTGTTAGGCAGCACTTGGATAGATTCAATTTGTTGTTATATATTTGGTTTTCAAAATCACCGTGAACCCTAAATAAAACATCATCTTAACATCGCAAACAAAAAATCTACTGACCTTTGAGTTGGGCACTTTCACTTCACACCATCTTCCATCGATCAAATGGCGCGTGGATAGAACACGCTTTTGTGCTTCATAATATGCAAATCGTACGAATCCAAATCCCTTGGACTGACCGGACTTTAAATCTTTCTTAACCTGTGCCATTAAAACATCTCCAAATTCCTCAAAATGTTCACGGAGGCTTTCTTCAGTTGTCTTCCATGGGAGTCCCAGCACAATTAAGTCGGTGCAACGTGCTCGTGTCTCTACTCGTTTGGTTTTTGCTGTTGAGTTTTCTAAGTTATCGTCGCTTTTTCGTTTGTTTTCTGTAAATTGAACAGTAAATAAAACAAATCAGACATTTTCAGAAATTAAAATACAAAATTGTCTATGTTAAAAGAATTTACTTTTTCTAATTTACATTGCAACTGTGACTTCTATCATCTTATATAAATCCAGCTCTCAATCACACCCCTGAATAAACAATCATACCGAAGTCAGCTGGTAGGATTTCCAGTGGACAAACTACAACTAAACGAGTGAACAACGTAACCATGGGCTACTAGAAAACGTGCTGTTGCATGAGCGCCCGCCTTTAAATTAGATCAACTGAAAGACCAGAGGAACTGGTTCGGTTAACATATTCTCCGTCCAAATTGGTCCAAACAACACTAAGGAGCAAAACTGATTCAATGAATTACAAAAAAACAAAACGTTGATTTTTTTGAGCTTGTTTAATTTAATGTTTTTTTTTTCTTCTTCAGTAATGAATCACATAAAACAAAACCAAAATTGGCACAAAGATTTTTGTTTTTGTATTCTGTGGGTCGTTTCCAATAGTTCGTCAACAACTCAGTAAATTTCTCTTTTTTCAGTTCATTTATTCTTTTTGGCATATATTTTTCTTCTTATATAACCCATGGTGCCTTGGCAACGACATGGCGACCTTAAGACGTCTATTGTATCGAAGAGTTGGAGTAAAACAAGAAGCCAGATCTACTGTTTCCCTTATGGAAGATAGTACTACTGTGTCCAAAAAATAAGCTGACATTGTATTTATTTTTTTATTTATTCTTCCTAATCAATTTCATCCCCTTCAAATTAATCCCCTCCCGATGCAATGCACTTATGCCAACGGATTTTCCAATCTTTGAAACACTGGTTGTAGTCACTTTCCGGGATGGCCTTCGGTTTCGTCTTCGCTGCGGCTTGAATCTCTATCGTATCAAAACGGTGTCCCCGGAGCGGTCTTTTGGGCTTGTTGGACAGCCAGAAGTCGCACGGCGCCAGATCAGGTGAATACGGTGGTTGGAGAACGATATGGGTTGAGTTTTTGGCGAAATGATCACGAATTACGAGTGCGGTATGGGATGGTGCATTATCGTGGTGTAAAAACCAAGAATTGTCTTTCCTCAATTCCGGCCTTTTTAGGCGGATAGCGTTACGCAAACGACGCACAACGTTCAAATAATATGTTGACTTGTTGACTGTTTGGCCGTTTGGAATGAATTCATAAAGCACAACACCACGATAATCGAAGAAAACAGTCAACATGACCTTGATTTTTGAGCGACTTTGGCGCGGTTTTTTTGGTCTCGGCTCTCCTTTGGCACGATATTCGCTCGATTGATCGGTTGGTTCGGGGTCGAAAGCATAGATCCAAGTCTCATCGCCAGTTATAATGCATTTCATGACATCCTGGTAGTCGGAAAGCATTGTTTCACACACTTCAACGCGACGCCTTTTTTCCAAAAAAATCAATGTTTTCGGTACCAGTCGAGATTTGACGCGCTTGAGGTCCAAAACATCCTTCAAAATGGTATTGCCTGAGCCTTTCGATAAGCCAACTTCATCAGCAAGGGGTCTTTTCGTTAATCGGTGGTTTTTCAACACCAAATCTTTGATTTGTTGGACGTGAGCTTCATCGGTTGAGGTTGATGGTCGCCCAGAACGCTCTTCGTCTTCGACACGTTCACGGCCGGCTTGGAAATCACTATTCCACTTGTAAACATTTTTTTTTAGACATAGCCTCATCATCAAAGGCTTTCTGCACCATCCTCAACGTATCCGCAGCAGAAAATTGACTCCGCAAACAAAATTTAATGCAAATTCTTTGCTCAATAAACTTCGACATCGCAAAAAACGAAAAACTCACTTTTAGCAGCTCACAAAACGACGCGTATCTCAAACACTGTGAATATATTTTGACATGAAATTTCACATAGATGTCACTGACAGTACTACCAACCTAAAAAGAAAGAAAAATTTCCAAATCCTTCGACGCGCGCAGTTTAAATTCATATGTCACCTTATTTTTTGGACACAGTAGTATATAAGATGATGATTCATGGATTTAACGGAATCTTCATATACATCGCCCGGATGTGGAGGGGCTGGCGCCATGAAGCGCCATTCAGTACCTTTCATACTCATTTCTCCATCACTCCATCGCTTTCTCTATTTCATTTGCTGCTCCACCGAATGCTGTTCCCTTATTACTATAAATTCTTTCAAAATGTCCTCGAAGCGCAATGAATCTCTTGTTACAAGCAATAAATACCATTAACGTAAGATCTGTAACCACATCCAGCTGAATTGTTCTGGTTTTGAGGCACACAAAAACAGCGATGCGTAGTTCCTGCTTCAAAGTGTTCAAACCTATTATGGTATGGTTTGTTTTCCACCATGTTTGGTACCGCGGTGAGCATTGTCCACAACTTTCCATTGCTAATGTTGAACCGATGGGTACTATTTGTTGATGGTGCATATTCTCGATTTGAATTTTCATGTCTGCCATGCACTTTGATTGATTTTATTTTACCTTTCACTGGAATTCGTTTACCAGTCTGGGTTCAGTAGTATTTATTATGCTTTTGTTTCATTTTCGTTTCTGATAATGGCGGAAGTCTCCTTTCGTCTTTTTGCTGTTTTGTGAAACGATTTTTTTGAATAGATAAGCAGTTACGAGTTCAGCGCTTTCTAATCAATTAGATTTGCTCTCGAATTGCTCCACCAATTTCCAAGTCAGCCTCCGCCACTTTGTTTGACACACTTTGGCTAGACATCATGTGGTAATCTAAACCAATTAGGATCATGTAACCACAAACTGTTGTTAATTAATTCCGAAGGCCTTAGGCCGGCACTACTGAGGCTTGATTCTCTTTCGTATTAATATATTTCCATCTTTTCACTTCGGTATTTGTTTGTTTTGATGAAACTGGATTTACGACAAATAGCACTACTTGTGTGCCTTTACACAAAGGGTATTGAATATGAAAAATTCCTTTGCTATTATTACTTCAATAAGCAACTGGTAATAGTTCGGCAGCTGCTAATTCAAGTCTTGGTATCTTAATTGTCTTCATAGGTGCAATGAGTGTTTTGGATACATGAAGTGTGTGGAAAACATTTTTATCGGCATTATAAAGACGAATTAGAATTACTGCCCCGTCTGCAATAGTTGAAGCATCTGGGAATCCATAAATTAAAATTTATTTGGCTATCTCAGCGGTACCGATCCATCTGTCTGAAGTAAATTTCTTCCTTTATTTAATTTCTGTCCAATATTGTCTCAATATCCCATGCGCCATAAACCTTTACTTAGGATTTTTCCGAGAATTGTTAAGGGCGAAATAAATCCAATTGGAAAGTAAAGCTGGACTAGAGAAGCCAACATTTTCCTCTTGGTGACATCACCCTTTTTCGGGTGTCTTCACCACTCCACTTTAGCCTCAGAACAGTTGCTTTCTCTTCATCGATAAGTAAAATTGAGTTTTACGAGTGCCTCAGAGTTCGATTTCTCTCCTCAGCACTTGCTTGATGTCCTTGATCTATTCTATGGCTTTCTTTTCAGGACTGGCTCCATTAGAACAGTCACTTTGTATTGTTTTTGAAGCTCTTCTGCATCGCGTTCACATTGCTGATGATGTCATACTCATGACAAATTTTTGATGCCCTTGAGACAATATTCCTAAACCATTGGATAAGGATGCTTATCTTATATGTGATAGACCTTCTTAATGAGCACGCCTCTGCGAAAATCGGTCTTGAAAGAATCGGGGATGCAAAACTTCACGATAGTGAAGGAAGTTTAATTAAAATAAGTTTGAGCCTATAAAAGCCTGAAGCAGTGTTGTGGCTCCTCGTGACACCTCAAAACATCAGTAAAAAGTACCTGACTTATCTTTATTCATATGAGGCAACATATTCCATGCAAATATGATATGTTGAGTCTAAATTATGGTCTGATCTAATCAAATCTGAGTCAATGGATGATAGAATATTTACATCAAAGATAAAAGGTATTTTAATTTCTGAAATGTGAAGTCTAGAATACTAGAAGAGGGTTTTTTTTTTTTTGCTTTTGATCACTGGAAACATTGTGATAGAAAAGGTCGTATAATCAACACAACACCCACTCATAAACATTCGCTTTCCGATGTACTCAATACACATATGTTATAAATAACAATCACAATTAGTTTTAAACATCCTTTTTAATCATTCGTTCAAGCTTCAAGCAAATATGTTTGCTCACATACCCTTAGGGAAAGCACAAAAATAGATTTGAGTGCCCCATCCATTTTCAGAAGATGGAGGAAAGAACCTGCCCTCATTCAAACGAACTCCACGAACGGCTTTTGTATCCTCACTGCGATACTTAAGACCGCATGAGCCAGGGTACTGCGCCTGAAGGGTGGACTGTAATAAAGTCCCATCATCTTCGGTTGGCAACTCAATAGGTTCCTCGCCTTCATCTTCGGCCACCTGTACGAAGTCCATTGATACGACCGTTTATGTCTGGTAACAGAAAAGAAAAAAACATTTTATTTATTACGAGTTTAGGAAGAACATTTTAAATTAATCCGAATATAAATGTTTATATGAATCATTCTTAGCTCACTCATAATGTTGAATATGCGATATAAAAAAAACAAAGTTATTTTGGTTGAAACATTTTTTTAAAAGCCTTTTCATTCCTTAGAAACACTGACCGACGATGGAGAGAGTTAGAAGAAGTCCTTTAGTATCTGAAGACTTTAATGTTGAACTGAAAAGATTTCTAAAAGATCATACCTCATGTGAGTTTGTAACGAATAATGTTGAAAGTATCGCAGAATAACGCGTCGCCACGTCTTTCACCTTTCTAGCTATCAGAAGTCTCGGTTACTGGCTGAACACAATAAATCTTTTTTGTCTGAATTCAAATGTAAATATGTTCTCAATTCAATGATTCAATTTATTTATATAGGAGTAGGATTATATGAACAGGAAATAGGAAAAGACAGAGACAGGGGAGGATGTGCTGAAAAGTGCTGAAACACTGCAGACCTGAAACTAACAAAGTTACAGTTTCCCCTGATGTGAGCGGGCAACGTATTCCACAATCTGATGGCATGTACATAAAGGAGGCGAGCGGATTCCAGGTATCTATATTTAAGCGACGTAAGATGGAGTGTTCTGCCGGATCTGGTAAATTGCAATCTATTGTACAGATAAGATGGGGATTAAGTTTTAATTAAATTGTAAGGAAATGAACAACATCTCGCATCAAAAAACTCCTGAACAGACATTCCTAAAACGGTTTTCAAATACTCGGAAATATGCACGTACCTTGGCAAGCGATTAACATATCGAACAGCATCGATAAATGCTATCTGAAGCTTATGCAAGGACTCATAGTCCAGTAGACAACTTCTGCATATTGTAGAACAGGAACTATGAGTGCTCTAACAAGCTTCATTCGGGTGGCAACTGGGGTTATAGATGCCGAAATCCATAACTTACGAAGACAGCCATAGACCCTGTCAATTATATAATTAATATGCTGAGTTCATGTAAGTTTCGTGTTCAAAGCAAAGCCTAGGGTGGTTTCAGATTTAACAAGTTGGAGTTTGTTGTCCGCCAGCCATACATCAGGAATATGATTGATTAATGGCAGATCATTAATAAAGATGCAAAACAGAATTGGTCCCAGAATTGATCCCTGAGGTACACCCTCATGAATGAACATAAAATCAGAGTTGTTTTCGCCTACTACTCTTTGGAACCTGTCTGAAAGGAAACTTCTGATAAGCTTTACCGCGCTTGTAGAAAATGAGGAACGATTTCTCAGCTTCCAGGAAAGAATGTCATGATTGACCTTATCAAAGGCCTTCGAGAAATCCAGCAGGCAGAGTAGCGTCAGAAATGTTTTATCAAACTCACGTCTTATGTCCTCTTAAATGTTGACCATGGCTGTGGAGCAGCTATGAACTGATCTTAACCCGGATTGAAAACGATATAAGAGTGAGTTAGAATTCAAGTGGATTTGAATTTGCTTAGCAATAATTTTTTCGAAGACCTTAGACAAGCATGGCAATATACTAATGGGTCTATAAACACTCGCTTCAGTCGCATTCGGTCTTTTTGCAATTGGTTCATTTTTTGCAAGTTTCCAACTCTGTGGAAATGAAGATGTCATTATGCAACCATTGATAAAATGAGTAAGATGTCTGACGACAAAAGGTAGTATCAATTTAACAAATCGAAGTGATATTCCGTCTTCTCCAATAGCATTTGATTTGATCTCGACAATACTTAGAGTGGCGTCATTCTCTGTTACAAACTGAAAGAAAAGATTGTTTTCCAATGACGACGCTGCATGAGTTTCGCTGAAATCAAAATTGTTAGCAGAACTTACGGTTGTATTTGAAACAAAGATTCGATTTGAGGCGTTGGGATCTATTTTGCATGTACTGATTCCGATTTGCCTTCGATTTAGCCAAAGTTTTTTTCGGTGGCAAGGCAGTGTTGACTTTGGAAGAGAAGTATTTGCATTTTGCAGTGCGAATTTTTATAGTTGCAAAATTGCGATCCTTCTTGTAAATATTCCAATTAATAGATGTTGGGTAACGTTTCCACTTACTGTTAAGTTTGTTTCCACATTTAATAATATTGAAAATTTCAGACGTTGTACCATGGACAGACATTGTTACGAACATGAACGGTTTTTGTAGGGACGTAAGAGAAAAAGAGTTCTGAGATAAGATTGTTTAAGATTATAAGTTATTAATTGGGATCGAGTTCCATTCTAATCAGCGCCCAAGGAAGCGAGTTTGCAGCAGTATGAAGTAAAGTTAAGTCTATCAATTTGAAGTCCTTGAACGTTAAGCATGTCGGAACAACACCGTGGGAAAAATTTACATTATATGTACAGAAAAGCATATCATGATCGGAGCTACCTGCAAGCGATAACTGATCAAGGAGAAGAACAGACGAAGAATCGGACACCATGACTATTTCAAGCAGACTTGGGACTGAATTGTTGGAATAACGAGTTGGGAAGGTATTCACAATGCTAAGACCAAGCGTGGAAGAGGAATTTATTATTTGATTTGCGCGATAAACTTGCTTTAACAAATCTGAGTTAAAGTCGCCACACACAATAATATGCTCATACTTGGCAGACCAATCTGACAGGCTCGAGAAAAAGAGATCAGAACGAATGCTTCTGTCAAGCACATAAACCCACGATACAAGACATTTATTATTGCTATCACATAACTACATAAATAGCTTAAACATTTAATAATATATTAATGCAGAATCTTTTCAAGGGCTTGAAAACAGATATGAATTTTTGACGTTCAGCATTGTCCAGACCTAAAACCAGAGCATTTATTAAAATTCGTTCCATTTGAGTCTGTCCCATAAATTTTGAAAATGCATTGCGCACTTAGTTTTTAATTAAAGCTACTATAGATTTCATCAAATTTCCGATCTTCCTTATCTATGTTCATTTAGGCAGCCATATAGTATTCGAAAGATCTCCAAAGCACCCACTTAACATAACACCAACATGGACGTACTGTTCAAAAACCACTCAAGTAAATCATATGATTGAACCGAAAGAGGTGATAAAGCTCAGTCATTAGCATTCAGTGATAAACACACACGTGTTCATAGTAAAGTCTAAGCTTAACTAAGTGCGAGAAAAAGCACTACACCCACACAAAGGCTACGATAGGTACGATGGTTATGTGCGACCTTCGCGTAATAGGTCCAGGTAGAATCGTCGAACAGATTATATTTTGAATTAGCATTTACGAATAACAAAGCAAAGACCAACAAGACGCAAGAGTCAACATTCCGTTCCTGCCTCTCACTACGAGTACCGCATAACGCATCATGCGATACATAATATGCATGGCTAGAACAGGACCATCAATCCACGGCAGTTAACCCGCATCCATCAATATAATGCAAGGTTTTAGTTGTATTAAATAGTGTGTCGTTTCTAGCTTTCCAAAAATAAAAAAGTAATGATACAAATGGCTTGTGCTAGTAAAGGGTTTTCCAAAAGGGACTTGACAACTTTGAATTTGATTTGCGAACTCTTTCACCAATCATCGAACTAATATATTATTGTTAATTTATACAGTAAACTCAACATTTTCATCATGGTAAAGAACATAAACGAGCAACGTCTGCAAATTATAAAATCGTCCGTAGCAAATGATCCAAATCAGTCAATTCGGCGATGTTCTCGAGAAGTGGGCATCGCTCAGACCACATTATGACGTATTTTGCGTAAGGATCTTGGTTCACACCCATAAAAGATCGAGCTGACTCAAGCCGATGGACCATTTGAAGCGACGTACGTTCTCTGATTGGGCTCTAGAGAAGATGCGCCAAAATCATCTTCATTGACAAAACTCATTTTTGGCTCAATGGGTTCGTCAATAAGCAAAATATGCTTTGTTGGTCGGGTTAAAATCCACATTTGCTTCATGAATCACGACTTCATCCACAAAAAATCGTGACGTGACTGTGAATATTCAGCGTTATCGCGCTATAACAATTAACATTATTAATATATAATTAATACCGATAATTTTTGACCCGAATCGGAAGATATGGACTTGGGCGACATGTGATTTCAATAGGATGGTGCCACAAGCCACACAACATATCTTACGTGCGATTTAAACGCCTCTAGATTCTTTACGTTAAGTCATTGGTTTATGCCAACAAACTGACGACGTTGGAAGAGCTCAGAACCAACATTAAACCGAAATAGGCCGACATGTGTGGCCGAGTCATCGAAACTGCAAACGTGCCCGCGGTGGCCTTATGAAGTCGAGTTCCATTCATAAATGTTTTAATTGTACTTCAAGCCGATAATAACGTTTTTGAAATATTTCAAATGATTTGCGTTTTGTTGAAAAAGAAAGTTGTCAAGTCCTTATTGGAAAACCCTTTTTTTTGAGTGATGTATGCAAATGATTTGCAGTTGTTCGTATGCAGAAGAATCTGCGTAGTGCATGAGGCGTCTTTATGCAGGATAAACAAGCGGGATGAATTTGTATCTGGCTTATTCAGATGTCAAGACTCGGCTAACTCAGCTGATGTTTGTCGAAATGGCTAGTAGTTCACGCGACGCCGATATTATTGATGACCTATCAGACATTGATAGTGATCTGTATGGAACCAGTGATGAACCAGTGAGAATTGGATGCTGAGCACGAATTCAACATTGTTTCAAGCGATAATGGCATTTTTGTTGAACAAGGCTCAGGTCAAAAGATGGTAAAATTCAGTATTCGAAAGAAGATTTTCCGCAAAATGCTCGGCAAAGTGTTCCTGGAGTCCTGGAGTTAATTCTTCTATTTGTATCGGCGTATTTTGCTCCTAATAGGACCAACAGCATATGATGCTTGTAATGTTATCGAGTTTTTTTTTTTTGCAAATTTTTGCATTTTTGCTTTTGTTGCGTCATATCGATTTTTTTTTCGATAATACCAATTTCCACGGTGTTCGTAAATTTGGAGAAAATTGGAAAATGATCGACTAACAAACATTGCGAGTAATTTGGTTTGCTGATGGCGTTTATCAATCAAAAAGTGAATGTGTAACGAAATTATGGGATGATAAATGTGGACAGCCAATTTTTTGAGCAACGATACCATTGCAATGTTTTGGTCTACAGCATTCAGTTTGACAACAAAGAACGACGACGTTTAGAACTCATTCAACGGGATACGCTTGCTGCCATTCGTGAAGTGAATTGATAAATGGAATCGAAGACTTTAAACATTGTATTTCCTTGGCGAAAGTGTACTGTTGTTGAACAATTGATTCCATATCGTGGTAAATCGCCGTTTATCCAGTAAATTCCATCGAAGCCATATAAGTATGCCCGCAAATTTTACGCATACACTGAATTGTATCCAAAATGGAACCTAAAGGTTAAAAAATATCGTCGGCGCCTTTTTCTCATCGAAATTGGTAAACAATTGGTTCTTCCATATATACAATCTCACAAACCGTTACCGAAGGAAAGGAATGCAAATGCACTTGTGAAGCAAATCAAAGCCGTTCCAGATGAGCCAACAAACATTGGATCGATTGAAAAATTGCCAAAGAGCAACAAAAGAGCACGTTGTTACATTTGCACAACAAAAAATAACCAAAATTCCTATAGCAATCGTTGCAACAAGAGTAAGAAGTTTATATGTCCTCAACGATAAATGCGTATGATGTATTTGTTTTTGTCTTCTTACATTCGCAAAAAACAAGCTAATTCAAATTACGAATCAAACTATTTAATAAAAAAGAAAACACTGACTTGTATTATCCTTTCATCAATATTTATGCATAGGGATACTTTTGTTTAGGAAAATAAGGGATGGACGCAAATAGCATATCATATCTCGTGAAAGCGTCAGCTTCAAACCAAAAGTTGCCGGATGTAGTGAGACAGCGGATGCCAGTAGACGCAAACACAATAGCCGGGCCGACACGAAGGTGACAGCAAAACTTGATACTGCCATAAGCAATACTTTTTTTTTTGTACAACGACTTTAGCTAAGACGATTTGTATTGTATACACGTATATTTGTATATTATTGTTATAAATTACCTAAACAATCTGAGCCACACAGACGATATCGCATCATTTGGGTATTGCGTCCACAAATCATTTAATGTATCGTATATCATTTAATGGGGTATGTTCTGAAAAGTGCAAAGACAAATGTTTTTAACTGTTCAGTTGAGTATTCAATATCTTTCAGTTCACTAAAGGTCCACGCGAAACCACTCGGATATAGGGAGTCGTTTTAAGAGTGCGTCATGTACTTCCGGAATAAATCTAACACGAAAAATGTTCTGGCAGTCACCAGAAGTCTGGCTCTGACTATGACTATCTTATAAATTAAATGGAATCAAATAAATAAAACAGAGAGAGAGCTAAAATATGTAACCTGTTCAATTTGTAAGTTGGATTTTAAGATGTATTTAAAGATTTTTACAATGCTTTGGTGGTATGGGTTTCTTAATAGCTTAAAAATGTTTCTTAACTGAGCGTTCATACATTCTCCTTTTGCTAGGATGTGGTTGATGTCAATTGGGCTTCCACAGGCTCCGCATAACGGCGATCTTTCTTTTCTGAGCAAGTGGTTGGTGGGTGTAGGACGTGTGCCCCAACGTGAAGACTGATGAAAATGGTGGTGGGGATCAGTCAATGTTGATGTGTGTGTAATGGTGCTGATAGCTCACCCAGTCATAACAATCTTTGTCACTTAGCCTACGTTTAATTGCGCCGAGCAAGTCAAGTTTGGTATTCACAACAAATTTATGAACTGGTGCTCGGTGGGCAAGATTGGCTGCAGTGTCGGCGTGTTTGTTGCCTTTAATTTCAAAATGGCTATCTAGCTGACTATATATGTGGAAAGATAGCAAAGAAAGTGGGTTTTCTTACTAGGATACGGCCGTCTTTAACACTACAATGTGCAACATTAATTTATAATGCAATTACCCTACCACATTATAACTATCGTTCAACCCTGTTTATGCTAGTCAACAAGGAACATTGCATACTCCAAAGACTACAGAATAAAGCAATCCGTGCAATATTAAAGTATAATAGATACACACCAATAAAATACTTGCTAGATGTTCTGGGTTGGATGAACGTGAAGAAGAGATTGACGTACAGTGCAATGTTATTTATTTTTAAGATTAAGTACAAAATGCTGCCCGAGTACTTGGCCGCAAAAATTATAAATGTCGGCGCTGTTCAGCCCTACAACCTTAGGAATATCCATGACTTTAGACCGGACAGATGCAATCACACTAGCACACAATATTCATTGATATACATGAGCATTCAAATGAGATGAAGACCGAAAACAGCATGTACGTTTTCAAAAAGCAGCTTATTTCTTTTGTAAAATCTTATTTTTAAATCGAATTTTTAAAATTTAATTGTAAATTGTTTAATTTTTAAATAGTGAGTTTTTTTTTTTTTTGTACACCGAATTTTTTAAAAACTTTACCATACTCTGAATTCAATGATAATTCATTGTAATATCTCTTGTTTGCTTCCTTTTTTTCACATCATTAACATTAAAGCTCACGAACTAATTAAAATAAATATTAAAAAAATCCTTCGATTAATTAAGGTGTTAAGGGCAGAGTCGATTCTCGCCTGAAGTCTACTTAATCTTTCGCGAATTAAGCATGATTTTTTTTTTAAATTCTGCCGAGGCAGTTTGTATGGATAAATGAATCAAAAATGGACAACAATGGAAACGTATGATATTTAAAAAAAAAAATGAGTGGAGCAACAAGACCTGTAATGGTAAAGTTATTTCTCTCTTGCTCTGTGCATCATATAAAAGGCCATATTGGCTTGAGAAGCCATTCGAATTTTATTGAAAAGGAAAGGTAAGGCAAAATTCCTCGTGTCATTGACATCACTATTTCAGTGAGATTCGTATCGAGCTAGTCATTTTTTAAGTGTTAAGTGAATATATAATTCAGCTAGTTCTGATTATGTGCAGTGATATATGTACATAATGTATGCAATATAACACAAACCCATTGAATTTATGCTCTGTTCTTATTTTGGTTAGAGTTCGTTATCCAGTTGTCTTAGAATTTATTCCAATTTATGGAATTAAAAAAAAAAAGTGGTCAATTTGCTCGTGGACCATATTATCTCTTTAGTTAACCCAACGCTTGGTCTTCTATTAAAGAATTCAAGCGACTCTCGTTCGTTCGCTTGGTTTTTTATTAAAGAATTCAACCGACTTTCGTTGTTTGCTTTTGTTGGATTAGGTTTAGTGAGACATTTCCTTGCATAGTTTGGTAATTTTTAAAAACAGTATGAAACGTTGTGCTCTCTATGTAAGGATTTTTTTTTTGATTTCTCGTTTGCGTTGCAGTCTATTTTATTTATACAAAGTTTATAAACCAGCACGTAAGGTATGACTTAGGAGCCAGTAAAAAATTATGATTTAAATGAACCAGTCACAAGCGCTTGTCGCCAATTCAATAATTATGCAAATGAAATCAGTCCTAAAATTAACCAAATCTACTTAAGTATTTAGTACAACGATGGAAGCTTAAAAGTTAATATTAATTGCTCTTAACGTATATTTTTCTAATTTAAAAGAAGAGAGACGAATAAAGAAACATTGCGATGAAATGCAACTTATATTATCCAGGATGCAGAACGAATCTTCAAATTGAGGGAAATAACCATAAAAGGCAACAGCCAGTGGTTCATCAAACATCTTCAATTAAATAAATGCAGAGGAATTGATATCGCTGAGGAAGAATGATGAAAGAATGACGCACAAATATTTCGCAATATGTACCTCCTGGGTTTCCAATATGGAAAATAGATCAATCAAGTCAACCATTAATTTTTTTAAATACGAAAAATGGCCTTCTTAACAAGTAAATAAAAGTCATTGGGTGAAGAAAATATTATTAACAACTAAAATTTTTGAAAAAATCCCAAAATTCTGTTAATTTTCAAGGTAAATTCCCACGTGAAGTGACATAGGCGCCTGCCTGGCGATAAAGACATACCCTTAGCGGAGCGACGAAAACGCGTAAGCGTTGACTGTCTACGGAAAGAGAGTTGAAATCCCTCTTCCCGCGCAGCGAATCACCTTTGGGCTGTTTAATTTACCCCCAATTGATTTCTTTCCAAATGAAATGCACTACTATAGAGTTGAGTGCGGGAAATAAGCACATACTTTATCTAATGTACCCCAAATCCTTATAAATTATTTTATAAAAATCATTTACATTTTTGGTGGAACATCCTGTATTTCATGTATATAAAGAAACTTTGTGATACACTCAACCTCGATTTTACTTTAAGCTCTATCCCAAGTAGGGCGGCAGCATGCTCCCATACATATTTCGCTGTTTATTCCCGCGAATGTTAAGCTCATACTTTATCTTTTTCAATAAGGGCCAATACCACTTAACCACTGCAATTAGTGCATGCATTGCGTTTACTGACGTGCATTTTGCATTGCAATGTGCATTTTGATACATACCCAGAACTTCTACCTCATCAAGGCCCAGCACAAGTGCCAGTTCTTTGCTGGAAAGTACTTTCGTTGAAGAACAAAGTGCACAGCGGTGGCTATATTCAGAAGAAGTACAAAATCAGCGGAATATAGCTCGGTTAATCCGGGAATTCGGTATTTTGTGTAAATTTTTTCATAAGTAAATCAATACCGGGAAAATTAAGATTCTGGGTAATAAAGAAAGTGCTGTTCAATTCATTGTAAATCGTGGACTGGTTACCGAAAGTCAAGTTGTGTTTAAAGCATAAGTGCCCCATGAAAACATATGTAAGAGACAACCCTATCGGTGAATTTGGGTGCACGAAATCGTCATGTTCCAACAAAAAAATAAGCCGAACGTCTGGAACTTGGTTCGGAGATGCCAAGTCGCCCTTTGGATCGTTTTACTTGATGTATTGTTATGCCAGGAAATACTCAAACGAGACTGTTGAAATTGAAAAATATTTGTCTGAAAGGACTATTTCCGATTGGTAGTAACTGTCGTGAGACAATTTTATTATATTCAATTGAAACATTTGATGCAAAGGATAAGATTGGGGCAGGGAAATATCTTTCAGATGGACGAGAACAAATTTAGACGAAGCAAGTTAAACAAAAGCAGTTGATGGACATTAGGAAATGGGCATAATTGAGGATGGAACGGAAGATTTGCAACTTGCCACTGTTCCAGAATATATTCGAAGCGCTGAAGAGCTTATTCCTCTTAAAGAGAAGCACGTATGTACATCGGTGGACAACAATTCACACGGATTTTTGGAAGGCATATGATTGCCTGAATGAACACGGATTTGTGCACAAATAAGTTAATCACAGCGATTCTGATAATCCGATTGTGGCCTCCGATGTAAATCACAATCAGTGCATTGAGTCTCAGTGGCGTGTTGTAAAACCGAACGGTTTTACAACGACCACTACTCGAATAATTTTACTGACTGGATATTTGAGTACCAGTGGAGAAGAATGAAAAAAAATAAATAAAAAAAATCTTTTTGAGAAGTTAATAAAAGAAATTCTTCATGTGTACGGTGATTTTAATAAAAAATAATTTGAAGAAATAGAATTTTTGTTGTTATTTGTTGAATAAAAACACATGATGTGTCGTTATTTCGCACAGAAACACGATTTTAGACATAATTTCGAAGAAACAAATTTTTTTTATAGTATTATTAACTACCTATCAACAATTTTTGATTTCTGCTTTTTAGACTTACAAAAAAAACTATTTTTAGCGAATTTCCTATATCGGAAACCCGCCCCAAATGGATAGCAAGTCAAGAATCATGACAACGTCGCTTGGCGTCATAAAAGGGACGGCCTTTTATAAAATATCTACATTAATGAGACACCCTAAAGTATAAGCATGTGTAAGGAACGATTATTATGAAAATAAAGGAACAATTTTGGATTGTTTTCGATAATGGTCGCATTATAACGCAGAGGTTACTTCCAATACATGATTGAAAGATGCCGATCTCAAGTTCCCCCGCCAACAACGAATGCTAGTGGTCTTCTAAGAACTCAAAGTTTTTAAATTTAGTGTTCTGCCCAAAAGGGAGTTGAAATAAAATTATTTTTCTTTGTTTATAAAAAGCTAAACAAATTCGAGCAGATATGTCAGATATGTGTTCATAATAAACCTTGTTATTTTAAGGGATTGTTTTTTTTTTTTTGAATTTGAAAGCCATATTCTATATAAATGCTCAGGATAAAGTTTCTAACCATGAGCATTATGGTATAAACAACAATTCTAGATACATATTTGAGAAATTAAACACAAAAAAGAAATTCAAATACAGCAGGAATCTATCCATCTCATATCACACTTCATATTCATAAATACACCCCAATGCTTTCTGAAACAGGAAAATTCAAAATGGCTCCATTTCATTCTGATGGATATTATTTTGGAATTATGGATACATAAATTCGATAATAATTTATTGACAAAGAATGACACACTTTCAAACTTAATAAATTTAACAAACTAAATAAGCAGAACAAAAAAAAAACAAATAACATCCACAAATGCATGTCTTCACCTTTCTTTTCGATTTTTTTTTTTAAGTTTCACACAACACAATATTCTTTCTTCTAAAACGCATAAGCAGGTTCAAACGAACCAGCAAGGATAAATAATAATATTAATCCCTTTTACACTGCATACACTCTTGACAATTTTTTTGTATTATCTCATATCATCTCATGCTCGCACCGCAATTGAATCACATAAATCTCATCATTCCAATTTTATTGATTATAGCATATCAAAGGAATTATTTTGAAAACATTTACAATTCCATGCAATGGCTGGGCAAGTCCATTTTCTTTCTAATTGAGTGTCCGACAAAACTGTATCAGCTCGCGTATTATCTTTTATGTAACGAAAATATAAATACTGGCTAAGCTTAATTTTTTTATTTATTGTGGCAAACGTTTATGTAAATAATTTTCACGGGACCAGCAAAAAAAAATATCGAATAAACCACGCAAATAACTCCTGGCAATTAAATTTTCTACGACTTTGTTGGCAGTTCTTGTGAACCTGCAAAAACAATAGAATACTACAGCACGCCGTAGCATAAATCTGCTATGCGAAAAATGTACTGAGATGACAGTTCTTCTTTGTGCGAAGGGAAAGCGGCTAGCGAGGCGCTCCCCTCATAATGAAATTTATTTTCTTCGCTAGACCGCTATGACAGCTATTACAAGGAGCATGGACAGCTATTACACGCAGCATGTTTTGCAAGATTCACATGAGAGGAAAAGAGAAGGAATGTGAAACGGCGATAACCTAGCCCGGACATGCACGGGTAGGATTTCCCTAGCATGTTTTTGACGTTTCCTTATCTCCCTTTTCTTTATTTTTTTGAATTTGCTTTATTTAAACTTCTCACTCTTTGGATACACAGCAGATAAGCCAAAAAATATATGTTTATTTTCAACTTGGCTTAAAACTATATAAATAAATAAAGTTGATGATTAAAGTAAACGCTGACAATTTCTGAAGGAAAGTTTATCATTCACTTTTAGTGCATTTGTAATGAAATTGAATGATCCCTGGACATGTCGATTTTTCCTCTATGATTTTATCCTAGATATTTTTTTCTTTTCATTCCGTGTCTCAAAAGCATCCTTATGAATATATAAAATTTCCTCAACAAATTCTTCATCTGCGAACAGCGATTAAAAAATAAAATATAACTGTCAAAATAACGCGCAGCTCTAGCGCATCAAATAATCTTCGTGTAATAATGTGCGCAGCTCGGAATGAGATTTCAAAAGAAAATCACCGAAAATTGCATAACGCAACTATGCTGTGTGTAATAGCCGTCTAATAGACGTCATAGGACGTTTGCATATTTTTGACGTTTCTTTATCCCCTTCTTCTTTATTTTTCGAATTTGCTTTATTTATACTTCTCACTCTAAGAATACACAGCAGGTTTTGCTTTGCCTACATGCCAAAAAATAGATGTTAATTTTGAATTGTCAAAGTAAACACTGAGAATTTCAGAGAGATAGTTTATTATTAACTTTCAGTGCATTTGTTATGAAGTTACATGATCCCCTGGACATGTCGATGTTGCCTCTAAAGTCTTATCCTTAATATGTTTTCCTTTTTATTCCGTCTCCAGTATCATTATGAATATACTATATATACTATATATAGTATATATACATAATTTCATCAACAAGTTCTTCATCAGCCAAAAACACACAGCATGTTTTGCAAGATTCAAATGAGAGCAAGGGGAAGCGCCAAAAATTAGACATACATTTTGAATTTTGCGTTAAACTAAATAAATAAAGTTAATGGTTTAATAAACACTGAGCATTTTTGAAAGCTAGTTTATCATTCACTTTCTTCTTCTTTTCTAGGGAAATATCTGGACATGTCGATGTTTCCTCTATGATTTTACCCTAGATCTTTATATTTTTCTTTTCATTCCATGTCTCAAAAGCATCATTATTAATATATAAAATGCGAACAGCGATTAAAATATATATAACATAACTGTCAAAATAACGCGCAGTTCTAGCGCATCAAAAAATTTTTGTGTGATTACAGCAAACTTCGGAAAATGACTTTGAACCTGTTTAGACGATTACTTTTGAGAGCCCCATGACGAGAGTTTGATGGTGAGAGGAGTGAGTCAACGGCAGTCACCAAGAAAATATAAAAATCGGGGTTGGCAGTCACGTTCCACACCCGAAATGTTCCGTTTCTATTCTATTTTGTCATTATAAAGGTTTTTTTAATAAGAGCGCTACAACAGTTTTTTTTAAATAAAACAAAAACGGTTTTGGATATCAATTAAATTCTTTATTCCTGTGAACGTACGTTCGATGTCATTATGTATGGAACTCGATTTCTTTTGCATGGCCTCCACGGGCACGCTTGCAGAAGTCCAGACGCTGAACCCAATTTTCGACGGTTTCCCAGCATTAATCGATACTGCTGCAATTTCACGTTCGATATTTGTACGAAGTTCATCAATCGTCGCTGGCTTGTTGGCATAGACCATAGACTTGACGTAGCCCCACAGGAAATAGTCTAACGGCGTCAAATCGCACGACCGAGGCGGCCAAGCGACTGGACCATTTCGTAAGATAACACGTTCTCCAAACTTGGTTTCCAATAAATTGATTGTGACATTCGCTGTGTGGCTTGTGGAGCCGTCCTATTGGAACCACATGTCCTCCAAGTCCATATCATCCAATTGGGGCCAAAAATATTCGGTTATCATTGAAGCGATCCCCATTCACAGTAACGTGCTGGTCTTGATCATCACGGAAGAAGTACGGCCCAATGACGCCGCCGGACCATAAACCACACCAAACCGTAATGTTTTCGGGATGCAATGATGACTCATGAAGTACGTGTGGACTGCTGCCTGACCAACACCGCATATTTTGTTTATTGACGGAGAAATGAGCCTCATCGCTGAAGATGATTTTTCGATGAAATTCCGAACCATTTTCAAGTTGTTGCTCAGCCCAATTCACGAACATGCGACGCTTCTGGTTGTCAAGCGGCTTCAGTTCTTGCGTCAATTTAATCTTGTAAGGATGTAGGCCAAGATCTTTTCGCAAATTTAGCCACAACGACGTTACAGAGATGCCGAACGCTTGAGAACGACGTGTGAGAGACACATTTGGGCTTTCTGCACCTGAAGCCTCAGCGGCAGCAATATTGTCGACACTACAGGCACTTTTTCTCATTGGCACGGGAAGATTTTGTACTGTGCCTGTGGATTCAAATTTTTCCACTAGACGCTCAATTGCTGATCTGCTAGGACGATTATGACGACCATTGGACGTAGCGCTCTTAACGTTGAGGCTACTGACTCCGAACTTCGGTAGTTACTTTTAATAATTTCGACTCGTTGTTGGCTTGTATATCGTTCCATCAAAAAATGGCAAACCTTACTGAAGAGACAGGTCACAAGAGCGGCAAAAAATATGGCGTCGTTTGCTGTCCCTGTCGCTCTACTTTTGTAGCGTCCCTGTTAAAAAACCCTTTATTTCGAACTTGGAGTAGTGAGGTTGATGGTTGAACATCATAATTCGTTCGGTTATGAGGTGTAGATCGTGAGTTCAAATGTGTACTCGGACGAGAGAAAAAATAAATGCTCCATTTCACTCATTCCACCACTATTCTTTATCAATGTAATACAGTAGTGGGCATCACAGTGTGTAGACACTACATGAGTTCTCACTACGCACTCAAAAGTAATCATCTTAACAGGGTCTTTCTGATTGGGCATGAATGTTTCGTTTTCAAACCATACCGATTTCTAGATAAATTCTCATTCTGCAATTGCTGCGATGAGGAAATGACCTCTTCGGGTGAACGCAACATGTAACACGAATTTTTCCTGGTGCTGGAACTCCATTCTTTTATTTCTTGCACAAAAAAAAAATATAACAGCGGTTGCATGAACCATCCGTGCCGCTGCTTAAAACCAAGTGTTTCATTTCAGTCAAAATTACTTTCATTCCCATGATGAGGAAACAGAGAGCAACAAAATATTTAATAGCTTTGTATAGTTTAGTCAATTACATTAAATTTTGTTCCTTAAATCTTGAAATACGGATGGAGTTAACATAAATTGACCGAACACAATGCATAGCAGCTTAAATCAAGCAGCAACATAAGTGCTGCACTGTCGAACGTCGTGGAACAGCACCCACAAAATTCGCCACCAATGGTACTCTTCGCGCTGAAAGGCGAAGAAAAAGAAAAAAAAAACAACTGAGACACAAGATTATTTTAACTTGTTTATTAAGTCTTATGTGAGGAAGAACCGTCGCGGTTGAATGTTAGGTACATACTGAAAAGCAACAGAAATGCTGTGTACGTTAAGTACTTTACTGAAACATTCCGCCCGCCTTGGAGCGAAGGGATAATGACCTCAAAAATTATGTCGATTACGATTACCCGCTTACGGGGTCCTCATCAACACTCTATCAGCTGTCTTGACGGTAACAACGCGTACCTTTCCGTCAGCTCCAGGATGCACAGCTGTCACTCTTCCCAGTTTCCGTTTCATTGGAGGCAACCTGATAAAGACAAGCTCACCTATCTCAAAATTGGAGCAGGCCTCTATCTCCGCTAGATGCGTCGAAAATTCCTCGAATGTCAAACGATGTTCTCCCAGCAAGTACGATGTAAGTGGTACTTGACACGCTTTACGGTGGATTCCCAGTAACCACCCATATGAGGGGAAGCCGGGGGATTAAAAATCTAATGAATACCGTCGTCCGCTAAATGTTTCGCTAGCGCCTTGTCCTTGACAGCTTGAGAGAGCAGGTTACTGAGCTCCTTTTCCGAATCAACGAAGTTGGTACCGTTGTCGCTGCAGGGAGTGGAGTGACCAAGGAGCTATACAAAGCCTTTGAAAATGTGATAAATGACGATGATGATAGATCACTGGCAACTTCCAAATGCATAGCACCAGTTGCCATGCAAATTAAAATCCAGATATATCCTTTGACAACTTTTTAACCTCGTGCTCTGGAATGCGAAGATGTACTGGACCCGCAAAATCCACATCGATGCGCTGAAAAGGTCTGTTTGAATTACGCTTGAGTGTCGACGGCATTTCAAGTAGAACCTAAAAACTTTTCTCAGTAGATTGCATGCGCCAATATCCCAATAACCGATTTTTGAGCATAGCTTGCATAGCTTGCGGTCCTGCATGTAGTGTCATGCAATGGATGTCGTTACAGATGAGTGTGGTTATCCTAGCTGATCCTGGCAGCAGAATTGGGTACTTTCTATCGGGTAACAGTGATGCATTTGCTAGCCTTCCACCCCCCTTTCCTTCCTTACACATCCAAAAAGGATGCACCTCAGATGTATGCTTTGGCTACTCACCGGCTGATAAGACTTCAGGCGTTGAATGTCTTTCGCAAAGAATGATGCCTGCGTTAGCTTAATCAACACGATAAGGGCTTCGTTCAAATCCAGAAGTTGCAGATCTGGGACCAGGTGGGCGTAGGGTTGCAGATGTTTCCTTAGACGAAAGCTGGCGTTGATTGCTTTTTTGTGGACCTCAAAAGCAAGTCGACTGTTGCGCAGGAAACGTAAGACGCATGCGGTTATACGTTTTAACCTTCATAGAGATGAGTATCGTTCAATGAGCTCCCAAATTGGTGGTGTAGGTGTTTGATGTATACTTGTGTTGAACACTGTTTCGGCACGCTGGTCCAATTTTTTGAGAAAATCTGTTGTTGTGGCCATGAAGATTCATCCTGGGGTAACCAATGTGGACCGTTCCAACGGAGAGTGTGAGCAGCTAAGTGATGCGGTAGTATACCCATGTGGCACAGTCTGCTGGGTTCTCGGCAGACCTAAATGTACACCATTTGCTTGGGTGTTGACGTATTCAAGCGAGCGCTACACTGGAGTCAGTCCATCCAAATACGTTCCTGTTATGAATAATAATAACATGTTTTATAAGTTGGGCTAACAAAGCAGCGGCGCACAACTCTAACCGTGGAAGAGACAATGTTGTCATCTGCTGTGGAGGGACTCTTGCTTTCGCCGTTAGGAACTGGAGCAAAATGTTGCCTTCGGGAGAAACTGTGCGAGCAAATACGGCAGCGGCGTAAGCAGTTTGTGATGCGTACGCAAAGCCATGCAGATCTGTATTGGCGTTTAACGTCGTCGGAAACAGTTTCATCCCAGTCCACCTTTGGTTTGCACAAACGCTGAAATAACATCTTCGGGATGATTGTACTTGGGGAGAACACACCCAACGGATCAAACAGATTCGATGCATCTGAAAGAAGTAAGCGTTTAGTAAGTTTTGTGGCGTCTATCTCATGAATCTGAACAGTGAATGGTAGCTGATCCGATGAGGGTTCCCACTGGAGAACGAGTGTTCGAACAGCGTCTGCTTCAGAAAAATTCAATGAGTGCAATAATCTCGCGTTGATTTTCTGGAAGTGCATCGATGACTTGCGATGAATTTGTTGACCACTTGCGTAAGCAGAAACCACACTTGAGCAGGATTGTTGACACTTCAACTTGAAAACTTCGGAGGTCAGTTTGCTGAAAACAGCCCGTAAGCAAGTCGTCCATATAAAAAGATGCAGAATGACATATGTTGCTGCGGGATAGTCGTGTCCTTCATCCAGTGCGTTTTGTTCAACTCATTTTACTGTAAGATAAGAGGAAGATGCGACCCCGTATGTGACAATCAAAATTCTGTAGTCGTCGATGTATTCCTGCGGAGAATCTAGCCAGACAATACATTGGTTGTCAACGTGCTCTTCGTCGACTCGAACTTGTCGTTACATTTTGGTCACGTCGGCGGACAAGGCAAATCGATAAGATCGAAATCGTATGTGTGCCATAAAGAGATCTGCTTGAAGCTAGTGGCCAACCATTTGCGTGTCAAAAAGAAAAAAGGCCGTTGAAGTGCGTTACGACGCGTTAAAAACAACTCTCAACTTTGTTGTTTTATTTCTTTCCTTGTCGACAGCTCTATGTGGCATATAGAAGTGCTTGACAGGTACTGGGTCATAACTCACCTTTTCCATGTGGCCAAGCTGGATGAATTCATGGATGAAATTCCTCTACTGAGTCCTGAGTTGCTCGTCTTTAGCGAAAAAAGTTTCAATTCGAAAGAGAGCACTAACGGCAGCACGACAAGAAACTTCGAGGGGACAATTAGGCATAAAAGGCAGTTTGACTACGAAGCGGCCATTAACCTTGCGGTAGTGATTGTTGTCGAAATGTTTTTCGCACACTTGTGCCTGAATGGTCAGATGTTTGACTTGGGTTAAGGATTCCATTTCCCAGAACTTGGAGACAACCTTTGTTAACTAATTGTGTGAGTGCAAGCAGATAGTGGTGGCAGCGGTGCTAGTGCGCCTCGTGCTGATAACTTTGTCAAACTTGACCCACCTAAGTGTGGATTGCTGTGCGATGGGCATATCGGTGGGACCCGTGACCAAACCAGTGTGGTGATCCAAGCAGTATATCGACAGCGACTTGTACGTGGTATTGGGGATCAGCTAGATTTAAACGGCTTAAAATTTAGTTCTGGAAAGTTCAACAGGTGGCAGATCGCTGGGAATTTTTTGCAAAATCTGTGCTCGAATTGTTCTAATGAAGCTGTGGTCCATCGAAGAAAATATCAACTCAAATTATCCTTTCGAACTTCCATTCGCAGCACCGCCTATTCCTTCAATCATTGTTGAACCCGAAGATCTTTTCAGCTTGAGCCTCTAAAGAAAGATTTTGCAGATAAATGAATGGTGCGATCCATTATCGCACAGGAGACTAGCTAGTTAGTATCTTCCAGCCCGGGCAACAATCTCAACAATGGCGGTACCAAGCAGAACTTGCTGCTCATTGTGTGCTACATGATTTTGCATAAACTGATTGCTTGTGGTTTGACTCACCAAAGTGGTAGGCGTCGGATTTGCTTCTTGATGTAGGAGAGTGTGATGGCTCGTTTGGCACACACGGCGTGAGTTTGTTCTTCGGCATTCATCAGGAGGATGACCAGGGGCAAGACAGTTTATACATAGGTTCTTCTCTCGAACGACGGCAGCTATTCTTTAAATTTCGAGCGATCGAAACTTATCGCAGCTGTAAATGTTATGCCTTGAGGAACAAAAGTAACATTTTTCCTGTAGCAATGTCGATGCTGAACGTTGGGTTGGTCACCAGGAGCCACAGCATGAAGCGAATCCGCGGCGAGCTTTGGTTCACATCTTGCTTGTGCGATCTTAAACTTGGAACAGCTGACTGATGATGTGAGTCTGTCGTATCCAAAGACAGACATCGGGTTTCAATAAACAAAACAAACTTATCAAACTGTGCTCCTTCGTTTGAAATAGTTCCCACTGTCTGAGTGTCTCTATCATCCCAATTTTAAACAGGTCGGCCGAGTGCTTTAAGACATTGGTAATGCTCCTGGGAAACATCTAATCGAGTTTTTAGAGCAGTTGATGATTCGTTGTTCACTTTATTTAGAGCAAATATTGCTCGAAAATGTGAGTCGATCTAAATGCGTTCAATATTATAACGTTTCACTAGAGGCTTCCATGCCTCACCGTAGTTGTAATTGGTTAAAGCGAAGCCCATAAAAACTTGAAACGATTTCCCTTGCAAACTACAGCGCAAGTAGTGTAGTTTCTGCGATCCATCTAGTGACGACTCGTTGTGAATCATAGATTCGAAGGCGTCGCTGAATTGTCGCCATTCCTTTGGATCGCCAGAAAAATACGGCAGGGGTATGGCGGGCAGTTTAAATTTAGCACGTGCTTCCGTTTTGCCTTTGGATGTTGTTTGTGAAGCCTGCACGATGATGCTTGATTGTTTCAGCTTGTTGTGGGCACGTTGACCAAATGTCATATTGTTCCCTTTCGGTTTCCTGTCCCTCCACTGTATCACTGCCACAAGAGAATTCAACTTCGTCTTGGGCATACCAAATTGAATCCAGACATCAGCTAAAAGCTGGAGATGCTACTCTACCTCATCATTATCGTATGACTCGGCGTTTTTACTTGCTGCGAGGCTTCCTTTGATTGACTTGCGCGAACTATCACGTTTTATTAGCGCATTACTCGCGGCGACGCGACTGTATTAATCCGAAAAACTTTCTGACAGATGTTAAAATGTTTAGGTATTTTTGTTTTTGAAAGATAACCCGTTTCTCCACGAGATAAAGAAAACCGTAACAAAAAAAACTGTTGGTCACATCTTTCGGCCTGTTGCAGTGTTGATGCTTGCTTATCTGCTTATGTGTATGGGAAGCAAGTGGAAATTTGAAAAAGAGACGCCGCAATTCAATTGAAAAAAAAAATCACAATTTTCGCGTTGAAAAACGAAGAATAAGAAACCTTTGAGACACAAGATTATTTTAACTTGTTTATTAACACCTTTTGGAGTAAGAACCGTCGCGGTTGAATGTTAGGTACTTACTGAAAAGCAACAGAAATGCTGGGTATGTTAAGTATTTTCCTGAAACAGGTATCGCGCGGCATGTCAAATTTGTATCACTTCAAACTCAACTCTTTGGAATTGTCTGCCTCTCTTGTGCCTTTTTTTAAATATTTTAATACTTTGGACGGCACAAATTCCACAATATTTCCTTATTTTTTACAGATTCAACAAATCGTTCCACTTCGTCGTCTTCCATTATGGTTCATGAAAACATACTCATAAAAAATATATAAACAGCCGCCAATTGCCCTATCTGAGACTTGCCGCCCGAAAAAATTAAAAGTTAACCAACTGCAAGAGTACACCTGCGTCTGCGGCACAGCTGCTGCATCACAATGGGTACACTTTTGAGATTGCATACATTTCTACTTTTTGACAAAAGCACACTCCACTACCACGGCGCATCAGCGGCCTCATTGTATTCGAGCAGTAAATGCTAATATGGAGTAGTTTTAAGTCCAGCAAACTTAAAAGCTTCTTTTCTAAAATTAAAAAATATTTTGTTGAGTCTTAGCTCCTTTATCCCTTTCATTAAATAATGTAAAACATTTATAGATTAGTGAGTTTTGAGGGTTAATAGTTTATAAATAAGGTAATTTAAAATTACTGTTATAAAGTATATTAGATTATATGGCTGAACATCACGAATATTTTGCATATATTTAGACAAATATTTGGGCATCAAGTTATTTTCAATTTTATAAACAAAGATGACAACATTCAATTGTGTTACTGAGAGCGAATTTAATGCATCAAATAAAAAATGTATGGCTATGATTACATAAAAACAAAATTGATAAAAAATACTCAAAGTGAGGTTTTACAATCACATTATAAACATTTATTGCACTGATAGTCGATATTTCATTTCGTATTCTTTAGTTGTTGATCAGCTTACATCTCCCGACCGATTGCTTCATATTCCCCCGGCTCAGAATCCGGCGGATTGCGCAGGTCGAGGCAACGGGCAGATGCGTTTCTAGAACATCGCTTATGGCTGCATGGACCAGAGTGTTCGTTGAACAAACCGCTTACTTCAGAATACAGCTGTCACTGGACGCCGACGAGAAAAAATCTTCTGAGAAGATTTGTAATTGGCCCTGTAGAGTTTGATGACGCCCTGGAAATGCTTGAACAATTAACCTTATCGAACTACTCTCATTAAATCTATTCTTTGATGACAAAAATATTCTCTGAGTAGGTGGTCGAATAAAGGATGCAGTGGTACCTCATGACCACCGTTTTGTATTTATATTGCCAAAGGCAAGGGCTCTTAGTTCACTAATGCGCCTACAGACGCGCGAAGCAACTCTTCACGGAGGAACACAGATAATGCTACAGACCCTTCGCCGTAGGTACTGAATTTAATACACTAGGCAAGCTGTGCGTATATTTCTGCATAACTGTACCATCTGTCTGCGTTATCGTTGCACCATTCTCGCACAATCTCTTCATTGCATCGGGAGTCGACTATTACGGTCCATTTTTTCTGCGGTCTGGAGCGGTCTTGGAGGAAGAGGATGTACGAGTTGGTGATTTTGATTCGATACCGCATGAAAATTTACCTCTGATCCACTGGCGTTTAGCATGAATCGCGGAATTTGATTCGGGCTGGTTGGTCTGCAACGTCACATTTAAGACATCGTAGGGAAATTGTATCCAGGCAGTGCAGATATTGTGTCGGCTGGTGGAGTGTTTCGAAACAGGTAGTTCGACCGGGCAGGATGTTTGAGATCTGGCAGCACCCAATTGGACAATTTCATGACTGACATTTGGCTGTCGCAAGGGAGCTGTCAAATATAGTTTTCCAGAACGAATTAAGTAGCCTTTTTTGCTTTGCAAGAACACGTGCGTCTTTTCCTTTTCGTTTACTTTGGATACAAATTAATTTTTGCGTGTTTTCGAATAAAAAGACGAAGGAGATAAGGAAACGTCAAAAACATGCAAGAAAAATCCTACCCGTGCAGGTCCGAGCTGGGCTATCGCTGTTTCACCTTCCCTCTCTTTTGCACTCATTTGAATCTTGCAAAACACGCAGTATGTAAAAGCCGTTAAAGTTATCTCCTGAAGATTACTTTCGGTGTGTTTTCTGATTTTCAACTTTTCTCGTTCTAACTCATTAAAGAGCTACCTGTTTCAGCCGACATGCTTTGCGATCCCATGCTCGTGTGGTCAGGCACAGAGAAAGGCGTCATGGGATAGAGTGTAATTTGACTGAAATGAAGCAATTGCTTTTTAGCAGCGACGCGAATGCTTCATGCAACCGCTGCTATTAATTTTTTGTGCAGCTGAAAACGAAAAACAGACAACAAAAAAGGAAAGTAATAAGAGAATAGATTAACTTCTTAAAGCAGCGTAATTTTAGCACGTATACCATAGATTATGAGTTCCAGCACCAGAAAATATTCATATAACATGTTGCGTGAACCCGAAGAGGCCATTCCCTGATCGCAGCAATCGCAGAGTGAGAATTTACCTTGAAATCGGTACGGTTTGAAAACGAAACATTGATGCCAAGGCAGATGCCCGATTCACAATGCAGCGTGACAGCGAGACGAGTCTCGCGCGAGTTGTCCAAAAAAAATTTCAATCAATGCAAATGTATGAAATAATACATAATGACGCGTTACTCATCCTATCGCATCGCGTTGTTTTCGAAAAATGAAAAAAATCTCGCGGCGACACAGTGTGACAGAAGGCTGATATGAGTAGCCAGAAAGAAAACGAATTCTTTCGGTCTTGAAGTCACATAGACGGCTATTATACACAGCATAGTTGCGCTGTGCAATTCTCGGTGATTTTCTTTTGAAACCTCATTCCGAGCTGCGCACGTTATTACACGAAGATTTTTTGATGTGCTGGAGCCGCGCGTTATTTTGACAGTTATCTTTTATTTTGTAATCGCTGTTCGCAGATGAAGAACTTGCTGATGAAATTTTTTTTATTATAATGATGTTTATGAGACGGAATGAAAAGGAAAAAACAAAGATTTAGGATAAAATCATAGAGGAAACATCGACATGTCGAGGGATCATTCAATTTCATCACAAACGCACTGAAAGTGAATGATAAACTATCTTTCGGAAATTGTCAGTGTTTACTTTAACCATCAACTTTTATTTATTTAGTTTTACGCCAAATTCAAAACTAACATCTATTTTTTGGCACGTAGGGAAATCAAATCTGATGCGTATCCTAAGAGTAAGAAGTAAAAATAAAAGCAAATTCGAAAAATAAAGAAGGAGATAAGGAAACGTCGAAAACATGCAAGGAAAATCATAGACGGCTATTACACACTGCATGTTTTGCAAGATTCAAATGAGTGCAAAAGAGAGGGAAGGTGAAACAGCGATAACCTAGCCCGGACATGCGCGGGTAGGATTTTCCTTGCATGTTTTTGACGTTTCCTTATCTCCTTCTTCTTTATTTTACGAGTTTGCTTTATTTTTACTTCTCACTCTTAGGATACACATCAGATTTCAGTTAATTTATAATGAAATTGAATGATCCCTGGACATGTCGATATTTCCTCTATGATTTTATCCTAGATCTTTTTTTTCTTTTCGTTCCCTGTCTCAAAAGTATCATTATAAATATATAAAATTTCATCAACAAGTTCTTCATGTGCGAACAGCGATTACAAAATAAAAGATAACTGTCAAAATAACGCGCAGCTCTAGCGCATCAAAAAATCTTCGTGTAATAACGTGCGCATCTCGGAATGAGATTTCAAAGGAAAATCACCGAGAATTGCACAGCGCAACTATGGTGTGTGTAATAGCCGTCATACCCGTGCATGTCCGGGCTAGGCTATCGCTGTTTCATCTTCCCTCTCTTTTGCACTCATATGAATCTTGCAAAACGTGCCGTGTGTAACAGCGGTCATAGATTACATGAGCTCGCTGTCATAAAAATGACTTTCATTGTGTACTGGGAAACGATTTTATGACGACAGCGAATTCTCGCCTCGCTTTCGACGTTGCATTGTGAAATGTGCAAGAAACTCATCTTCTGAAGATGACTTTCTTTGGATTTTCGGATTTTCGTATGGCATTAACAGAAAGTAATACAAACTACCCAAAAAAAACGATGTGTAAACCAGGAATAAAGCATGTGTCATTAATGTATGGTTGCTCTCGTCGTCGTGTGTCACTTTCACATTACGAGTAACGCAAACGATAAAAGCAGCGCCGAGAGTAAAAAGTAATCAAAATCGGGACGAAAATTTATTTAAAGTTGCCGCCGCCGACATTAAACTAATAATTTTGTTTTTTGTTTTTGTTTTCTGGCGTACATAAAAAGTATTACAAAAGAATCCCAGCGCTCGTATGTTAAAAATTTATATTGTTTTGTAAAGAAATTCCGAGTCCATCCGTAACGCTAAAGGCTTATTTCTTAACTTGAGTTATACATAGTTTTATTTTTTTGACATCTATAATTATACCGTATGTGTGGTTCATTCAACTGTGCACTGTATTACACCCTGGTTAAATAAAATTCAACTGTCTGATTCCCATCGACACATATATACACATAAATATATAACGTATGGCTGCAGTTTTTTTTATTGGGTAAGAACACAAATTTGTACATAAAATTTTAACACAGAGTTCTCGAATCGAAATACAAATGTTTTTTTGGAATTTGTTTGTTCCCTTAAAGTGCAATTGCGGTTATCATTGTTGGTTACGCTCAAAAGTGATTGTTCTACTAAAATAATAATAGTTTTCTGAATTTGTGGCTTAACTTAATGAAGTTCAAATTGAAAATTAATATTAATCATGATAACATATTGTTAATTGATGTATTTGAACATTTTCTTAGATTTATATATACATTTATATATACGCTTCTTCGTGATGAGATCAAGCTCAAGCCTTTCTATATGTATGTATATTTTCCTAATTGTTTGCTTTGTATATATATTATATATCGCGCTTCGCCTGTAGTGCGTTCTCTTTTACTTGTTGACAATAAAGCGAAACGTAAAACAGTGTTTTAATATGCTGAATTGAAAAAAATATATATATATTTTACGATAAGTAATAATTCGTTGAGAAAAGGAGTGTTCAAGCAAGAACTTATAGAAGAAGAGAGAGAGGGGAGGGGAAATCTTCGTTCAAAAGTTCTTAATTCATTGGAATTTCGTTACAATAATTTTCTTTATTCTTCATATTAATATTATCTTGATTAGATGAACTCATTCATTTCTGTTAATTTCATCATAATCAATGGAAGCCGAACCCAATTTCTTTCTGATTTCGCCAACTATACTAAAATTTAATCATGAAACTTTTGTGTTCCACCTCTTTTCAACCTGTTGCTATTATTTTAATTCCTAGTCATATATTGTTCTTATTTTTTTTATAATAATATGCATGTGGCTTACTTAGAATTCATTCAGCTCGTGGGTTTTCTCGGAAATCATAGACAAAAGGGAGTGATCGTTAAAGAAGAATAGAAAAGAATTTGTCATGTAATGCTTGAAATCTAGAGCGATTGTTCTTTATTCAATTTTATCATGATGTTTTCCATTCATTTAATCTGTTCACAGTGCAATTCTCAATTTCCAATATAATTTAAAGTAGATCCATTGTTCTTGTAAATTGTCTGCTCTTCCTTCATAAGTTCTTTCTGTCATATCCACCTGTCATCCGCTTTGCTTCTATACGAGAAGCATGTAGTCACAAATACAAATAAGTAAAAGAAAATTAATTCTTGCGACAAAAATATATTCAGTGATTAGTTAAGAAAATGTAGGGTCGTTGCCTCATTGTTGAATTGAACCGCTGATGGGATCTACTGCCCGGCAAGGTGATAGGCCCCATGTTGATCGGTGGAATGATCCTCTGCTATCCACCCATTGTTTGTTTCCGATCGTTATCTTCAGGTGAGGTATTGCTTCGATTGGAAGATGTTTATGTCGTGTTAAATATTCAAGTCCGATTAATGGCAACGTTATTCAAAGATTGATCAGGTTTTATGCGATTTATGATGCGGTGACATCAGTAAATGGTTAATTTTTGTCTTGGTTGCCCAAGGGACCAATTTGAATACGGGGCTATTATGTATTGGAGATTTTTTTTAAAAAAAATATTGGAACAGGTAATATTATCCAATCGCAGGTTCGATTCATTGGATTTTGTTGACATTACAGTTCACAGAAATATGCACATGAGTAGTGTGGTAATAGGACTACCGGTTGAAAATGTCGGTTTTTTCTTCTTTTTTTTTCTTCAAAAATCAATGCTTTATTGAGGAAAAATAGATATAAATTCAATTTTCAAAGTGTTGCCCATCGCTAGCCACATATTTTTCCCATTTTTCTGGCAATTCATGGATACCCGTTCTGAAAAATTCGACCGGTTTGGCCGCAATCCACGAATCGATCCATTTTTTGACATCATCGAAATGACGGAAGTGCTGGTCAGCCAGGCCATGTTGCATCGATCGGAAGAGATAGTAATCGGATGGCGCAAAGTCTGGACTATACTGCGGGCAGTGTAGGACATGCCATTTGAGCGTTTCAAGGTAAGTTTTGACGACATTTGCAACATGTGGCCGAGCATTGTCATGTTGCAAAATAACTTTATCGTGTCTTGCGACCGTTTCCGGCCGTTTTTCCTTCAGTGCTCGGCTCAAACGTATCAATTGTCGTCGGTAGACCTCGCCTGTGATTGTTTCATTCGATTTTAGCAGCTCATAATACACAACACCCTTCTTGTCCCACCAAATGCACAGCATAACCTTCAGGCCATGAATATTCTGAACGGCCGTCGATGTTGAGGCATGTCCGGGGTGTCCATACGTTGCCCGACGTTTTGGATTATCGTAATGTACCCATTTTTCATCACCAATAACGATTCGATGCAAAATAGACTTCTTTTTGTGGCGTTCAAGCAGCATTTCGGACATGCAAAATCGGTGTTCGACGTCTCGTGGCTTCAATTCATACGGCACCCAAAGTCCTACCTTTCGGATCATTCCCATTGCTTTTCATGGTCTTCAAACTTTTTCACCTGGCCGGGTCGCTCTCTGTCTTCGGCGAAATCACCATCTTTGAACCGCTTAAACCACCGCTGACACATTCTAACGTCTATAGTATAGCCCCGGTAAGCTTCGGTAAGCAATTGATGCGCTTCGGTTGTTTTTTTCTTTAAATGAAAGAAGCATATTAAAACTTCCCGCAAATGTTGTTTTGATGTCACGAATGTAGGCATTTTACGGCTTTACAAGCACTTGTGTGTTTTCACTAATGACCAATAACCTAGACTGAAATAATAAGACAATGACATGAAGTTTCTGATGTGACAGCTGTCGTGGTCAAAATTCACCTCAGAGTAATAGATATGAAGTTGTCTGCAATGACGACATTTTCAACCGGTAGTCCTATTAAGTTAAGTTGATCCGTGAAACGTAACATGAAGAGATGTCCGAAACAGTTCCAATGAGGGAACGGGTATGGAATGATTCCTTTTTCAAGAGGAACTAGTTCCCGGATACACCCGGCTCTTTTTTTTACACGGATTTGAAGTTACACGGTTTTTAAACTAGTAAGGTTTTAAAATCACTGTCTTGTAATTATGTTTGTTTTAACCACACTTGGCACCATTGCTGAAATGAACATACATAGTAGTGACTGGGAAATCCCCTTATTCGATAACTATTACCTACACATTTTGTTCGCATGATATTTACATAAAATATTGCATAATTAAAGTGTTTAAAGTTTATAAGCTCGCAATATTTTTACAATTTTTCGTGCAATCAATTAGATTTGAACATTTCTGACCTTAATAAGTGAAAAAAGGTATTTTATCTCTAGATTTTTAGTTAAGCTTTAAGAATAAAATTTTTGCCCTTACAAACAGTCAACAAAATGTCCAAAATTTCAAAGATTCGTTAAAGGCAAGCCATTTCAAATCTTGGACTGTCTGGCAAGAGGTGAAGGTTCAACATCTGCGGGCAAGGATTTTGGCTTGAACGAGGCTACTATCAGTACCATTAAGAAAAATGAGAATGAAATACGGAAATCTATCATCAGCTCATCAAAACATAGTTCACAAACATCGTCATACATTAGAGGTGAAATGTTTTTGATTGAGGATTTATTGCAAAAGAGAATACCTGTAGATGGAAATATTATAAAGCAGAAGTCACTACGATTTTATAAGCAACTGCAGACATCGGAGCCATCAACAAGTCGTCAAGATAAGAGAAAGGAATTTTCTGCTAGTGATGGTTGGCTAACAGGATTTCTTAAAAGAAACGCATTTCATAATTTAAAAATTAAAGGAGAAATCGCATCAGCAGAACCAGCCAAAATAATTGAAGATGGGGGCTATGTCCCCGACCAAATTTTCAATGCCGATGAAACGGGTTTGTTTCGGAAAAGAAAAAATGCCTTCCAGAACTTTTCTAGCAAAATCCGTTAAAATTGCTAGTGGTTTTAGAGTTGCTAAAGATCGGGTAACATTTTTATTGTGTAGCAACGCTTCTGGTGACAAATATTTAAAGCCTCTTTTAATTAACCGATCATTAAGACCACGTGCTTTGAGAGGAAAAAACATTCAAGAGTTGCCGGTTCATTGGAGGGCGAATAAAAAGGCCTGGATGACAGCAGGGCTGTTTACGGAATGGTTTGAAGAAAGCTTTGTTCCTGAAGTTAAAATATGTATGGAACAGCAATGTCTTGATTTTAAAGTGCTTTTGCTCATAGATAATACACCAAGTGATCCCGTTTTAGAGCATCCAAATGTTCAAGTAATATTTTTGCCACCTAATACCACTTCTTTGATTCAACCATTAGATCAGGGTATAATTGCTACGTTTAAGCTTTATTATATTCAACGAGCATTCCAACATATTTTAGATGCAGTAGAGGACAACCTTACGATCGTTGATGCATGGAAAAAATATTCTATTTTGGATTGCATTACATATGCTTCAATTGCCAAAGAAAAGTTAAGGGTATCAACATTAAATTCCTGCTGGAAAGCACTTTGGACAGAATGCGTCAAGAGTTGTACCTCAGTGCCCCAAGTATCGATGGAGACTTCTATACTTATCCGTACGTATACGTATACTTATCCGCGGAATAACGAAACAGTTCCGAAGAACTAAACACGTTCCATATCTATAGACATACGTTCAATATACATTCTCAATGGAGTGAACATGCCCCTGGAGCTCCTCCTCCTCGGAATTATAAACATGATCGAGGACCAATTCTTGTTGCACTGGCATTTCCATTTCCAAAGAGCCATAAGCTTTACAGTCAATACCATATCTATTGTCAATGGAGTGAACTGCGAACTTGTCGAAGTAATGAACATTGCTCATTGATATCTACGGGCCCGGATAGGAAACATTGTTGTTTGAAGAGTGTGGTGGGTTTTTGTTGGATGTCAAAAGTATAGACACTTTTTTTTCATTGTTGGAGATGGAACTGGAAGTATATGGATATGTCAGACATGTTATATGATATGCGTAATGACATGGATCGATTCCGACAGAGCACATAGTTCCAGGAACTTTACAGGTCCAGGACATAACTTACTCTACAAGCGAGCACAGAAATTGTAACACGAAAGAACCCCACACCTCTTTTTCAGTTCATCGTACTTTGTCAATGAAAAAAAAATCAGGGAACCAATTAGACTTTGCAATAATTGTTAACAAATTTGTACCCAATAAAACGTAGAACTATTTGCTGCAGGTTCTTCTGTACCCAGCAAATGGGGATTTCCAATAAATTGTGGAAAAAAGAACAACAACATTTCCTTTGCAATAGGTAGCAACCCTTTTCAGAACATTTTGGATTTCATATTCAAGAACATATATATTCACACAATTGGCTTCCATATTAATGCTTTGTAGCACCTCCTTTATTATATTTTTATGACGTCATGAACTCGACGTTGGCATTGAATCCAATAAGCTGTGAAGATGTACCGCGGGTATCTCATTTTACGAAACTTCTTAAAGCGCGTCAATGAGCATTGTGCTGTTGATTTTCAATGCCATAATGTGCCAGAGTTTTTCAGTAGGGTTTAGGTCCGGCGAATTACTTGGCCAGTCAAGTGTCGAAACTCCTTTACGCTCATAAACTGTTTAACCTGTTAACCTGTAAAAAAATGTAATAGAATTTTGTTGAGTTATATCAATGAGGGATTAAAGCAGAAGGGCGCAAAGACCACTGTCTTAACCATTTTGGAACGATGACACGGAGCAGAGTCGTCTTAAAAAATTATATCGCTGGTCTCTGAGAAATGCATTTCCATTGACGGTATCAAATGACTGTTCAAAATATTTTCGTATATTTCCAATCTCACAGTTCCTTTTTGCGAAGCATAAATAATTTTGTCGCCGTTCAATGAAGGCTATTTTTAGTGAAGCGCTCTTCAGTTCTTCGCCGCACGTTCTGAATTCCATTTGATCCACATATGCTGAATTTGCTCTCATTGGAGAATAAGACATTTCTCCAATCAGTTTCTGTCCGAAATTTCACCATCTTCGATATCAACGTTGGTTTTCTGCGGCGCGGCGAGTCATTAGGCTGAATTCCCGATGTCTTTGACACACTGTATGTGCATAGATTTCAGTTGCGCTTGACTCCACAAACTCTACTTCAATTTGTAGCGCTGTTACAAATCGATTCATCATTGAAAGTTGGTGAAAAACTCGATCACTGGTTTTCTGGTGAACTGTGCGCGTTATTTTTTGTTATGTTATCTGCTCGCAGTCGACTTGCTGACTTGTTGCATCCAACCTCTTAACTAAATTCAGTAACAGGCAAATTTCCCACTTCAAAAAGTGCAATTATTCGACGTTTTTGGTCTTCGGTTAAGTGTCTATAATTTGGCCACGTATCCCTTCAAACACTGACTCTTTATTGACTTCCATTGCGCTTGAATGAAAATGGAAATCATTGAGAAAAACCAGCTACCTTAAAATTATTAAGGATTTTTCTGCAAAAGATGGGTGTTGCATTCTCTGTGCTGGCTACTGTAGAAGAGTCGGGATAATTTTCGACTTGACATTGTCACTGCAGGTTACAAATGCATGTACTGTAAGTCGCACTTATCTTTGAATGGCGGGACAAAAATCATTCTTATTTATCCATATGCTTGTTGTTTTTCCTATTGGCCGTTTGGGACTACGTTAATTATGTACTATATAACCTTCATTGGCATCACATTTTGATATCATTCCTTCCATTTGCATCGACTGGTTCACTTACTCATTTGACCAACGGCGCAAAAATTTGTGTTTGGTATGTTTTACGACTTATCATCGATTGATGGATGAATATTTTTTGACTCTTGCCATGTAAAAGATGCTACTGGTGACACGATCAACAGTCCGGCTTTCCCTGAGGCCAAAGCTGTGAAGTTGTGATATGATGATATATGAAGGTATTGACGGTCATGAATTTCGTAAAGCCTTCGACCAAGTGCGGCGGCTTTAACTGCTGCCTCATGTTCCTGCTGTATTGCCCTTGTAAAGTCCTCCTCTATGAGTTCTAGGTTAAAGGCTTTTCGGCTTTTTAATTCCTCGAATTATGTGTGTTTATTTATTTATTGGGAATATCAACATACAATAAAAATTTTTTACATTAATATTTAATATAGATCAACTAGCAGCAATGGCTCTCGGCTCTTATGGTTTGAAATATACCTATACTATATAGCTATTTTTAGTTTTTCATGTATATTTTTTAATGTTATAATATTGCTTTGGTATTGCAGTGAACGATCTGATGATTAGAAGTATGGACTTAGTAGATGTTGTGTCGTTACTGTGCTGAAGCAGGTGGGGCAGGTTGGTGGTGATTCCTTTGTGAGCAGATGTTTGTGAGTGTAAGCAGTGTGACCAAGGCGGAGTCGGATAAAATTTGCTATATCGGATTTGGGTATATTTGTAGGAAATTTGGGCAGAGCTTTAGTCGGGTTGACTGTTTTGTAGTGGTGCTTGTAATGTCCTCAACGAGTACCTGTTGTTGCGGCATTCCTGTCCCTTGCCCTTTATACCCACATGGCCAGGCGTCCAGATGAGCTTTACCTTATGTCTTGCTTTGTTAAGTATATCACGAATTCTGGCTGTGGCGATTGTCTCGTTCCTTGGATTCGTGATGCTTTGCAATACTGATAGACTGTCAGAGCAGATAGCCCATTTACCTGCAGCTTGAGAACTTCTATAAGCTGCTTCAAGTATTGCTGCAGCTTCCGTTGTATATATGGAGGCAATGTTTGGGAGTATTCCCTGTATGATGGTAGAACCTTCCTGATTAACAACTGCAAAAGCAGTGTTTGTTTTCGTTTTTGAGCCATCCGTATATATAAATTTCCAGCCATTGGACTTGAAATCGCTTGAGATTTCGAGAAATCTTGCTCTATAAACATCGTTGCTTGTCGCGTCCTTTCGCAGCTCTTGTAGGTTGAGAACTACTGAGTCTTTATGGATTGACCAAGGTGGTTGAGTTGGTGTAAATTTGGTTACTCTTTATTCGGGAAAAAAAAATTTCCGACTAAATGAGAGTCGGTTTTAAATTTTTTTTGCAAAAATTAGTAGCCAAAAATACTATAGGTAGCCAATAGATGTTAAATATCTAGAAGTTTGAACAAATCATCCAAGCATCTATTGGGTGAATCTTGCAAATCCGCATTTAGATGTTGTTTGGAAAAACACCAGTACAGTTTAAGCTTGCGACAAATGCAAATCGTTGTCTTTAAGCACAAGGTTCATACAATTTTCTACATAAATTAAAATTAATTATAATTCAGGTGAAATTGTCAGTTAAACAATCGACAAGTTGAGGTTTATACAAATCATTAAACTTCAATCAAAAATTAGATGTTCTTGGATGTATAAAAAGTGGAATGAATTAGTTTTCATTTTGCGACATAAAGAAAAATAAAGACAAAAAAAAGCATTGCTGAATCTGAAACAATCGAATAAAATTAAAATTAGACTGAGAGAGCGAAACTTTCTTTAAAAATAATTACAGTGCTGCTTACACTTGGTATTGCTCGCAGAGATCTAGTGGTGTTCCTATTCGTGAAATTGAAATCGAAATTGCTGTCATATGTTTTACACAGACCCCAGGAGAAGCCGATTTCAAAGCTCGAGGTGGAAAGAGACGTGGTACTTCAGATAAAAAAAGTAGTTGGAGAAGATCTAAGTGCTGAAACTGAAAATGCGGAATTATTTATAAGTGGGTTTAAAATGTTCTGGAGCTAAATCTTTCTGATTTCCAAATATATAACGCATATGAGACAGCACGAAAACGTCTGGTCAAAAGCATCCTAAAGAACGTTTTTCGGTTTTGTCTTGTGCAAATTCGAATGGTTCCCACAGAAACACGATTGCAGTTGTAGGAAAACCAAACAGCCAAAAGTACTGAAGGATTTTATGGACAAGTTACCGGTATATTCTTACAATTCGAAGAAAGCTTGGTTCGGTCAACGGATTTGTAATAAATGATTCTCAAAAAAAAAGATCAGTAAATCAGATAAACATTTTTGAATGTCGATTTACGCCTAAAGGCACAGCGACTTGGTTTCTTTGCATATAGTAGATGTCTTGATGTGTTTTCCTTTCATTAGACGCGACATCGAGTAGTAAGATTGAAATAGGGTTGCATGCGATTCCAGTAAGAGAAACAAAAAAGAAAAAAAACATTTTTCAAACGAACATTCCTTCGGAATTTACAAAAAAATTGTGTTTCTTGTGATTTTGAAGTGTGTTTAAGTTATGATAGTCCCAGTATATTCAATAAACTACAACAAAGGGTTGAAAAATAAATACAAACGTTAACAGTGAATGACGTAGTATGGGTTTGAAGCACACAAGTTTAGTTTAGATAGTTTATTTTTCAATGATCCCAGACCAAATGATACAATCTTCTTACATTGTTTATTTTCAAGAAAATATGATTATTATCAATAAGGTTGAGATAAAATCACTTGCGCGATTGCAAAACACGCACACGGATATGAAACAATCCGACAATTTTCACCAACGAATTTCGAATGAATTTGTGGGAATCACAGATATGCACATTTCTGCAATAAGTCTGCACCAAATAGCTTTTTAGCTATTATCCTATTTCTTTTTGGAATAACAAAGTAAACTGTACGACGCTTTGAGACCAATAAAATGTTGCATACTGTAGGGTCATGCGGAGCACTTCGTGTGAGAGTCAAACTAGCACTTGGTCCCCTTTTTTAAAATAACATAATCTTCTGAATCCTTTCGAACCTCGTTGCGTTTTTGACTGACTGTTTTCAAAGAGCGAGCTATTTTTAAAGATTGTATTGATACTATTTAACCAGTGTATGTTTTTATCACTCGTTTTTTCACACTCCGTCAGCAATTGTCATTGAATGTAGAAATTCCGTTTATCAAAATGGAAATTTGAATATGATCCATGAAAAGAAGCCAACTTGATTTTTTAATTAATGATACTCTCGCATTAAAATCAAGAAATTCTTGGTGTCTTACAAGTTCCTTCTAAACTGTAGCATCAATGTAGACTTAGCATGTAGGTTAGTGGAATGGTATAGGTTCGTAATAAAGCGGATGTAGTGCAGCAGCAACAAATTCATCACTTGCAAATATCGGCGTAAACGTGCTTATGTACGACATATCAGAAAGCGATTGGGAAAAGGGTACGGTGTTTGTTGAAACAATAGTGATGTACTTGGAAGTATTACAGATCAACGAGTAGCTGACTCTGTTACACTATTTCACGATAGGTTTACAATCTTGTTGAATATGTTCGACTGTTGGTTTAAATCTATGACATTAATAGGTGATACTATTATAAGTTAGTTAAAAAAATAGTCTCAGAAAATGAAAGAATTGAAATATAAAGTGAAAAGTCATACACGCAATTTATTCAACCATAATAAATTATGCTAATGTATATTTTCACCGTTTGTAGTTTCCTTTGGATCACTCGGTTGCTTGTTATGTCATGATCAAGGCTTTTTGAAATAAGTCAATTATTGTTATTATTTATTAAACTTCATATTAATGGAACAGTTTAATAACTTATAACTACAGCACTAGATACTGGGGCTTTCGGCTGGGATCATAAAAAATAGTGTAGAGTAGAATTACAATATGTTGAATAAAGTTAGATGTCGTTTACAATTTCTAGTTTCTGCAAAAATTTGTATACATTTGATATATTTAGTTCAGAAGGGACTTGCAACATGGATTTTAAATTTTTCTTAAATAATAATATATGCATAAATAATTTTATGCATAAATCGTGTATTTTGTTGCAGTCTATAATCAGATGTTAAATGGTTAGTATGTTGTTCGAATGGCAAAAGTAACATATCGGAGGTGTGTCTTTGTTGATGAGATGTTTATGTGTTAGGCGCGTGTGTCGAAGGCGAAGTCTAAGGAAGCAGGTATTCATTTTGGAAGAGGTTTTTATTGGATAATTTGCTGGGTTCCCTGTCGGGTTAATTGTTGTGTAGTGGTGTGAATATTGACTCCATATTTCTTCTCTCTTTCGTTTCCAATATGCAGTTGCCATTTTGAGAAAATCGCTTTTTGTCGGATGATATTTTTTCATTTCAATGTTGGAGTTTATTGAGATCTTTTTCGCTTCCTGATCTGCCAGTTCGTTGCCTTTAATCCCAGTATGTCCTGGAATCAAGATTAGCATTAGCTTAGGTTGAACAGTGGTAATGTTGTCGCGTATTTTATTGATGACCGGGGAGCGGTGATCTAAGTTGAGCACTGCTTTAAGAGTGGAGCGGCTGTAGGTACATATGAATGTGAATGAATGTTTTTTTTATGGTTAGAGATTCCTATTTCTGTTGCTTTGAGTATTGCTAATGCTTCTGTAGAGAAAATTGAAAAATAGTCGGGGAGTTTTTCAGCGGACATTACTTGGCCGTTTGCTCGAATGACTGCATATCCAGTGCCTTCATCATTTTTTGAACCATCGGTAAACAGTATATCCCAGATACTTTCGCTATAGATGTTAATTAGCTCATGGAATAGTTGGATATGTGTGTCGTTATGTGTAGTATCTTTGGGATATTAAGTGATGTCAGTGTTGACTGTATCCGTGGGAAACAGCTAAGGCGGATGTTTTTCAATAGCTGCTTTTTCGATGACTGGGTTGATTTTTGGAACGAGGCGCGATAATAAGATGTCTCTACGGTCTTCGATAGATGAGAAGCCACCTTCCGTCAGCATATTTTTAATTGGCGTTGATCTGAACGATTTTAAGGTGGCTCGAATTGCAGCATGGTAAGCTGGATGGATGATTTTCAAGTCAAGTCAATACAGTCTGCACGACATGCAAAAGTGTGACGAACATAAAATTCCACTGAATTGATTTGCTCAGCCACTCTTTTCCTTTTATTTTTATGTTTCTTCATCACTATATAATGTGCCAAGACCTCTTCTTGTAAATATGCGAAGTATTTTAATGAGAATCTTTTAACTCTTTTAATGATGCGTAAATTGTTATTCAGTAATTTGTTTAGTTTAGTTACCTTAGAACTTAGTTTGCATAGATTATTATCACCTACCAATTGAGGGGTCTCATGGGTTTCCTCGGAGCAAAAACGACATATTTTCAAAAAATTTTTTTTCATATAAAGAATAAAATATTAATTCAAACATTTTGCAGTCTTAAAGATATACATTTAAAAGATAATTTTCGAAATTCTCGTAACAAAATATTTAAATATATAAAACTCCACCATTGTGACGTCATTTTCAACGACTCCATGGGAAAAAGGTGCGTCCTCGTTGACAGCAGAACTCTTTACAGGATCATCTGAGGTAAAAAATAAAAAGTGCTTTTGTTTATATTATAAAGTAGAAAATGAACGAAGGAAAATTATATTTTTGGCAGACCTTCTTACAAAAAAATTACAATTTTGCTAAAAATGTCAAATTTTTTTTTAAATAGTTGTAATCGAAACAGAAATTTAATCCTTCGTCCAACTTCCTGTGCATTGTATCTCGAAGATCTGTGCGAAATTTCATAAAGATCGGTTGAGTAGTTCTCGAGAAATCCTGACAACCGACTTTTGAAAAAACAGGTTCGTGAAAAATGTGTTTAAAGTTTTTAGTGATAATAAAACTAGGAACAACCTTTTTTTAAACATACATTGAATCGCCGACGTCTGCGCCATAAAGTAAAGAACCTACTGCAGCTGTAATTTTCAGGGCATCCTTTTGCTCCTGCCAATGAAAAATGGTGGCTTCGCGAGTCTCGTTTGCAGATTTTTTTCGGACAATTTCGTGGGAATTTCGCCCAAGTTTTAAATTCATACTATGCTCAATAATAAAGCTGATGTTCCTTCATTAAAAGTGCAAGCAGCGACCAATGCGGCAATATCAACCATCTTTGAACCAGCATGAAGTATTTTGGGAGTAATTTGCAGGATAAACTGGTTTTGCAGTATAATCGTGTTTGAACGATGAAAGAGTGTTCGTTGCCGATGCTCGCTGCCAGGCGCACAACGAGTCTGGTCCTTTCGGACAATTTTCGTGTTGAGGTTATTTGTCTGTACAGCTTTGTGATAATAAGTAGCCCATATAGTATCTTCTAAGTCACCAACAGATGTGAGTTAAACGTCGTTTTCAAAGTCGTTCTTCTTTAGCAGCAGAGGAAAATAGTGCCTCAGCAATTGTCACAATACACTCATGTATTTAATCAATATAAAAATCGTATATTGATTGATTCAAAAAGGAGCTGCTTATATCCATTAAACCATAAAATTCCTTGTATCCGGCAGGACGCATGCCCAATGTGCGCATAACAAAAATGAACCGGCGATTAAGTTCGTACCTTCTGCCAATTTGTTTACATGATAACATATATTTCGGATCACATCGTTCACATGCTACCACAAGTTTAAATCCCAAACCGAATTTGGAGCACTGTTGGAGCTAAGCCCACCTTGAGCGTGCAACTTCTCAAAGCTGTATCTGCGAGACTATAACTCGGATCGACTTGAAAAATTGGGATAATATTCTAGAGATGTTGAAGAAGTTAATAAGATCGAAAAATCGAATCTTTTAATAATGACTTATTTTTTTAATGGGTGGAGTGCGAAATGATATGGAGATTGAGACATTCGAAATCAGTTGATGTGCACGAAAGTTGTATGCAATGACAGAGTATCTAACAAAAACAAATATCATCATGATTTGTGACGCAGTGGGTGCAAAAACGAGTAAACTTCAGAGAGCAGAGCTAGAAAACTAGAAATCCAGATTGTGCACCTGTTAATCCTTTTATCTGGAGCGTATGCATTTGCATATGCTTGTACTTGTATTTAAGACTCATGACAGTAATTGTATTCGAAACTCTGGTGTATTTTGTAATTTTTATATTGGATGATTTTCACTTTCACTTTTCACTTATTACTCTGTGACTTTGAATTTACTATTTATTGATGTGACTTGATTTCTTATTTTTATTTGCAGCTTAAACGAGAAAAGTCTTTCCATACATGTCACATTGAAGATATCCAAGTCATCATTGAAGCCAACACCAACGAAGTCGTCAACACTAAGGCACAACAACTAAATCTAACTTTGGGTGGTGCTTACTACTTTTTGTCGTTTTCTTATATAATTTAAGTACAAAACGTAAAGTTAGTTAAAAGATTTTTCTGTGTGTTCAGACAGAAGAAAAAGTTAAAGTAGTTGCTCGCTGTAACAGAAATGAGTTTTCTGCCATTTTCTTTATAACTACCGGGGAAATTTAATTTCAATTTATTTAGGTGCACATAACAAAAACAAAATTGTATGATTTTTTTTTTGTTTTTTGAAATATTAACGTTTATTCATATATTTTGATTGATTTCGTACAAGTGTATTTTTCTACACTTTTATCTTTTTATGAAGGTTTATACATTTACACCAATATTTACATTTATACATATAAACAGGGGGAGATTTTTTTCCAAACTTAGATATAATACACTTGCAAATAAATTACCTTATTTTTAAAACAAACAAGAAATCAAGAGGAAAGGCCCGTAATTTATAAAGCAAAATGCGCGAATACAAAATTGTTGTCCTTGGTAGTGGCGGCGTTGGTAAATCAGCATTGACGGTGCAGTTTGTCCAAGTAAGTAAAAATGTTTTTTGTTTTTAAATGCAAGAATAAAACTTTTTGAGATTTTTTTTTAATCTGGCCCTGGAATAAATTTCTTAGAAAGTGCCGTTCATACCGAGAACCAATGTTGTTTAACAGCTAACTCTTTATTTTGCTGTAATATAAAAAAAAATAAAAAGAATCTTAACCTTCTTGGTTAACCTTAATATTGATAAGATTCGTTCTTCCAAAAAATAAGTTAAAAATGTTAATAAAAAATTGACGTTTATTTCAAACTGAAATTAGAAACTAGGGGAAAGGTAGTTATTTTGTAAATTCGTGAACCTTGAATATGGATTCTTAGCAATTTTTTATGAAATATTGAATTATATAGAAATATAAAATTATTATATATGAATAATATAATATTGAATTATTATATATGAAAAAAAAAATATATGAAAAAAAGTTTAAGTACTTGCTCATTATACAGCAGTTGTTTAGGAACTTCGAACGACTTGCAAGTAGTCAGTTAATTTCTCTTTATCTACGTTCAACATCAGTGCGTTTCTTCTTACGTTGGCTTTCCTTTTCAGCTTATCATCTGACGTTTTTCGTAGATGCGTATTCATTCGCGATCGCTTTTTGAACCGAATTTATAGCAGTAGGAAAATTGTTAACTTCTCTATGAGTTAAGTTAACTTACATTCACTAATGTTTTCTCCTACACAACATGTACATGTACAAACTCAATACACTCCGACAGCAATATCTTATGCCGAGTAGAATCATGCCCGTCTTTAACGCTGAAGATTTGTTTTTCAGATTTTCAGATACGATTTAAGTATCCCACACCTTGGCAAGAACATATTGTTTTACTTGGATTCTTGCGTTTTTATGGTTCCGTACCCAAAGGTTGGCCCCCTAAATTGGTTGGAACCATATTACTAAGTCTCCGCTGTCCACCCATCTGTCACAGAGCTGTATCTCCTACATCGTTATAGAGAGACACTGCCATTGCCGCTACAACAGAAAATACAAAAAATATTATGTAAAACAAAATGGGGATGACACTGCAAAGAAAGTGTTTCATAAAATCGCAACTCAACTTAACACCTTACAGTAGACAATGAGTATCATGCCATCATTTCGTTCATTCAAAACAACGCAAAAGCTCGAATTATGAAAAATAAAAAAAAAAATATTTTCAACTTGTATAGTTAGTTTTCTACACAAACGAAGTGTCACAACCATGTATACGTGTTTTGCTTTCGTGGCGACATTTTTCGCAATCCGAGAAAAATTAATTGCAATATCATTTAAAAAGAAAAAAACATTTGTCAAAAAAATATTTCATGTGATTTCGATGTGTGTTTAAGTTATGATTTTCTCAGCATTTCATAAATCACTTAAAACAGAGGGTTGAAAACTTAAGAAGAATGCATATGAATACAGTTATAGGAAAAATTTACGGATCTCTGAGAAATCTTTGCGCATCAAGAAAGTAGATCCCTTTCAATACGAGATTAAAATTAGCTACAGCGTTACTGGTCCCCATTATTACATATGGATGTGAAATATGTTGTTGCGTCAATTCAAACACCAAAAGAAGGCTTAACGTTGCGTTTTACAATATTATCCGTTATGTGTATGCACTGAAGCGTAATGACCATGTTTCACGGTTTTCGAGATCTATTCTTGGGTGTTCAATTAATCAGTATCTCGACTTTTGTATGATAAAATGCCTTCATAGAGTCATCACCAGCAAACAACCATCATATCTTTATGAAAAGCTTAATTTCTCGCAATCGAATCGATCTTTTAGTTTAGTCCCTCCGCGTAACTATTATTCCTCTTCTGAGCGTCATTTTTTCATTCGTGCCATTCGACTTTGGAATGCAATCCCTCTTGGTATAAGAATGCCATGATACACTTGTATTTAACTTAAATTTAAAAAACTATAATTATCAGTATCTTCACTTGCGGAAGCAAAACAGGTAAATCGATGTGACACAAGACACCACTACAATTTTTTCGCTCATCATCCAGTTCCGACCAAATGTTCACTCGATTTGAGCTGAATGGCTCGCAATGTCAGAATAAAAGATTCACAAATTTTTGCATCAAATAATCTTTTAGTTTTAATCGTTTGAAATCCTTATATCTTTGATTCTTTATCTCAAAGTTCTTATAAGAATAACAAGTAAACCAATATCGAGCTTTTACTTTGCCTGGCTTATTCAATTTATGTGCGATGCTGTGAAAAAGCTAAAATTAAAGGAATTAAGATTACTCTTAGAAGGCGCGGAACCCTTCATTTTTGACATAAGTGCCAAAAACGATCTGTATGGCTTGCTGGTCATTATCCCTTTTCTAGTGGGCTGGAATGAAGTGCAACCTTATCACAGCGTCTGCTTTACTACAGCGCTTTGCGAATTTGTTCAGTTTTTTCATTAAAATCTAATCAAGATTGAATCTTAAACTCGTTGTAGGTCTGGTAAGGTTTCCACAAGGTTACTACAAAATTTGTCAAGTGACGAAAAATAACTTTAAAAATTAAGCAACCCTTACAGTGTGTCCATGTCCTATTTTTATTTCATGTCTTAATGTGTCACATTCTAATCCGAAAATTGTCTGCAGTCTATTTTTCTTCATCGTGACATCTGTTCACATTTTATGGTGCGGTTACCAAAAAAAAAACTTAACTTTGCACAAGCATTCGTATGCAGGTGCTCCAAAGACCAACTTGAGCCTACTTGACAAAATTGAAAATTGGTGAAAAAATTTCACAAAGTAAATTGAATCTCTTCAACACCGTGGTAACGTCTCCTCACTTTCCCCGTAACACCCGCCTCGCCAAGAATGCACATCAGTTCCCCGCAAGCCCAACTTCGGTCGTACAGTCAAGTTAAGAGATTCGTTTTTTTTTTTAGCCGCACAACACGTTTGTGGAACGCTCTCCTACGCTCGTTATTTCCTAGTCATTACAACTTGCAGCAATTTAAAAACAAAGTGCTCCAGTACTTGCCTCTACTTCCTCCCTGATCCCTTCCACCCGCGCTATGATTATAAGGGTTATTCATGAACCCTTGTACGCGTGTGAATTATAACAAAAAAACATTGCATTTGATTCTAAATAACATGATATTATTTTTCTTTCCAGGGTATTTTCGTGGAGAAGTATGATCCTACTATCGAGGATAGTTATAGAAAACAGGTTGAGGTTGACGGACAACAGTGTATGCTGGAAATTTTGGACACTGCTGGAACTGTAAGTTATTTTATATACAGGTTGCTAAATGCTTTCAAAAACACATCCTCATGAGGTAGTTTTGATATGCGTATTTATTAACCAATGACATGTGCGCTAATTTTTTTTTGTTAACACTGAGTTTACAAACAAATAGTAAAAATTATTGTTTTTGGTTTATTTACTTTTTATTATGACATGTTCTAGATTCTTGCTTCTGTTAATGCGGCCAGTATCGTGGTTTACTACAAATTCCCTCCTTATTTTTTGTACTACAGTTCCATGTTATATCGTTTCACAACATATCTTAAGTTTGGTTGACACTTCCGAGGAAAAAAAAGAAGACAGGACGCATTTTTCAGTTTTCCTGTATTTTTAATATCCACCCCTGCCCAACCGACACACACTGCGGTTTGAAAGAATTGATAAATAATTTTGATTGCCTGATCTGTAGATTTTTCCGGTGGGCGATACGCAACTTGTTTTCCAACTCATTGTTCGGATCTGTGGCCGTAGTCCAGCTTTCCACAGAAAGGTTCCCGACCAGTGAACGCGGTTTTCGAACCATTGCCAGTAATGCTTGGTATCGTTGTTGTATTCAAGGAACTTTTGCGGCACTACCTATTTCCTCGTATATCGAAACAACGTCCATCTCTAACAGCGTGTTAATTGGATTTAGTTTATTATCTATGGATAAATGATAGAGTGATAACTCATCTATATAATTGCAATTATTTTATTTAGATATATTAGCCTTCGATTCTGTATTCTTCTGAGTGGTTTGTAAACCCACACACTACATTTCCGAAGGTTCGCATGCCATGACTGCTACGGCTACGGCTGCTGGTGCTGTTTATGTTGCTTTTGTGAATTTCTACGGTACAGCTGCTGATCGCCGTTGCTGCCCATTGCCCGCAATCCGTCCAGTTGTTGATTCGGTACAGTTCCTCATTTGTATACTCTCTGTTTTAATATGAACTTTGTTCGCGAACTGATATTGTACTTTGATACATTCGATGGAAATCCCTATACTCAGCGCATTATCAACGGTTAGTTTTAGCACGTCTTCTAGAAACAGCTTTTTCTTCTCAGGGCCCTTTTCCATGCCCTTAATGAAGTTGGTCCGCAGTGCGACTAATAAGAGAGTATCAAACTTTCACATAGCTGCTTATGCTCTCAATGTTTCGCTCTTTTCCTCTTCTTCCGCATGAAACTTATAGCGTTCACCAAACCCGGACTGGGGTGGGGTGAAATGACGATCCAATGCTTCACTCAGCACTTCAAACGTGGAATTAGTGTCTTCAGGTTAGTCTGGGCCAACTAAGCCGCTAAGTAATTTGTAAATTGCGTTGGATCAGTTTTGTTCGTTTCTTTGTCGGCTCCTCGATGTCGTTTGCGATAACAAAAAAATTGCAAAATATTTTTCTTCAAGACTGCCCAGTCGTCTGCTTCCCCGAAATTTGGGCAATTTCCAATTGTTGCAATTATTCGGAATTTGTCCACGTCGCCAGTTGTATGGATGTTTTCCCTTAGCTATAGAGATTTTAGTGTTGGGGGTCCATAGACAGCGGCACCTACAATCTTTGTTAACTCCAAACGAATTTCTTTCAGGAACTGATGATATGTCACCAAATTTCATATCAAAGACTCCACAAACTACAAGTTAAGCAATATTGCCGCCAAGGAATATAAACTGTGAATGGATTTAGATCTGTTATCATCCTCATTTAACCAAATCAATTGAAACCAAAGAATTTCATCCTCCCGAGAAAACCGATTAAAAAGAAACCTATTATCAAACTATCATTGGTCACAAATTAATCAAAATGTTTTTCGTGTGTGTTGCCCCCAGGTCATCTCGTCACGTTAACCTGCAATCTAGAAGTATAAAGATGTTGTGTAGAAAATTCCGTTTCATGTCATCTGTATATTTGCGACTGTATATACAACCTTGAGTTGATTAATATTACAATCGACTAATCGACGCTTTTTGAACTCTTTTCAGTTCTGAAGTGGAACATCTTTAACCTTTGTAACGCGCCCTTCATCTTCTTCTGGTGTAGTGATATTTTCTTTTAATCGCGTTATCCTTTCTTTACAGCTTCTAGCTGCGATCATTAATTTTTGAAACGTTTTAATTTGCAATCCTTATTGTACCCCCGGGTAACCGAATAGATTTTCGCCTAAAGCATTTCTGCTCGACATCACTGTGTACCATGAGTAGTACATTTCTTTAACCTGCTATTGGCTATTTTAGTTTGTGTTCTTTTCGACACGTACATGCTTTTCTTAATTTTTGTTTTCTCTTGACCGGTCATCTACAGGCAACCCAATGTGTGTAATTGAGGAATCGAGTTGTGAATAAATTATGTCACGCCAATTGGCTCTTATAAGCCATTATTGAGGTTTTGAGGAAATGGTTAAGATTAATTTATGCAAATTGACAATTGACTGCAGGTTAGCTCCAATGATATCATTACCGTTATCGTTTATCTCTATATATTAATCATCTCTTTTCTCTATTTTTTGCTTTGATTTTTCGATTTATAAGCATTTATTTTTCGCATTAGTTTAATCAAATTATTTATTTCACATTGTAAACTCACGCCAGGAACAATTTACAGCCATGAGAGATTTGTACATGAAAAACGGTCAAGGTTTTGTTTTAGTCTATTCAATAACAGCACAATCAACATTTAATGATCTCCAAGATCTGCGGGAACAAATTTTAAGAGTGAAGGTAAATAATTGAATTTTTTTCTATTTCATAATTTACTAATTGTTTTCTTCGGCTTTAAAAAAAAAGGATACAGATGACGTTCCGATGGTACTGGTAGGAAACAAATGTGATTTAGAGGACGAACGTGTAGTTGGTAAGGAATTGGGGAAAAGTCTTGCAAGCCAATTCAATTGCGCGTTCATGGAAACATCTGCCAAAGCAAAAATTAATGTTAATGATGTGAGTATATTTTTTTATTTTTTATAAATCTTGAATTTTAATTCAGCACTCCTTAATCAATTTCACGAATTGATGAAACGAACATTTTCAAATCGTAGTTTGTGTAAGCGTATATACGAAATATATTTTGTAAATCAGCTTGGCATCTTAGTAATTGCGGAATAAAAGACAATTTTTTCATGGAACGAAATAACTTTATTATGTAATGCATTGCCCATTTTGAGCAATGACCTTTTTGCCATCTTTCAGGCAGCATCATAATTCCACGTTCATAAAACTTCTGGTTTTTATCAGCAAAAAACTGACGATTTGACATCATCATTATTATTGAAATTTTTACCATTCAAGGAGTTTTGCAAAGATCGAAATAAAAAGTAATCAGATCGTGCAAGGTTAGGACTATATGGCGGATGTGGCAAAACATCCCAACCAAGCACAAATAATTTTGTAACCAAAGATGTGTGTGGCCTTGCATTGTCATGATGGAATACAACACCTTTTCGATTTGTCAATTTGGGCAGCTTATCTTCAACTGCATTGTTCAATTTTGTTAGTTGTTCAATGTAGACATCTGAATTGATCGTTCGGTTGGGTGGTAAAAATTCAAAGTAATGTCAAGTGATAAAATAACTTTCTTTTGATGAATATCAGCTTTTGATGTTGTTTGAGCTGGTTCACCTGGCTTGCTCCACGATCTTTTCCGATCGACATTGTTGTAAACAACCCATTTTTCATCACCAGCTATCAATCGTTTTACAAATGGATCATTTATATTAGGTTTCTTGAACAAATCGCAGATGTTAATGCGTTGTGTTAAATGATTTTCTTTCATTTCATGATTTTCCATTTTCAACAGACGCCAAACAAAAACTACACAACCGAACAATTTTTTCACTGATTGACAGTTTAAGTACCAACTATCAAATAACAAAATGTGTTTGACATTTCGATTAGGTCAGCAAACCTAAAAATTCAACTAAAGCCATCTATGAGTGAAATTCGCAATTACTAAGTTGCCAACCCAATACATAAAATAATACTCACAATTAATAGATTAAGATTTTAGATTTTATTACAACAAAAAAACAGTTACAACATATGAACGGGTGCATTAGAGATCACAAGTCAAATTGAATTTGACCAAATGCCGGCTATCAGATTGCACAGGTTAACAAAAGAGTTCCCCAAATAATGAGCTTTCTGTATTGAAACGCATCAACAGTATAACACGTACCAGCGGTATTCACCACCATTACTTGATTTTCTCTAATATAATTGGGCCGAAGAATATAACATGGAATTCCTTTAACACAGGATATCTCGCTAAGAAATAGGACTCATCTGCTCTCTCTTTAGGGTAACATAACATATAGAGCATGGAATTGGAAGGTCTAGCCGATAACGCATTCACATAATGCAGGTTGATTAGTTCTCCCCTTGGTGGTATTTATTACGTCAGCTGAGTTAGAGTTCAGGATGTTAGCATTATCGTAGGTTATATTTTAGATTGGAAAATTAAGTCCTCGTTAGTCACATTTGCAGCTCTGTTTGGAAGGGACTTACGCATGAGAACTCAAATTCCAATTGCAATTGAAAGATGCACTTTTTTCACTAGTTTTTGATAAGAGAACTTGGGCTTATATTAGTTTCGGCATTCTTTCTTGGCCCTTAGCAAATATTATCGAAACTGTCGAGAAGGGGGGTGGTATCGCGATCTTCAAGCAAGGAGTGTCACACAGTAAGTGAAAAAATCGTTTGAAAAAATTAACGTAGAGAGTTATTTTCACTTTTGAAATGGAACAATACTAAACAACTTTAGAAAGTATAGACTTGTTGGTTAGTTGGTTACTTTGTTAGTGGATGGGACTCTCTCTGTGCGCTTTGAGACGGGCACCTTTGGGCGCAGAGACAATTTCTGATTCCCTCTGCTTCACGATCTCCAGACGCTTTCTTACGCTTTCTTACTTACTTACTTTTCATCCAGCGATTCCAATCTGAATTATGTCATTACCTACCTGGACGCTGCATATAGAAAAGCTGGTGATGTTTGCGGAGGATTGAGTAGCCTTATCAAGTGCTCTCTTAGGTTTTTCAAATTCACCTTCTTACCCCTTATCTTCTGAATTTCGGCTTTATTCATCGCGAAGACAACGTACTCCGCCTCCTTTCCACAGCTCTTCGCAATTGTGCGCCCTTGCAGAGCTCCACAATTGTGGATATGGTCCTAGTTAGGAACTTTAGAGCTTTCACATCACCGCAACCCATGATCTTTACGCCTTTTTGCCATGCAGATCCATTGAAGTTATGTGCCTCCATATCACTATCGTCAATGTTAGCTGTCATGGCTGCCAAGATTTTGCTCTCAACCAGAACTCAGTTATCCATGGAGATCTTACCATCAGGATCTTGCAGGTCAACTTTGCCTTCCAGTAAGTCCGCAGGAGACGATTCAAAGTTTGGAAGGGTGTTTCGTTTTCCCCAGTCGACCTTCGGCTCTTGGGTGGTCGGTTTTTGGAAATTTTTGCGCCGCGACTTTCCAAAGTAGCCTGGAACTCCCCCTTGCCTCGTAGATGAAAATGAAAGACTGGAGGTGCCGGGTTTGAATCCAATTGAGACTCGACGTGCCAAAATATGATCAACTTTTTGTTTGCGTATTTTGGGCTGGTACGATTGTTCTTAAAGTGGTATGTTAGGGATGTGGTCCGTTTTATCCCGTGCTGACTTACTGTAAGCTGCTAGGTGCTTGATCGCGCCTCAACATGTTTTTATAATTCATGGATCGGCTGAATGACTCTACATTTTTGCATTCAACGGAGGTTGAAGGTGCGACGACAGCACTGCTATCCTGCATAGCGTTATCTGTTCCGACCGACGTGGCAGCGATTATGGAGATTTCCGATGTTGTAGCTTTCGATCATAAGAACGTGCTTTTGTCCCTTGATTCGAATCGAGGCTTTGTAGTTCTCCTGTCTCTTCGCTAACTCGGAGATGGAAGAGGGTTTCAAGGTGACCTCCATATCATTTTCACAAAGCTTTTCCTCTGTGTTTGTGCGAGGGATGAGCAGACCGCGTCTGCACAAGTTGATGCTTTAAAGGACCGCAGTCATAAGCATTTGGTATTAATTTCAGTAGAAACCTCCAAGCGTTTCTGAGAAAAAGGGTCGTGGCAGACAGAGGCACAACGAAGCGAACCTATTATGATACCGTTCGTCCTATTGAGGAACGAAACCTTAGAAATTTAGTGGATCTGGTTCAAAATTGTTTTTTTAATATTTACCAAAAAGGCTTATGATACACAAGGAAAATTTTAGCAAAGCTACAATTCTCCCATTTAATAATTGACAAAAAATGTCCAAACTTAAGTGTAATTTTGACACCAAGCTATTCGGATTAAACTAAAAATGAATAAGTGAATTGAATGTTGAAAAAGAAGCTGCTGGCTTTTACTAAAACAACTTGAGGCAAATATTTTAAACAATGAGACTTTGGCTTTAGTTAAAGCTACAATTACTCTCAAAACTGAGCGTACATTAATAAATTGAATGAATGAATTTTGAACAATAAATAAACCAAAAATAGTACTTCATTTGATCACTCAAAATTGAGCATACACAAAAGATTTGTAATAACGGAAAAAGTAAAAAAAAAAAAACTTGTGTGGTCACCCTTAGCATCTATTACCGCATGTAAACAACGGGGCATCGATTCGACCAATTTTTTGTGGAATGATGGAGGAATACTCTCCTAAACTTCCTTGACAGTCTTTTTAAGATCTGTTTTGTTGCTAGGCTTATTATTTTAAAGACTAGTATAGATTTCTTCATTCATTTTCACTTTCAGAATATCGAAGAATTCGATAAACTCGCAATTTCCGGTACCACTAGAAGCTATTGAACCCCACATCATGAAACCACCTCCTCCATGTTTTACCATGGGACACCGATTTTTTTTTGGAGCGTAATACGCTTTCTTCAGACTTTTTGCTTGCCATCAGAAACAAACGAGTTCATTTTTGTCTGGTCGGCAAAACATTACAACTTCCAAAAAACTTAGTTGCATATTTATTTGCTTTCTTGTGAACTCCAAGCGCTTCCTTTGGTTCGTCACTGAAATATATCGCTTTTTTCGACCCATTTTGCCATTAATTGTTTTTCCGTAGTACGCGACGAACAGTTTCTGTTGGAATTATTTTTTTAATTAACATCGAAACTTCTGACGTTGATCTCGGAACACTCGCATTGGGATTCGATTTGATTTTTCGCACAATTGATCGTTCGTCATGTTCTGATAGGATTTTTTTTCGGCCTCTAGCAGACCTATTCTCCAGCGTACCTTCGTGACGGTATTTATTAATAATTTCTTACACCTTGGAATGTGTTCGTAGAGACTTTCCTTTGCAGTTAGTTTTCTGGTGGAAATTTCTGATTGTTTTCCTTTTTGTTCCATTATAACACAAAATTGAAAACAAATTCTAATATAATCTTTCCACACCACAAAATAAACTCGAAATGAGCTTCAGGATCTATGGAAGCAAGAACTGGCAGCTCAGATAGTGGTAAAAATTGAATAGTTTTCTTGTGTTTCCACAGTGTGTACGCTCAATTTTCTGTGATGTTTATTAAGCATATGTTTCGTTTTGTATTTATAAGAAACAGAGACGAACTTGAAAATTTAAAGTAAGTACCTTTAAGTAATGTTCCTATTTAAAATGTAATTCCTGCCTATCAAAATAGGATATTTGTGATTTACCTTATGGTGAACGCTCAATTTTGAGAGGAACTGTATAATGCACATAAAAAGTGAAAAAATGTGATAGTTCTGTTGTTCAACACTTTAGTTACCTTCCCTTTTGCCCAATTACTGCTGCATGTTATCTTTTCGGCATTGAATGTACAAGTTTTTCAGTAACTGGCAATGCAGTTTGATTCCACTCGTGCTGAAGGACTTCTTTCAGATGCTTATTAGAGGTATCATGGTGTTGTCTAACCTTGCGAACTTAAACATCACAGAGATGCTCAATAGGATTAAGATCTGGAAATTGGGGTGGTGTTTTAAGATATGGGGGTCGTTATAGAGCAATCACAACCGTACTTTTTCGACTGTATGCTCAGGGTCGTTGTCTTGTTGGAAGCCGACCTGTAAAATAATGAAGTATTTTTGGACTGAAATCCACGTACAAATAAAATTCCCCGTACTTTCGTTTTTATAAGTACAAATACAATTCCTTGGTACTTATACTAAAAAAATCAATTACCGGTGCAAGTAATTATAAATGTACTTATAATTCCTTTGATACCAAAAGTACTTTCAAATTGTTTTTCAATTCTCCAAGTACTCTACGATTCCTTCGGTACTCTGGAATTCCGTGTATACTCTACAATTCCTTCAGTACTCTTCAAATCCTTTAAATTACTTATTATACCTATTTGTTTATTTGGATTCCTTTTAACAAAACCAACATTGTTAGTAGAAACTTATTTAAATTTTATATTTGAATAGTTTAAGTTCTTATCTAACTCAAATGCTGAAACGAAAAAAGAAAATTTAAAGTGACAAGTCAACTGGAAGCAATGAACACTGTGTACATACAGATCATTGGAATTTTAAAGCCTATTTTGATTGGAATCCATCAAACGAGCTGTCAGTCTTGGCAATTAATTTGGGCATTTATGTTCAGTTTACTTTGGAATGGTATTTGCACTTGTACTTCTACTTAGATTTTTCATGTCTGGTTTGAAGTAGTAATTGGACCCTAAGCTCAGATTATCAGCACTCTTCGAACGATTGTCCTTCAAAATGTTAAGGTAATCGTCCTTGCGCATAATACCATCTATAAAGACGCTTTCAGCAGCCATGCACCCCCACGCCATAAGTCCACCATCACCATACTTCACTGTTGTTTGCAAATTCTTCTCCCCTTAAGGTGTTCCCATTTTCCTCCATACTTTAATAAAACTCGTTTGTTTTGTTTTTGTATTCTGTTTATTTACCTTGTTTATAGGGGGCTTTCTTCTTTGAGTTCTGGCCTTGTACTCTTCGCTATAGTTCTCTGCGTACGTTGCGTGGGTGAATTTCCTTTCTAATGCTTCCTTTTATCAGCGCACTAATTTGGTATGATGACATCTTTGGATCTTTCTTTACTTTCAATACAATTTGTCGCTTTTCTCTTTCTGTCAGCATCCTGGGTCGCCAACTTCTAGGTGCATTTTCGCAGGCGCTTGCATTTTTAAACCGTTTAGCAACGCTATGCATCGTGAAATAGCTCCTGTTTGTAGTTCGCGCAATTTCTTTAATTGAGATCTTACTTTCGTACATATTTAGTATAATTTCTCTTGCTTCCGGAATGGTTTCTTTTTGTTTCCGACTTTCTCTGTGATTCTGCTTACTCTTGTCGAAGTCGTCTATGAATCCTTCTTCATTTGCTATTCTATACCCCGGGTCCATCATGGAAGGGACATTGAGATAGCGATTTTCAATATATGGGCTACCTGTAATTATATTGATAATATTGTTGGAGTGGGAAGGAATTTTGCGTAGCATCTTTGAGGACATTACGCATAGATACTTTTCTGTGGGTGGCATGTTTGCCGTGCCGTATAGTATTTCATTACTATAGAAGTGACGGGTTTCTGGATTTCGGAGCAGACCTGTGCAGTAACGAAGTGCTTTTCGCTCGAAGATTTTAATTTTCTTTATTAGGCTTGGACTTATCGTGAACCATATTGGGAAACAATATGTCACGATGGGACGGGTTAGTTGCTTGTATAGCAAGAGTTCGGTTCTTGTATCCAAACCGTTCCTTATTCTCATCAGTGAGAGTATTAGGGATATCGCATGGTTGGTCTTTTTTAGAGTGGCTGTCGCATGGGAATTGAACCTGAATCTTTCTTCGAAGTGAATTCCAAGGTATTTGACTTTTTGTTTTGGCCGAATGATCGAGTTATCGGGCATGGTCAAGGCAAGATTTTTGCACTTGGTGGCTGAACCATTGTATGAGGCGGTCCTGAAGCAGATTAGTTCGGTTTTGGTCGTGTTTTTTTTTATTCCTCATTTTCGATAGTAGTCCCAGAGTTTAAGGATATGTTCCTCAACATTGCGGAAAGCTACAGAGGGCATTCTGGAAGAAGAATACGTGACTGAGTCATCCGCGAATAGCAGTGTTGTTGTTTTCTCACAATTTCGTGATTGGTCATGGGTATGGAAATTGAATAGGGGCCGGACCAAGTTTTGTACTTTGCGCTACTCCTGCATGAGTTTCAAGGACCGGTGAAGAAGATGTTCCTACACGAACGTAGAATCTACGACCCGTTAGGAAACTATTTATGATTTTAATAGTAGTAAAATTCAGTCTTATTAGTTTGTATACCAAACCATTGATCCACACTGAATAGAACGCCTTTTCTATATGAAGAAGGCAGGCAACTGTGATCTCCTTTTTGATAAGGCCTATCGTTGTGTCTGTATGAAGTTTCAACAACGGGTGAAAAGTGGAGTGGGTTAGTTTGAACCCAAATTGATTTTGTTGGATTACACCAATCGTTTCACAGACCGATTCGAATTTCCTTAGTATCAGCATTTCCAGAAGTTTGCTGAAGTTTGGAAGGAGTGAGATCGACCTGAATTGTGATATGCAGTTTGCGCTTGGCTTTTTGGGGATGGGAAAGATTTCAGTTATTTTCCACTTGTTGTGGAAATATCTGTTATTCAATATAATTGTAAGAAATATGATAGCAGTGGCAGGTAGTTTTTTACTAATAAAGTTGGAAATTTTATCGGGTCCGGAGTATTTCTTGGCGTGTCCGCTGCTAATCTCGAAAAAGAGATCGGATGGATTAGTGAACTCATCTGGGGATATCGGTAAGACTGAGGACTTTGTTTCCGTAAATTGGGTTATATGTGGCACATTATCAACGGCTAGAGACGATACTTCCGCATTAACTTCGTGCAGAAATTGTGGAAGGTGGAATGGAAGATTTGGACGGAAGCTATTGGCAAACTGGTTTGCAAAGGCGTTAGCTTTTTCATCGTTAGATGATAAAACTTTATCACCATGTTGAAGTTGGTCCACAATTGGGGATCTTTTGCCAACTAGTTTATTGTTTTTTTTGAAAGTATCAGGGCCTGGTTTGATTTTACTGAGTCTTTTCCTAAACTCAGTGTTCACAAAATCTTGAGTATTTTTCTGTATCCGGGATTTCAAGCAGTTTATTTGTGATTGTACGGTATGGTACTCACTGTTGCGAGTGTTAAACGTACGGTGGAAGATTCTTTGCAGAGTTTTACGAAGCTTTTGCTTGTATTCATACATTTTAGTTATATGGTCAGGGAGGTTTTGGTATTTTGATTTAAAGTTTTTTTTTTACTCCGATTGTTCCGAAATAGTCGCGGCAACCGGGCTTTCTATTTTTTCAATAGCAGTGTCGATTTCTGCGTTACTCAGATTCGAAGTGGTGTTGGGGATGTTGTCTATAAGTTTATACGTCAAAGATCCCTCAAAAGACTCCCAGTTCATTTTGCGGAAGTCGATAAATTCTCTGTTCTGGGGTGTGAGAATGTTCAGGCTATTATAAAGTTTTAAGTTGATTTTGACTGCGAAGTGGTCAGAGTCGGAAGGAATAGTTTCACATTTATAATTTGTTAAAGATAGTATTTTACATACGAGACTTAGTGAGCCAATGAAGAAATCCAGAGTTGAGGGCGTGAGAGGAAAGGTTGGGTTTGGTTACGATGCAATTTCAAATTGGTGTATATGGGAGTTGGAGGAGAGCCATTCTGCAATTGATTTTCCTTGGTAAGAAGGTCCAACTAAAACGTGGGTCTTGTGTTGTGTTTTCTGTTTTTTGTAAACATAGGGTAAGGATTTCGAGTTTTGTTAATAAGAGTTAAGGTTTGAATAAAGAAGCATTAACAATTTCAAGGATGTTTTTTTTGTATGTCCTAAGCAACTTTTACTTTTGTCTCTCACTGTAAGTTTTTTTCCTTGTTTTGATCTGAGCTGCTTACCTGTAGCCTTTTGTCTTATCTTAGAACTTTATCTTGAAAGCTGTTGTATTAAGTTTTTAAGATTCTCCTTAGCAAACATTGATTATTCTATCGTTTATAATTTGAATTATGTCTTTACTTTTTTTAATATTAGTACTCATGTTTGTTTGTTTTTTGTTACAGATATTCTATGATTTAGTTCGACAAATTAACAAGAAATCTCCTGAGAAGAAGCAAAAACAAAAGAAAAAATCAATTTGTGTCCTCTTATAAATATTTTACAAATAATTATCCATATAAAATATCAATAATTTGTAAACAAAATCAATTCATAGGGGAAACAAAAGTAAATTAACTAACATTGTTTTTTTTTTCTTTTTTTTTTGTTTTGTTAATAAAAGTATCAAAACTATATATGTGGTACGTGTCAATAAGAAACAAAGTAAGCTTACTTTTTTTGTGGCCGTCTAACGTTAAGTGCAAAAGAAAACATAAAAAAAAAACAAAATATTAATAGAAGAACAAAACATTCATACGAAGAATGAAAACATGACCCAAATATATCTATGGTGATGTAAAAAAAAAAATAATGTGTACACTCCAACTTTATCTTTTAAAAAATTTACAGTTTTGTGTTTACATGAATACATACATTCATTGAACTTAATAATTCCAAATATCAAAATTCCAAATTGCGAAAGAAAAGAAATGCTAATTCAACTGCAAATTCCTGAATGTAGTAGTTTAATAAAGCATAAAGAGACGGAAAAATATTCAAAATTAGATCTCCTTCTTCATAAGATGGATATAGGGATGAAATTTTATCGTAAAAATGTTGTTAGACAATAGAATATTGACTTTAGTTGTTTACTGAATTTGATAGGAAACAAAAAAAAATCGATCATAAGTTTGGACAGATAAAAAATAAACAAATAAATCCATTTAATCATTATTTTCCAAGATATCAAAGTCTTTGATTTTTTCTGATTCGATCCCTTGCAAAACTAAAAAGAAATTTGAAAAAAAAAAATCTGAGAGAAATACTTTATATACAAACAAAAGCAAAAAAAAAAAAACAAATAAAATATATTTCGCTATCTTCCATAAAATCATATAAATTTGTATAATTATTATTTATGGTTTATTTTAAAAAGAAATAAAAACGTTTGTCAGATGTAAAAAATATATTATTCTTGTTTTTGTTATTATAATGTACACAGTTGCTAAAATTTAAAAATAAAAAAAAAAAAAATCTTTCTGCGATAAAAAAGCAACAAACAAATATGTTTTTTACTTATTTTGTATGCAAATAAATAATAGGTTTGTATTAAATAATAGCGAATAAATAAAGAATTTAAATGATAATACCAATAATAAAACAAAAAAATAATTTCCATAACTACAAAGTAAAAAAACAAAAAAATATATATTAAAAACTAATCTAAATAATTTGAGAAATGTAAACGTCTTTCCTGTAAGCTAATACAATAAAATGATAATAAAAACAATGAACTGTAATGTGGAATATGTGTTTAATATGTAACATTTCGTTTTCGCTGTTTTTATAAATTTCTAATCAATTCGCTCAATTTTCGAATCTTATCGAAATCTTTTCAACTGGATAGTGATCAATTAGCCCTCCTTTTTCGTATCACATATGGTAAATTCAGAAACGCATCACTGCATTGACGATGCTCAATCAGCCTTGCCAAATGTTCATTAACGCAGATATTTGGCATCACTCTTAACGTAAAGTGTTCATTAATGTAAAGTTGGTTAAACTGATGCGCAAACGTCAAGGAAAAAAGCAACAAGAAAATCCGTGATAATTGTGATTGATGCTTTGGACAATCGAGTGTTGTAAAATGGCGGAGAAGAAGGAAGAGTATATAAAATCAATTTTTTGATTATTCATAGTTATTTTATGTATATTTGTATTGTTTCAGAGAGAACTTCAGTGCCGCTGAAACTAAACTATTAATTTCAACAAATTGAAATATGAGGAAGCATTCACATCCGGAAAAAAAAATCAAAAGCCGTGTTATGGGGAAACATTTTATACGAAATGAAGGAAGAAATTCCTTATTTAAAATTTTCAAAAGATCAAGTTCACCGAAAATTTTTGAATATAATGATTACTTACAAAAGTATCAAAAAAAGAAGCAATAGCAGTGGAAGAGATGCAACTGCATGGGAATACTTTGATTGGCTGGATGAGGTGTATGGAACAAAACATTCCATTGAGCCTCCCCTTGAAAATTTGGAGGCATCGCTTTATTTGCCCGATAATCCCCATAATCAAGAGGAGTCTACATATCCACCTACCATCGAAGAAAATTTAATCGATGATTGCAATACAGAGGTTGCGTTGGATTTGTATCAAGTCAGAGATGTACCTACCAAACGCCGTCGGACTGTAGAAAATGAAACTCTTAGTTTCTTAAGAGAGGAGGCCAGGAAGGACGATGAACGACACGAGCAGATGATGGAGCTGGAACGGCAAAAAATAGAAATCGAAAAGGAGCGTATTAATGAAAGGCGTGATTTGAAAGAAGTGTTGCAGCAAATGCTGGGAAGTACACGTACAAATAAAATAAAATAATAGATGTTAATGAACTTGTGATACTGAATTAAGTTTAATTTTAGTTTATATTATGCTGATTTTTTTATTTTTTTTATTAATTTACTATATACTATATACTATAGTAAAATACAATAAAATAAAATGAATTAGGCAACAAAAAGCATTGCCAAACGATAACCTTCTTGAGTGCTATTTTCTGCAGCTCCAGGTGATTGTGAAGTTGTATCGGTGGTTTGTCAAATAGTTGAGCTCAAATTTAAATTGAAATAATCTTTTTCTCTATTTATGATAAAGTTATGTAGAATACTGCATGCAAGAACTATCTGCTTGATGTGTTTTGTCGTCGACGTCGATGATCTTTTGTTGTTCAGAAGATGGCCAGCTAATTTCACTTTTTAAACAACAGATAAGTTTAACTGTCTTCAAAAAAATATTGTATGCAGATCGGATAGGATTCTGTTCCTGCTGTTGCATAACTTCCATAGAGATATGTACAAGCATTTCTCTAAGGAATAACCAATCCGGCCCGTATAAGAAGGTATCCAAAATGGAAATAATTTTCTTTGCAGATCCTGAATGTTGTATTTTGCTTGAGTAACAAATGTGTATGGTATTGGACTACTTAACTGACTTTGAAAGTCAAATCGGTGTGCCCTTGCAGAGCTCCACAATTGTGGATATGGTCCTAGTTAGGAACTTTAGAGCTTTCACATCACCGCAACCCATGATCTTTACGCCTTTTTGCCATGCAGATCCATTGAAGTTATGTGCCTCCATATCACTATCGTCAATGTTAGCTGTCATGGCTGCCAAGATTTTGCTCTCAACCAGAACTCAGTTATCCATGGAGATCTTACCATCAGGATCTTGCAGGTCAACTTTGCCTTCCTGTAAGTCCGCAGGAGACGATTCAAAGTTTGGAAGGGTGTTTCGTTTTCCCCAGTCGACCTTCGGCTCTTGGGTGGTCGGTTTTTGGAAATTTTTGCGCCGCGACTTTCCAAAGTAGCCTGGAACTCCCCCTTGCCTCGTAGATGAAAATGAAAGACTGGAGGTGCCGGGTTTGAATCCAATTGAGACTCGACGTGCCAAAATATGATCAACTTTTTGTTTGCCTATTTTGGGCTGGTACGATTGTTCTTAAAGTGGTATGTTAGGGATGTGGTCCGTTTTATCCCGTGCTGACTTACTGTAAGCTGCTAGGTGCTTGATCGCGCCTCAACATGTTTTTATAATTCATGGATCGGCTGAATGACTCTACATTTTTGCATTCAACGGAGGTTGAAGGTGCGACGACAGCACTGCTATCCTGCATAGCGTTATCTGTTCCGACCGACGTGGCAGCGATTATGGAGATTTCCGATGTTGTAGCTTTCGATCATAAGAACGTGCTTTTGTCCCTTGATTCGAATCGAGGCTTTGTAGTTCTCCTGTCTCTTCGCTAACTCGGAGATGGAAGAGGGTTTCAAGGTGACCTCCATATCATTTTCACAAAGCTCTTCCTCTGTGTTTGTGCGAGGGATGAGCAGACCGCGTCTGCACAAGTTGATGCTTTAAAGGACCGCAGTCATAAGCATTTGGTATTAATTTCAGTAGAAACCTCCAAGCGTTTCTGAGAAAAAGGGTCGTGGCAGACAGAGGCACAACGAAGCGAACCTATTATGATACCGTTCGTCCTATTGAGGAACGAAACCTTAGAAATTTAGTGGATCTGGTTCAAAATTGTTTTTTTAATATTTACCAAAAAGGCTTATGATACACAAGGAAAATTTTAGCAAAGCTACAATTCTCCCATTTAATAATTGACAAAAAATGTCCAAACTTAGGAAAAACCCCAAAAAAAAGTGTAATTTTGACACCAAGCTATTCGGATTAAACTAAAAATGAATAAGTGAATTGAATGTTGAAAAAGAAGCTGCTGGCTTTTACTAAAACAACTTGAGGCAAATATTTTAAACAATGAGACTTTGGCTTTAGTTAAAGCTACAATTACTCTCAAAACTGAGCGTACATTAATAAATTGAATGAATGAATTTTGAACAATAAATAAACCAAAAATAGTACTTCATTTGATCACTCAAAATTGAGCATACACAAAAGATTTGTAATAACGGAAAAAGTAAAAAAAAAAAAACTTGTGTGGTCACCCTTAGCATCTATTACCGCATGTAAACAACGGGGCATCGATTCGACCAATTTTTTGTGGAATGATGGAGGAATACTCTCCTAAACTTCCTTGACAGTCTTTTTAAGATCTGTTTTGTTGCTAGGCTTATTATTTTAAAGACTAGTATAGATTTCTTCATTCATTTTCACTTTCAGAATATCGAAGAATTCGATAAACTCGCAATTTCCGGTACCACTAGAAGCTATTGAACCCCACATCATGAAACCACCTCCTCCATGTTTTACCATGGGACACCGATTTTTTTTTTGGAGCGTAATACGCTTTCTTCAGACTTTTTGCTTGCCATCAGAAACAAACGAGTTCATTTTTGTCTGGTCGGCAAAACATTACAACTTCCAAAAAACTTAGTTGCATATTTATTTGCTTTCTTGTGAACTCCAAGCGCTTCCTTTGGTTCGTCACTGAAATATATCGCTTTTTTCGACCCATTTTGCCATTAATTGTTTTTCCGTAGTACGCGACGAACAGTTTCTGTTGGAATTATTTTTTTAATTAACATCGAAACTTCTGACGTTAATCTCGGAACACTCGCATTGGGATTCGATTTGATTTTTCGCACAATTGATCGTTCGTCATGTTCTGATAGGATTTTTTTTCGGCCTCTAGCAGACCTATTCTCCAGCGTACCTTCGTGACGGTATTTATTAATAATTTCTTACACCTTGGAATGTGTTCGTAGAGACTTTCCTTTGCAGTTAGTTTTCTGGTGGAAATTTCTGATTGTTTTCCTTTTTGTTCCATTATAACACAAAATTGAAAACAAATTCTAATATAATCTTTCCACACCACAAAATAAACTCGAAATGAGCTTCAGGATCTATGGAAGCAAGAACTGGCAGCTCAGATAGTGGTAAAAATTGAATAGTTTTCTTGTGTTTCCACAGTGTGTACGCTCAATTTTCTGTGATGTTTATTAAGCATATGTTTCGTTTTGTATTTATAAGAAACAGAGACGAACTTGAAAATTTAAAGTAAGTACCTTTAAGTAATGTTCCTATTTAAAATGTAATTCCTGCCTATCAAAATAGGATATTTGTGATTTACCTTATGGTGAACGCTCAATTTTGAGAGGAACTGTATAATGCACATAAAAAGTGAAAAAATGTGATAGTTCTGTTGTTCAACACTTTAGTTACCTTCCCTTTTGCCCAATTACTACTGCATGTTATCTTTTCGGCATTGAATGTACAAGTTTTTCAGTAACTGGCAATGCAGTTTGATTCCACTCGTGCTGAAGGACTTCTTTCAGATGCTTATTAGAGGTATCATGGTGTTGTCTAACCTTGCGAACTTAAACATCACAGAGATGCTCAATAGGATTAAGATCTGGAAATTGGGGTGGTGTTTTAAGATATGGGGGTCGTTATAGAGCAACCACAACCGTACTTTTTCGACTGTATGCTCAGGGTCGTTGTCTTGTTGGAAGCCGACCTGTAAAATAATGAAGTATTTTTGGACTGAAATCCACGTACAAATAAAATTCCCCGTACTTTCGTTTTTATAAGTACAAATACAATTCCTTGGTACTTATACTAAAAAAATCAATTACCGGTGCAAGTAATTATAAATGTACTTATAATTCCTTTGATACCAAAAGTACTTTCAAATTGTTTTTCAATTCTCCAAGTACTCTACGATTCCTTCGGTACTCTGGAATTCCGTGTATACTCTACAATTCCTTCAGTACTCTTCAAATCCTTTAAATTACTTATTATACCTATTTGTTTATTTGGATTCCTTTTAACAAAACCAACATTGTTAGTAGAAACTTATTTAAATTTTATATTTGAATAGTTTAAGTTCTTATCTAACTCAAATGCTGAAATGAAAAAAGAAAATTTAAAGTGACAAGTCAACTGGAAGCAATCAACACTGTGTACATACAGATCATTGGAATTTTAAAGCCTATTTTGATTGGAATCCATCAAACGAGCTGTCAGTCTTGGCAATTAATTTGGGCATTTATGTTCAGTTTACTTTGGAATGGTATTTGCACTTGTACTTCTACTTAGATTTTTCATGTCTGGTTTGAAGTAGTAATTGGACCCTAAGCTCAGATTATCAGCACTCTTCGAACGATTGTCCTTCAAAATGTTAAGGTAATCGTCCTTGCGCATAATACCATCTATAAAGACGCTTTCAGCAGCCATGCACCCCCACGCCATAAGTCCACCATCACCATACTTCACTGTTGTTTGCAAATTCTTCTCCCCTTAAGGTGTTCCCATTTTCCTCCATACTTTAATAAAACTCGTTTGTTTTGTTTTTGTATTCTGTTTATTTACCTTGTTTATAGGGGGCTTTCTTCTTTGAGTTCAGGCCTTGTACTCTTCGCTATAGTTCTCTGCGTACGTTGCGTGGGTGAATTTCCTTTCTAATGCTTCCTTTTATCAGCGCACTAATTTGGTATGATGACATCTTTGGATCTTTCTTTACTTTCAATACAATTTGTCGCTTTTCTCTTTCTGTCAGCATCCTGGGTCGCCAACTTCTAGGTGCATTTTCGCAGGCGCTTGCATTTTTAAACCGTTTAGCAACGCTATGCATCGTGAAATAGCTCCTGTTTGTAGTTCGCGCAATTTCTTTAATTGAGATCTTACTTTCGTACATATTTAGTATAATTTCTCTTGCTTCCGGAATGGTTTCTTTTTGTTTCCGACTTTCTCTGTGATTCTGCTTACTCTTGTCGAAGTCGTCTATGAATCCTTCTTCATTTTCTATTCTATACCCCGGGTCCATCATGGAAGGGACATTGAGATAGCGATTTTCAATATATGGGCTACCTGTAATTATATTGATAATATTGTTGGAGTGGGAAGGAATTTTGCGTAGCGTCTTTGAGGACATTACGCATAGATACTTTTCTGTGGGTGGCATGTTTGCCGTGCCGTATAGTATTTCATTACTATAGAAGTGACGGGTTTCTGGATTTCGGAGCAGACCTGTGCAGTAACGAAGTGCTTTTCGCTCGAAGATTTTAATTTTCTTTATTAGGCTTGGACTTATCGTGAACCATATTGGGAAACAATATGTCACGATGGGACGGGTTAGTTGCTTGTATAGCAAGAGTTCGGTTCTTGTATCCAAACCGTTCCTTATTCTCATCAGTGAGAGTATTAGGGATATCGCATGGTTGGTCTTTTTTAGAGTGGCTGTCGCATGGGAATTGAACCTGAATCTTTCTTCGAAGTGAATTCCAAGGTATTTGACTTTTTGTTTTGGCCGAATGATCGAGTTATCGGGCATGGTCAAGGCAAGATTTTTGCACTTGGTGGCTGAACCATTGTATGAGGCGGTCCTGAAGCAGATTAGTTCGGTTTTGGTCGTGTTTTTTTTTATTCCTCATTTTCGATAGTAGTCCCAGAGTTTAAGGATATGTTCCTCAACATTGCGGAAAGCTACAGAGGGCATTCTGGAAGAAGAATACGTGACTGAGTCATCCGCGAATAGCAGTGTTGTTGTTTTCTCACAATTTCGTGATTGGTCATGGGTATGGAAATTGAATAGGGGCCGGACCAAGTTTTGTACTTTGCGCTACTCCTGCATGAGTTTCAAGGACCGGTGAAGAAGATGTTCCTACACGAACGTAGAATCTACGACCCGTTAGGAAACTATTTATGATTTTAATAGTAGTAAAATTCAGTCTTATTAGTTTGTATACCAAACCATTGATCCACACTGAATAGAACGCCTTTTCTATATCAAGAAGGCAGGCAACTGTGATCTCCTTTTTGATAAGGCCTATCGTTGTGTCTGTATGAAGTTTCAACAACGGGTGAAAAGTGGAGTGGGTTAGTTTGAACCCAAATTGATTTTGTTGGATTACACCAATCGTTTCACAGACCGATTCGAATTTCCTTAGTATCAGCATTTCCAGAAGTTTGCTGAAGTTTGGAAGGAGTGAGATCGACCTGAATTGTGATATGCAGTTTGCGCTTGGCTTTTTGGGGATGGGAAAGATTTCAGTTATTTTCCACTTGTTGTGGAAATATCTGTTATTCAATATAATTGTAAGAAATATGATAGCAGTGGCAGGTAGTTTTTTACTAATAAAGTTGGAAATTTTATCGGGTCCGGAGTATTTCTTGGCGTGTCCGCTGCTAATCTCGAAAAAGAGATCGGATGGATTAGTGAACTCATCTGGGGATATCGGTAAGACTGAGGACTTTGTTTCCGTAAATTGGGTTATATGTGGCACATTATCAACGGCTAGAGACGATACTTCCGCATTAACTTCGTGCAGAAATTGTGGAAGGTGGAATGGAAGATGGTGGAATGGAAGATTTGGACGGAAGCTATTGGCAAACTGGTTTGCAAAGGCGTTAGCTTTTTCATCGTTAGATGATAAAACTTTATCACCATGTTGAAGTTGGTCCACAATTGGGGATCTTTTGCCAACTAGTTTATTGTTTTTTTTGAAAGTATCAGGGCCTGGTTTGATTTTACTGAGTCTTTTCCTAAACTCAGTGTTCACAAAATCTTGAGTATTTTTCTGTATCCGGGATTTCAAGCAGTTTATTTGTGATTGTACGGTATGGTACTCACTGTTGCGAGTGTTAAACGTACGGTGGAAGATTCTTTGCAGAGTTTTACGAAGCTTTTGCTTGTATTCATACATTTTAGTTATATGGTCAGGGAGGTTTTGGTATTTTGATTTAAAGTTTTTTTTTTTACTCCGATTGTTCCGAAATAGTCGCGGCAACCGAGCTTTCTATTTTTTCAATAGCAGTGTCGATTTCTGCGTTACTCAGATTCGAAGTGGTGTTGGGGATGTTGTCTATAAGTTTATACGTCAAAGATCCCTCAAAAGACTCCCAGTTCATTTTGCGGAAGTCGATAAATTCTCTGTTCTGGGGTGTGAGAATGTTCAGGCTATTATAAAGTTTTAAGTTGATTTTGACTGCGAAGTGGTCAGAGTCGGAAGGAATAGTTTCACATTTATAATTTGTTAAAGATAGTATTTTACATACGAGACTTAGTGAGCCAATGAAGAAATCCAGAGTTGAGGGCGTGAGAGGAAAGGTTGGGTTTGGTTACGATGCAATTTCAAATTGGTGTATATGGGAGTTGGAGGAGAGCCATTCTGCAATTGATTTTCCTTGGTTGGAAGGTCCAACTAAAACGTGGGTCTTGTGTTGTGTTTTCTGTTTTTTGTAAACATAGGGTAAGGATTTCGAGTTTTGTTAATAAGAGTTAAGGTTTGAATAAAGAAGCATTAACAATTTCAAGGATGTTTTTTTTGTATGTCCTAAGCAACTTTTACTTTTGTCTCTCACTGTAAGTTTTTTTCCTTGTTTTGATCTGAGCTGCTTACCTGTAGCCTTTTGCCTTATCTTAGAACTTTATCTTGAAAGCTGTTGTATTAAGTTTTTAAGATTCTCCTTAGCAAACATTGATTATTCTATCGTTTATAATTTGAATTATGTCTTTACTTTTTTTAATATTAGTACTCATGTTTGTTTGTTTTTTGTTACAGATATTCTATGATTTAGTTCGACAAATTAACAAGAAATCTCCTGAGAAGAAGCAAAAACAAAAGAAAAAATCAATTTGTGTCCTCTTATAAATATTTTACAAATAATTATCCATATAAAATATCAATAATTTGTAAACAAAATCAATTCATAGGGGAAACAAAAGTAAATTAACTAACATTGTTTTTTTTTTCTTTTTTTTTTGTTTTGTTAATAAAAGTATCAAAACTATATATGTGGTACGTGTCAATAAGAAACAAAGTAAGCTTACTTTTTTTGTGGCCGTCTAACGTTAAGTGCAAAAGAAAACATAAAAAAAAACAAAATATTAATAGAAGAACAAAACATTCATACGAAGAATGAAAACATGACCCAAATATATCTATGGTGATGTAAAAAAAAAATAATGTGTACACTCCAACTTTATCTTTTAAAAAATTTACAGTTTTGTGTTTACATGAATACATACATTCATTGAACTTAATAATTCCAAATATCAAAATTCCAAATTGCGAAAGAAAAGAAATGCTAATTCAACTGCAAATTCCTGAATGTAGTAGTTTAATAAAGCATAAAGAGACGGAAAAATATTCAAAATTAGATCTCCTTCTTCATAAGATGGATATAGGGATGAAATTTTATCGTAAAAATGTTGTTAGACAATAGAATATTGACTTTAGTTGTTTACTGAATTTGATAGGAAACAAAAAAAAAATCGATCATAAGTTTGGACAGATAAAAAATAAACAAATAAATCCATTTAATCATTATTTTCCAAGATATCAAAGTCTTTGATTTTTTCTGATTCGATCCCTTGCAAAACTAAAAAGAAATTTGAAAAAAAAAAATCTGAGAGAAATACTTTATATACAAACAAAAGCAAAAAAAAAAACAAATAAAATATATTTCGCTATCTTCCATAAAATCATATAAATTTGTATAATTATTATTTATGGTTTATTTTAAAAAGAAATAAAAACGTTTGTCAGATGTAAAAAATATATTATTCTTGTTTTTGTTATTATAATGTACACAGTTGCTAAAATTTAAAAATAAAAAAAAAAAAATCTTTCTGCGATAAAAAAGCAACAAACAAATATGTTTTTTACTTATTTTGTATGCAAATAAATAATAGGTTTGTATTAAATAATAGCGAATAAATAAAGAATTTAAATGATAATACCAATAATAAAACAAAAAAATAATTTCCATAACTACAAAGTAAAAAAACAAAAAAATATATATTAAAAACTAATCTAAATAATTTGAGAAATGTAAACGTCTTTCCTGTAAGCTAATACAATAAAATGATAATAAAAACAATGAACTGTAATGTGGAATATGTGTTTAATATGTAACATTTCGTTTTCGCTGTTTTTATAAATTTCTAATCAATTCGCTCAATTTTCGAATCTTATCGAAATCTTTTCAACTGGATAGTGATCAATTAGCCCTCCTTTTTCGTATCACATATGGTAAATTCAGAAACGCATCACTGCATTGACGATGCTCAATCAGCCTTGCCAAATGTTCATTAACGCAGATATTTGGCATCACTCTTAACGTAAAGTGTTCATTAATGTAAAGTTGGTTAAACTGATGCGCAAACGTCAAGGAAAAAAGCAACAAGAAAATCCGTGATAATTGTGATTGATGCTTTGGACAATCGAGTGTTGTAAAATGGCGGAGAAGAAGGAAGAGTATATAAAATCAATTTTTTGATTATTCATAGTTATTTTATGTATATTTGTATTGTTTCAGGGAGAACTTCAGTGCCGCTGAAACTAAACTATTAATTTCAACAAATTGAAATATGAGGAAGCATTCACATCCGGAAAAAAAAATCAAAAGCCGTGTTATGGGGAAACATTTTATACGAAATGAAGGAAGAAATTCCTTATTTAAAATTTTCAAAAGATCAAGTTCACCGAAAATTTTTGAATATAATGATTACTTACAAAAGTATCAAAAAAAGAAGCAATAGCAGTGGAAGAGATGCAACTGCATGGGAATACTTTGATTGGCTGGATGAGGTGTATGGAACAAAACATTCCATTGAGCCTCCCCTTGAAAATTTGGAGGCATCGCTTTATTTGCCCGATAATCCCCATAATCAAGAGGAGTCTACATATCCACCTACCATCGAAGAAAATTTAATCGATGATTGCAATACAGAGGTTGCGTTGGATTTGTATCAAGTCAGAGATGTACCTACCAAACGCCGTCGGACTGTAGAAAATGAAACTCTTAGTTTCTTAAGAGAGGAGGCCAGGAAGGACGATGAACGACACGAGCAGATGATGGAGCTGGAACGGCAAAAAATAGAAATCGAAAAGGAGCGTATTAATGAAAGGCGTGATTTGAAAGAAGTGTTGCAGCAAATGCTGGGAAGTACACGTACAAATAAAATAAAATATTAGATGTTAATGAACTTGTGATACTGAATTAAGTTTAATTTTAGTTTATATTATGCTGATTTTTTTATTTTTTTTATTAATTTACTATATACTATATACTATAGTAAAATACAATAAAATAAAATGAATTAGGCAACAAAAAGCATTGCCAAACGATAACCTTCTTGAGTGCTATTTTCTGCAGCTCCAGGTGATTGTGAAGTTGTATCGTTGGTTTGTCAAATAGTTGAGCTCAAATTTAAATTGAAATAATCTTTTTCTCTATTTATGATAAAGTTATGTAGAATACTGCATGCAAGAACCATCTGCTTGATGTGTTTTGTCGTCGACGTCGATGATCTTTTGTTGTTCAGAAGATGGCCAGCTAATTTCACTTTTTAAACAACAGATAAGTTTAACTGTCTTCAAAAAAATATTGTATGCAGATCGGATAGGATTCTGTTCCTGCTGTTGCATAACTTCCATAGAGATATGTACAAGCATTTCTCTAAGGAATAACCAATCCGGCCCGTATAAGAAGGTATCCAAAATGGAAATAATTTTCTTTGCAGATCCTGAATGTTGTATTTTGCTTGAGTAACAAATGTGTATGGTATTGGACTACTTAACTGACTTTGAAAGTCAAATCGGTGTATAAATCACCGGTAAGTGATAACACAATGGATCCAAACAGGATCTGTTTCAGCTGTGACAATCACACTTACCTACTTACCTTATTATACATCGTAAATGTATAGATCGTTTCAAATCACAATGCAATTGGGAAACTGTGCGGAGAGAGCATGGAAATATTTGCAACGCCTTTGCTGCCTGGAAAATGATGTTTACAATTCGGCTGAACTGTCTCCGAACTTTATCATACGGATTTTTACGACAACAAAAACGCCAATATATGTCGTTATCAAATTCGTGATTCGTGAATATGGAAAAAAAACTGAAAATGTAAGTTTTATTTAAAAAAATGATTGATTAAAATTACTAAATTTAAATAATTGATTTCTAGAGTGAAAATAAGGAATCAAAAGCAGTTTAAGACTTTGGTAGAATTGATGGAAAAAAGCACTTGGTTGGCAAGACGTTTTAAAAGGGGAGTTTCAAATATCGACTCTAAAATCGAATGGGACTCTATAGACGTAACCCTCAATAGTTTGGGGCATCCATTGGGGAGATCCATCCATCAAGATTCCTGGTCTACGAATGCTCTATATTGAAGTTACTCTCAATGCTTCCTTCCGCTGCTGATCTAAATGGTTTGATGAGGAATGGCTCGAGAGGGTACCCAGCGTCACCTAGTAAATTTTAATATTTACCAGTGCAATTCATCAATAAAATTGCTTGAATACGAACCTAACAACCAAGTATTTCTTTCCTCTCCATCATAATTTCTCTTCAAGATTCCTCGGAGCTGACTTGAGTTCCAAATGAATGAGTCATGGCTGGCCCCAGCGTGTCTTGTCTTATCCGCATTGGATGATCACAAACCTAAAATTGTTTGTATAGCCAGATGTACGTAATCAAGCATTTTATTATTTAACACTCACTATCATAGCGTTGATGCTATAATAACCTTCCCTATTGTAGTACATATGTTGTTCCGCCTGGTTTGGTGCCACAATTTTTATGTGGGTCCCATCAACACAGCCTATAACACCTGGAATTCCTACTCGTTGGAAAAAAAAACAGTTTGGCTTCATCCTTTTCCTGTTCAGTGTATTCTAATTTTACCCATTCTGAGCAAATGTGGGTTTCAATTATGTTAAGCATCTCTTTAAGGATTTTACTGAACGTGGGTTGAGCTAGTCCTATATTAAAAGCGTTTCCGACCCACTTTTGGTAGCTACCCTCAGTAAAAAATCGCAGAGTTGCAGCAAGTTTTAACATCGCTGGCAACGTTCAGTAAATAAATGAAGGCTTCCTTAGGCATTCTAAAAAACATTTTGAATCTAAAAATCGAATACATTACTTTGAGTTTTGTTCACGTATTTTTGTCCTTTTAATCACTTTATATCCGGTAAATCCAATGGACTTGATTTTGTCCTTATTTCTTTCCAGATTCGAATTAGATCATTTTTTTGGGTGTCCTCATATTCATCACTGCTCCAAAATATCGCAATACTATTCATTTTTAAAACACCAACCGACAATTTCTTTTCCAAAAGATAAATAAGAAAAAACTGATACCGCTATTTATCTGTCAAACTCGAAGATCAGCTGGTGTGGATCGCATGTGGAATGTAAGCTACATTCAGACCCTGTCGTTGAAGTTACGGAATAACTTTTGAAAGGCGAAATGCCTCAAATGACGACAAACGTCGTTTAAGCCACTCGGAATAAGGGTGAATGTCTGTATGTATGTTTGTATGTATGTGTGTATGTGAGTTGGGTAAAAATAAAACGCGAACATGTACAAACATAAATTATGATTTAGTTTTTTAAAACCTTGCAAGGAGCACAAGCAGAACTAAATAAAAAAATATATATAAAGGACTGCTTCAAGCGAGGAACGCCTTTAACGCGCCAAGCAAAATTGCTTATGCTGAAAATTTACGACCAAAATTTGGATTTCGCCATCAATCAAGAAAATAGGGCACCTATAGGAGCAGCGCAGCTTTGAAGAAGACATCAGAATTTCGGGCTTTCGAAAAGGGTTATCTACAAAATAATCAAAGAACATCAAAATGTAACACTGCAATCACCCAAGAAGAAAATTTCTCATCGGCACTGGATCACTGATTTGGACAATTTCGATTTGGAGATCATAAGAAGGATAATCTACTTCTTCCACCAATTTGAAAAAAAAAACCTTAAGCAAAAAATCTATGATAAACTTGAAATAAGCATCAGCAAGAAATCACTTTGGAGAGTTCTGAAAAGCACAGAATTCAGCTTTCGCAAAACGGAAGACAGTAGGAGAATCCTCTGTGAAAGGACGGACATAAAAATTCAAAGGATAAGATATATCCGGCAAATCAGAAATTTCTGTGAAAGTGGATACCAAGTTATTTATCTAGAGGAGTCATATATACATGGCTCCCACACAAGAGGAATGTCGTGGACTGATGGATGTACGGAAGGATTAGAAAAGCCTATTGGAAAAGATCATGGCTTATTATTGCACATGCTGGTGGATCAAATGGATGTGTCGATTTTGCTCTTCTCATATTCAAATCTGGATCGAAGTCTGGTGACTACCAAAATGAGATGAACTTTGAAAATTTCTCCAAATGTTTTAGAGAACAGGTTCTGCAGCAGTTGGATGAATCGTCGGTTATTGTAATGGTTAATGCTTCATATCACAACAAATTAAAAAACCGTACGCCAACTTCATCAGCAACAAAATTTGAGTTAACTTATTGGCTGGTAGAAAATAATATTGCACAAAGCTCTTCAATGCTTGAAGTTGAACTATATGATACAGTAAAACGAAACAAGACGGATCAGCAGCGTGAAATAGACGACTTGATAGGATCAGCAGGGCAAGAATTACTCAGGCTTCCACCTTATATGGGGTATTGTAAAATCAAGAGTGGCGGGCAGAAATACTACGTTTAATCTGGATGTCGTCAAGAAATTAGCAGAAGAAGAATTTGCAAAAATTACAGTCGATCAGTGGAAAAGTACCTGCGATTCAGCCATAAGGACAGAAGTCATTTATTGGGCATATAAAATGAGTTGGGATACCTTCACCGAAAGAATTGTCATAAGACCCGACGAATACTCATCAAGTGAAATAGAAAGCTACGGCGAGGATGATGATGATGATACCGGCGATGATTATGCGCTATTGCATTAAATAAAATCTAATAAATAAATTTCAATACCCATATTTTCCAGCGAAATTCACATTGACAAAACATTCATTCTTCCTTTTAACACAATAACTGAGTCAGTAAGCACTTCACTAAAAGAATAATGGGCACGAGTACGATAATTTGGGCGCAAAAAATTGATAACGATATCTTGTAGAGGGACCAAAAACAAGCATTCTTTACTATGAGAGGGGGGTCGGGAGTTCTATCTCGCACCGTTTAGGAGGTAGGGGCCATTTAAAAAAAAAAATGACTTTAAATGAAAAAAAAAACAACGGCAACACTTACAAAAAAGTACTATACCGGCTTTAAAGGCCAGAAACATGTTCTTTAATCCTGGCTTAAAATTAAATAGTTTACTTTAATAGTTTTTGAAAAATTCGCATGCAAGCTCAAAATTTTGATAAAAAAAAAATTAAAAAAACAAGCTTAGACCAATTTTTTTTCAAAATTGAGAAATGTAGTGCTAAATTAGCTTTTTGTAAGCAATGCTTGTATCAATTCTGAATAGAACACAAACCACTGAACGGTTTTATGTCTTTTAGTTTTTGAGAAAATTACTATTTTTGTTTTGTATAATTTAAGTGGCCTTCCTTTAAGGTAACCGAATGAATAATCGATTAAATGTCCGGCATGCGTCTATATGAATAGTTTTTTTTTTTAAATCAACAGTACGTGGGTGGCCCGCTTCGCGGGTTAAAGGAATTCAACTTTCTTTCCGTAGTCAGTTCACGCTCACGCGACTTCGTCGCTCCGCTCAGGGTACCTGCTTTTTGCCTGCCAGGCGCCGATGTCATGAATACTCTTCATCTAATTTGTATGTACTTATAAAATATGGAATGCACTTAATAATGATGTAAAAATATAACCGATCAAACTTAGAATTTTTTACCGTTGGTTTTTTCATGCACATGTGGTAAAGCTCATTTTGTGTTCAACCTTAGTGCGAAAATGTAAAAATGGAAAGTTCGGTTGAAGGTGGCGATGCTCAAAAAATAGCTCTAAAAAAAGGTGACAAAAAATGTTTAGAGACAATCAACCCATCTATTGGCAACCCATCTTATGCTGAAAATTTACGACCAAAATTTGGATTTCGCCATCAATCAAGAAAATAGGGCACCTATAGGAACAGCGCAGCTTTGAAGAAGACATCAGAATTTCGGGCTTTCGAAAAGGGTTATCTACAAAATAATCAAAGAACATCAAAATGTAACACTGCAATCACCCAAGAAGAAAATTTCTCATCGGCACTGGATCACTGATTTGGACAATTTCGATTTGGAGATCATAAGAAGGATAATCTACTTCTTCCACCAATTTGAAAAAAAAACCTTAAGCAAAAAATCTATGATAAACTTGAAATAAGCATCAGCAAGAAATCACTTTGGAGAGTTCTGAAAAGCACAGAATTCAGCTTTCGCAAAACGGAAGACAGTAGGAGAATCCTCTGTGAAAGGACGGACATAAAAATTCAAAGGATAAGATATATCCGGCAAATCAGAAATTTCTGTGAAAGTGGATACCAAGTTATTTATCTAGAGGAGTCATATATACATGGCTCCCACACAAGAGGAATGTCGTGGACTGATGGATGTACGGAAGGATTAGAAAAGCCTATTGGAAAAGATCATGGCTTATTATTGCACATGCTGGTGGATCAAATGGATGTGTCGATTTTGCTCTTCTCATATTCAAATCTGGATCGAAGTCTGGTGACTACCAAAATGAGATGAACTTTGAAAATTTCTCCAAATGTTTTAGAGAACAGGTTCTGCAGCAGTTGGATGAATCGTCGGTTATTGTAATGGTTAATGCTTCATATCACAACAAATTAAAAAACCGTACGCCAACTTCATCAGCAACAAAATTTGAGTTAACTTATTGGCTGGTAGAAAATAATATTGCACAAAGCTCTTCAATGCTTGAAGTTGAACTATATGATACAGTAAAACGAAACAAGACGGATCAGCAGCGTGAAATAGACGACTTGATAGGATCAGCAGGGCAAGAATTACTCAGGCTTCCACCTTATATGGGGTATTGTAAAATCAAGAGTGGCGGGCAGAAATACTACGTTTAATCTGGATGTCGTCAAGAAATTAGCAGAAGAAGAATTTGCAAAAATTACAGTCGATCAGTGGAAAAGTACCTGCGATTCAGCCATAAGGACAGAAGTCATTTATTGGGCATATAAAATGAGTTGGGATACCTTCACCGAAAGAATTGTCATAAGACCCGACGAATACTCATCAAGTGAAATAGAAAGCTACGGCGAGGATGATGATGATGATACCGGCGATGATTATGCGCTATTGCATTAAATAAAATCTAATAAATAAATTTCAATACCCATATTTTCCAGCGAAATTCACATTGACAAAACATTCATTCTTCCTTTTAACACAATAACTGAGTCAGTAAGCACTTCACTAAAAGAATAATGGGCACGAGTACGATAATTTGGGCGCAAAAAATTGATAACGATATCTTGTAGAGGGACCAAAAACAAGCATTCTTTACTATGAGAGGGGGGTCGGGAGTTCTATCTCGCACCGTTTAGGAGGTAGGGGCCATTTAAAAAAAAAAATGACTTTAAATGAAAAAAAAACAACGGCAACACTTACAAAAAAAGTACTATACCGGCTTTAAAGGCCAGAAACATGTTCTTTAATCCTGGCTTAAAATAAAATAGTTTACTTTAATAGTTTTTGAAAAATTCGCATGCAAGCTCAAAATTTTGATAAAAAAAAATTAAAAAAACAAACTTAGACCAATTTTTTTTCAAAATTGAGAAATGTAGTGCTAAATTAGCTTTTTGTAAGCAATGCTTGTATCAATTCTGAATAGAACACAAACCACTGAACGGTTTTATGTCTTTTAGTTTTTGAGAAAATTACTATTTTTGTTTTGTATAATTTAAGTGGCCTTCCTTTAAGGTAACCGAATGAATAATCGATTAAATGTCCGGCATGCGTCTATATGAATAGTTTTTTTTTTTAAATCAACAGTACGTGGGTGGCCCGCTTCGCGGGTTAAAGGAATTCAAATTTCTTACTGTAGTCAGTTCACGCTCACGCGACTTCGTCGCTCCGCTCAGGGTACCTGCTTTTTGCCTGCCAGGCGCCGATGTCATGAATACTCTTCATCTAATTTGTATGTACTTATAAAATATGGAATGCACTTAATAATGATGTAAAAATATAACCGATCAAACTTAGAATTTTTTACCGTTGGTTTTTTCATGCACATGTGGTAAAGCTCATTTTGTGTTCAACCTTAGTGCGAAAATGTAAAAATGGAAAGTTCGGTTGAAGGTGGCGATGCTCAAAAAATAGCTCTAAAAAAAAGGTGACAAAAAATGTTTAGAGACAATCAACCCATCTATTGGCACATTTTTCCATGGGCCTCAATGTCGGCTAGAGATTCGAGAGCTGCTTGCAATTAGTATCTCTTTGTGATCAAAATGCCAGTTAACACGGTGTTTCAGGTAAATTAATTAAATCTCAAGCTAAAACTTAAGATTTTTTGTTAAATATTAGTCTGTGTTATTTTAAAATTAGCATTTAATCGCTTGGCGCCATCACGACAATAAAACTGAACTAAGTAAATCTACTGTAATAGATTACTTTAACTATTGCCGTGAAATAGCCGAAATTATAACGTCTCGCGTAGATGTTGACATTGGCGGCGAGAACAAAACTGTTCAAATCGACGAGACTTTTCTTACGAAAAGGAAATACCACAGGGGCCGTAGAACTGAACAGATGACAATCGTGGTGTTGGGGTTATTTTGCAAGGAAGATAAACTCCAAATGTAAAGAAGATTTGTGGCCTTATATCCATAAATACGTTAACCCCAACACCAGTCGTATTTGTACCGACAGCGTAAGACAGTACATAGGTGTTGAAAAAATGTTCACTAGTTCTACGACTCATAAAGTTACGAACCACAGCAAAGGCGAATATGTGAACAGGACCGATGCAATCAACACCATAAATGATTTGGAGAATCAGAACAAGCTTCCGAAAAAACTATTTTATGCCGCAAAACAACACATCACCTTCACCAATATATGGCACTCTTCTTTAATCGGAAATACTGCCTGGAAAAAGACTATAAGGACGACTTGGGCTCCCAAATCATGGAATTTTTACTGGACATTAAAAAAGTGTACCCATGTTTAATCAATGGTAATGAAAATGCAGGTTAAGAACTAAAAGACTTCGGCCCTCCCACCGTTCACAGTGCGCACTCAGAGGGTGTCTTACCGCCAAATCAACCTCGGCTCCTCACCATCAACGACGACACTAGTGACACTAGTACAGACGATGACTTCATTGACGAGACTTACGTACCATAATTAACATGACTATTTTAATTAACTTGACTTACTCACAAACTGACTGACTGGGACGCGGAATGCAATGCAAGTCTACCTCCTCGTGGTGCATCCTGGATAACGCTAAATGATTTGCTAAGCTTTACTAACAAAGATGAACCTATCATTAACATTTATTCTAAAAGGATCACCGTAAATACCAAAAAAACCAAAAATAGTTGTAGTAGATCTCAATTTTCTCAAAAACTAAAAGACATAAAACCATTCGGTTTTTTGTGTTCTATTCAGCAAATTTAGCACTTCATTTTTAAATTCTGAAAAAAATTGGTCTAAACTTGTTTTTTTAAATTTTTTTTATCAAAATTTTGAGTTTGCATGCGAATTTTTCAAAAACTATTAAAGTAAACTATTTATTTTAAGCTCTGGATTAAAGAACATGTTTCTGGTTTTCAAAGCCGGTATAGTACTTTATTGTAAGTGTTGCCGTTGTTTTTTTCATTTTAAGTCACTTTTTTTAATTTGCCCTTACCTCCTTAACGGTGTGAGCTAAAACCCCCCCCCCCCCCTCCCATAGTAAAAAATGCTTGTTTTTGGTCCCTCTACAAGAAATCGTTATACATTTTTGGCGCATAAGTTATCGTACTCTCCACTTACACTAGGTGTCACTAGCATATAAAAACATTTATGTATGTGTTATTTCGATACTACTTTAACTTACTTCCTTAACGAAATAACATATGTTTCTTAAACAAACAAACAACAAAAAAAAATATTAAATTTATAATTCTGAAATTCCAAATTGTTCAATAAATTTATAATGTTTCTGATTACGTAAACTTTTTGTTAATACATCGGCAGGCATATCGTTTGTATTTAAGTAATTTATTTTCACAAGCTTATTTTCAACAACTGTTCTGATAAAATGAAATCTAACATCGATGTGTTTACTTTTTTTTAGCTTTTAAGCACTTTGGTTTTCATCATATAAACAAATAGATAAATCATTTCTACATTTTAGTTCATTTCTACATTTTAGTTCAGATAACAGATATTTTAAATAAATGGCTTCTTAGCTCGCTTCACATACTGCCATGTACTCCGTCTCAGTGCTAGACAAGGCAATTGTCAATTGCTTTTTACATTCGTATGGAATCGTACTACCACACATTTTAAACATAAATCCTGTATAAGATTTACGATCCAAGCAATCTGACGCCCAATCAGCATCTACATATCCTATTACGTCTAGATCATCTTTAACATATTTTAAACCAAAAAGCTTCGTCTTTTTTTAAATACTTTAAGATACGTTTTACATGCTTCCAATTGGTTTCATTTTAATTGTTATTAAATTGACTAAGGTAGGAAACAGCATCTGATATATCTGGACGTGTCAGTATTTACAGATAGAGCAAACTTCCTACCAACTGTTGATAAGGATACTGATTCGAACAGATGTCTTCTTTTTTTAGCTTTAAATTTGCCTCCATCGGTGTACTAACTGCGTTACATTTACTTAACAATTGATCAAAAAATTGTTCTTGATCAACAAACAATATATTTTTTTCTTTTCGAACTCTTATTCCGAGACATTTATTTCATTTATTTAATTTACAGGTTTGTACATTAAGATTATTATTAACTTCCCATGAGGAAGTTCTTGTAATCGGTTCGATTTTCGAAATTCAAAATTTTTAAATTTCTCCACGTTTGGCGGTCCCAGTAGTCGAATTCCATTATTTTTAGAAAGATGTCTGTGTGTGTGCGTACGTACCTACGTTTGTGCGGATTCTTTCGTACAGCCTAACTCGAGAACAAATCAAGCTATCGAAGCCAAATTGGTTTCATTCGAAGCGTGTGTGCATAAAGATCACCTGAAAAGCTTTTGGTTAAATTTGGCAGGGTGATTTAAGTTTTTTATTTATTTTTTTTTTCAATATACTCTGCCGTTTTTAAGTTTTCGGACGAATTCATAGAAATTTTCGTTTGATCTATCTCAATTCCAAAAGTTTCTTCAACATTTTGTTTATTTAGCCAATTGACTAAATTTAGTTAGTTATAAACGATAAAAACTAACTTACAGACTAAAACAGTACTATTAAGTTTAGGCACTTTCATATTTTGATGTTCCCTTTTTGCTCTTTTTCTTGATCCACGTGATCAGAAGTATGAATGCTAGTTTAGAAAATTCTACCAACATGAACAATAATAATCTCTTAGTTACAAACCCACACCGAAGCCTGCAATGTTCAAAATATAACAGTAGAATTGCAGTCATTGCTGAGGATATGGAAGAATCAATTCTGCAGACTTTATAACGGCGATGATGAATCGAATTTCGATGGTAGGCAGTCTGAACCACTCGATAAGACGACGCAGGCCAACAAAAGACGAAGTAAAGAAAGCGGCGGTAATGACTTGGTAAGGAGTATTGATCAACTTATCTGCGACATAATATATGACCAGAATCAAGCATGCCCGAATCTTGAAGAAACTAAAAATTCCTTGCTTCCGTATTATGTGAATATCTGAAGCAGTTCGTCAACAGACTGATAAGTCCATATCAGTGTAGCTTTTGACAAGTATTGTTCAACATAGCCCAAATATTACTATCACGACAGATCTTGGAAAAAACCTAGAAGCTCCAATTTGGCACCCACCACATTTTCATCAATTTCAAGGTTGTCTTTGACAGGATCTACGAACTATATCTAAGTGTGGCATCCCTGCTAAGCTCGTCCTTTTGTGCAGGATAAAGATGGAAATCTCCAGCTGTTCCATTATGATGGGCAAAGACGTCACTGACCTACTTGATGTCAAACAAGGTTTTAGACAAGGTGATGCATTGTTATGCGACTTCTTCAACATCGTACTTGGAAAAATATTCCAAACGCCAAAGATGAGTTTTGGCTGTATACGAGGTGCAAAAGAAGCACATGTTGTCATCAAGAAAGAACACTCAAATGCGACGTCTTGGTCAATACGTTACCATAGACAGCTTTAACTTTGAGGCAGTTAGGGCCTTTGTCTACCTAGGCTCCGCTAAAACTAGCGCTGTGGTCAAACGAAGAATACCTCTTGCAAATCGCTGTTTCTTAAGGCTAAGAAAACAATTGAGTAAAGTCCTCTCTCGAAGAACTAAAGTGTCGCCTTATAAGACCCACAAAATCCCCATGCTAATACATGGTGCAGGGGCATGTACACTTTCAAAAGAGAAAAGTGCGATTAATGTATTTATGTTAAATTCACAAATTTTTTTAAGTGATAACATAATTTTCGTTCGGGGCAGCTTAAATTAAATATGTATCTTATTTTTTTTTGACAATGCATTTGTCTGGGGAATGAATGATGTTTTCAAAACATTAATAAAATTTGTTGGTGGTGGCTAATAAAATAACACCTACATTTTTTTTTATCTTAAGATGGGAAGTTGATGGTATGGGCTACTCACACCCAAACCAATTTTCTTTTATAGTACTTAGTATTTTGGCTTCAGAAAATAACAACAATTTTTAAAACTAAAACTAACTTACAATTATGAATGAACATATCTTAACTTAATAGGAAACGCAGGGTTAGTTAGAGAGGTAGGATCAAAGAGAGTTAAGTAAAATGGTGAGAAGAAGCAAAAAGCAGTGGATATACTTGGGATTAAGAGGTGATTTGTTAGCTTGAGAAGTGTTGAAAGATTGCTCTTTTGAAATCGGGTGAATTTGAAATATTTAAGGGTAAAGAATTCCAAAGTCTAACAGAATGGATGAAAAACAAACGTGAGGAATTAAGGTAATTACATGGGACAGGTATAATATTTTGCGTTCTTGAGGAGTGAGTGAAACTAAGTCTGCTATACAGATAAGACAGACATTTACTATAAATAATTTTGTGTAAACATATACAGTTCCTGACATTAATGTAGTCAAATAGAGTGCAACGAAGTAAGCCTCTGGCGTACATAGAGATATGATCATATCTTCGGATGCCGTATATGTATCTAACTGCATCATTGAACGCTATTTGCAATTTGCGTTGGGATAATGAGTCAAGAATACAGAAAACAACCTCAGCATAAGTTATAAGAGGCAAGGCTAGGGCTATCACCGGCTTTCGTCGTGTTTCCAGTGGGGTATAGTTAGAGCTAAGCCACAATTTGCGAAGACACCCGTATAAATGACCAATGTCCACGTTGATATGACTGTAGCCAGGTAGACTACGGTTGATTACATAGCCAAGGCTTTTGACGGTTTCCGCAGCAGAGAAGTAATAACATTTATTGAGATGTAGATCAGGCAGTAGATTTAAATTACAATTTTTCTTAGAAATGGGAATGACTTGCGTTTTAACCGGATTTAGTAATAATCCATTTGACACTGACCAATTATAAATATTCTTCAGGTCCTCATTAATAAATAGAGCTAGTTCATTTAAGTTACCGAAAGGCTTTGCTAAGTGTAATTGGACGTCATCTGCATATAAATCGACCAAAGAATATTTACAAACAGAAGGGGGTCATTTATGAACATGCAAAAGAGTATCGGTCCTAGAATTGAGCCCCGGGGGTACACCTTGTTTTACTTCCCTAAAGGATGAAAATCGTTCAGCTGAAAGAAATATTCAGATAAAAAGCTGCTTATTAACTCAACTGCTGTCTCACTGAGACCGAAGTTGTTCTTAAGTTTCCAGCATAAGATTTCATGGTTAAACTTGTCGAAGGCCTTCGAGAAATCAAGCAAGCAGAGGACCGTAACATAACCCTTATTGTTATCTTGTCTTATTCCTTCGAGTAAATTAACCATAGTTGTGGAACAGCTGTGGTTAGCTCTGAAACCGGATTGCGGAGCGTACAGCAAATTATTGAATATTAAATGCTTTGTTATTTGCCTTGCAATAACTTTCTCGAGGACCTTCGACAGGCAAGGCAAAATGCTAATCGGTCATAAATCAGCTGGAGTTGAGGGCTATAGGAAACACTCTTGCAGCTTTCCAGGACTGAGGAAATGTTGATGTTATTATGCACCAGTTATGAGAGACAATCTGTGGTAAAATAAGTTTAATGAAGCGTATTGGAATGCCATCCTCGCCTGTGGAAATTGACTTTAAAGCTGTAACAAATTCGATTATTTCACCTTCACCTTTTTTCAAGGTGTTCTAGTCTTGGAATAGAGCTTATGAGGTTATCGATCCTATTGCAAGACGAAAAGTTTATATTAGGTCCACTTCCCAAAAAGAAATTATTTAATTCATCAGGGTCAAGAACACAATTATTGTAACTGCTACTACTACTGGATACACCCATTTTGCGTAGGTTTGCTGTGAGGGAGGACATTGTCTGATTTTACCCAAATCTTTTATCTTCAATTTTTGATTCTAACTCAGTCTTTAGATATTCAGTTTCTTCTTTACTATCAGAAAATGTAAAGAAATAAAGCTATGAACGTTTTGACTCTATCATTCTGCTTGACAAACAAACAAGGTTCATACGCTGACTTCTTATAGCCCATGTTTTGTAAACATTCATCCACACGCTTATACCATGCCCTAGCAGATTGTTTAAGGTCATATATAGCTCATTTTAACTTCAAAACCTTGTTTTCTCTTTTGCATCTTAGCTCTGTAGCTTGATCTGGTCTGTCCATCACTTCCCATGCATTGTTCTCGTCAAATGATATCAGTTCTTCTTTCATTGATTTCACCCATTCTTGCTTCTCTGGTTCGTTTATGCTACTTTAACAACTTCACGTATCAAGTTCATCACAGAACGTGCAACTAAGGTCATATGGGTCTGCTAGCGGTTTTACGGAAGGACTTGGGGTCTCAAACCTAAGATGCTTTACTAGGTGTTCATCAAGATGGTTAGACCTATTATTAACTACGCAACCATAATTTGGTGGCCCAAAATTTTAGAAGTTATAACATCTCAAAACAGTCACCGTCTGGCTTTTGTAGCGTTCACATCTCGTATTTGCTCGCTGTGTTTTGTTCGACGTGGATTTTCCTTGTGACAGCTCTCTGTCTTACTTACTCTCTCTTCACTTCGACTAATCCTCAATTCGTATCGAATCTCGCGGTTACTCAATTCCCCTCCCTACTCTTGGTTCTATCACGACATGGGCCCACCGGGCCGAAAGAAAAGCCAGGGAATCGATTCGACATATTTTCTGATATGTCTTTTGAACAACCCAGGGCTAAGAAAAACAAACGCGGAACCTCACCGGTTGAATTCCCAGAATTACCCATCGTTCGCAAGGCAAAGAACCCGAGATTTGTAGTTATATCAGCAAAAAATAGTGATAAACCCATCTCGTCTGTAAGTATTTTCGTTGTAAGAAAATCAATCGACGCTATAAGTACAGAATACGACAATATATCCATATTGAAAGATGGAAGCATTCTATTACTAGCCAGAAGCCAACAATCAAATCCCAGCGACAGTTTACCTCCATAAACAGCTCAACTCCTCTAAAGGCATTGTTTATGCACCGTGGTTAAAAAATGTGCACGAATCTGAAATCGTGTCGGAAATGAAATCGCAAGGGGTTGTCGAGGTTTACAAATTTACAAAAAAAAATTGATGATAAAGTTGAACCCACAGGCCTTGTAGTTTTTACTTTTGATCTCTACCAAATTCCTCAAACGGTCGAAATCGGCTGGTATAAAGCAAAGGTCAAAGAATACATTCCTTTGCCAATGAGATGCCGCAACTGCCAATTACTCGGTCATACGACCAAAAGGTGAAATAGAAGCAAAGTTTGTGTTGATTGCAATCTTCCTCCACACGAGCCTGAACCCTGTTCAAGGTTGATGTGTGCTAATTGCTTCGAAAACCACTCGTCTTCTTCTAAAGACTGCTCGAAATTCCTTCAAAATAAAGAAATTATAACGATCAAAACTAAAAATAAGTGCAGCATGGCCGAAGCTAGACGCAAGTACAATGAACAGAACCAGGAGCGCATTCCCAACCCATTATCTTTCTCCGAGTGCATAAAAACAACACAAGCAAATAACTCTCAACAATCTCAAATCCCCCCCTCACCCTCTCACCCTCTCATAATACCACCACCGAAACCAAAACGACTGCACCCTCACAATCGTCAAACTCACTCGCCCATCTCACTACACAAGCTCATCCAACTACATCACTGCAAAATCATTCGATGCTCGCGCCATATTCCAAACAAAAACAACTCTCAGATCAAATCAAATCAAGTACCATCAACACTCATTCAACCTCACCAAAAAAAAACCTTTCCACCACACCAAATACGTCACACAACCAACTTTCTTCACCAAAAGCTTTAACAGACTCTCTCCATAAAAATGAAAACACATACAATTAAATCGCCGATGACTGCAACTGCGGTGGGGAACGCAAATATACCCACAGTGTGTGGTAAAAATTTCGATCTCGCCCGCAAGTACGACCATCGACATATAATTAACCACAAAAATAAACATCAGCCAAAAACTTTAAATTCACTCGACATTTTGCAATGGAACATAAATGGTTTCATAAATAACTATGATGAACTTAACTTAATTATCAAAGAACATGAATATGACATAATTTCACTACAAGAAACGCATTTGGCGTATACAGGGTACTTTATTAATCTACCTTGCAATCTTACATCTGTGCAAGGAGTCGGAGTACTCGTTAAGAACAATATACCTCACGTACATAAGCCAATTGTATCGAATATCTTATCGACTGCGGTACAAATTGATTTGGGTATCAAGGTCACTGTCATCTGTGTTTATATTCTTCCAGGGCAAATTTTCGTCAGATCCGACCTAGAGAATATCATACAGCAAGTTCAACCGCCATTCATATTCACAGGTGATGTCAATTCATGGGGTGAGCTTTGGGGTTCCCCTAAGACTAATAACAGGGGCAAAGTAATTGAAGAATTTATCACAAAATCCGACCTTATCGTACTAAACGACGGATCTCCCACCCACTTCTCAACTCACAATACATTTTCCCACATTGACCTTACGTGTTGCTCTTCAGAGTTCATCCCAAAAATATCATGGCACATCTCCGACGATCTGCATAATAGTGATCACTTTCCAATTTCAATTTAAATGCAAATGTCTCCTAGGTATGAAATTGTGAAGCATATCCCAAGATATAAAACAGAATTGGCCAACTGGCATTTATTTTCGAAAAAATGTGAACTGCATCTTTCAAAAGCACCCGCGAACCCGTCTTGTATAAACAGGATAGCTGCCATTTTACTAAAGTGCATTCGAAACGCTGCGAATGACTCCATTCCTCAATCGTCTCCTTTAACGACCAAACGAACTGTGCCTTGGTGGAATCCTGATCTGGCTAGGCTAAGAACTGATAAATTCACGACTTGGAGGACTTTCCGGAAAAATCCTACTCAAGTCAACTTAATAGCCTACAAAAAAGCTAATGCTGTTTTTAGAAGAATGCTAAAAACCTGCAAGCTTAAAAGCTTTAAGGACTTTACCGCCACCATAAACCCTAACTCATCTACAAGCACAGTTTGGAAACAAATAAGGACTATGAATAGCAATTGCACACACAAAAACATTGCATGTATCATCACACCATCTGGCAATATAACTGACCCCAAAGAAATCTGCAATTTTTTTGCGCAAACTTGGTCATCCAACTCAGCAAACTCAAACTTTTCTCCGTGTTATAACACAAAAAAACTGCAAAGTCTCAGCATCATTCCGCAGCCTGCAATGAACACAGCAGCACAACGTATTGAAACTGACATAACTACCCTTGAATTCGAAAGTTGTTTGACTAAACTGCAGGGCAAATCACCAGGGCGGGATAGGGTCGCCTATTGTATGATAAAAAATCTCCCGGAATTAGCTAAACAAAGGATTTTATCGCTGTATAACAACATCCTCAGCAAAGGCGTTATACCTCAAAGTTGGAAAACCGCTACAATCATTCCCATACCTAAGCCCAAAAAAATATTGCAAGCGTAGATGGGTATCGCCCAATCTCTTTACTCCCTTGTTTATCAAAAGTTCTGGAGAAAATAATTGCTAGTAGAATTTTATGGTTTACAGAGTTTAGAAACATTCTAAGTCCCAATCAAGTCGGGTTCAAACCAAAAAGAGGATGCATAGATGCTCTACTTCATATCGACTATGTTGTCACAAACGCCCTTTCAGCGCGCAACCATATTACAATGCTAGCCTTAGATTTTGAAAAAGCTTTTGACCGCATAGGTATTCACCTTATTCTCAACAAATTAAGGGAATGGGGTGTCGCTCCCAAAATATTTGGTTATTTCAAATCGTTCTTAACCAATAGAAAGTCATTTATCAAAATTCGAAACATGTTCTCCAAACTTATGCCTCTAAACAATGGTACCCCTCAGGGATCTCCCTTATCGGTCGTATGTTTTGTAATAGCTTTTAACCAAATAAGTGACATTATATATAAATACAAAGATCTAGATCACTGTATCTACGCGGACGATGCGTATATTCTATGTAAATACAATGACCTAGATAAAACAAAATTTATATTTTCACAATTGCTTAATGAAATTTATGAATGGTCTAATACTTCCGGCTCTAATCTTTCTTTGGACAAATGTAAATTTATGCATATTTGGAGGGAAAAAAATTGTCCTAAAATTGAATTATTATTATAGTAAATAATACCAAAATAGAAACAGTTTCTAATCTTAATGTCTTAGGTCTAATAATCAACAATAGATACGATTGGAAACCCCACTTTCATAGTCTTAAGAAATCATTAGCAGCAAGGCTCAATATCATAAAGTATTTATCATCAAAAAAATCGAATGTCCATGTAAATTCACTTTGCTATATAACAAAGACGTTAGTTTTAAGTAAACTTGACTACGCTTTAGCTCTCTATGGTTCCTGTTCAAAATCGACGAAAAACATAATTGCACCAACTTACCACCAAGCAGCGAGAAAAAGCTTAGGCGCCTTTCCAACCACACCAATTAAAAATATACTCTCGGAGGCCGGTCTCCCATCAATAGACGAGCGATACTCTGAGATTATTACCAAACTCAACGTCAAGCTTTGCTTTCCAACGGGTTCGGTAATAGACAACGATACAATTAAAGCCCTCAAACATAAGCGAAACCGACGACTTCCTTCGGCAATACACAACATCCTGGAATCCTATAAAAGGTTATGTTTACCTTTCACGAGAGTAACTAAATTTACACCAACTCAACCACCTTGGTCAATCCATAAAGACTCAGTAGTTCTCAACCTACAAGAGCTGCGAAAGGACGCGACAAGCAACGATGTTTTTAGAGCAAGATTCCTCGAAATCTCAAGCGACCTCAAGTCCAAAGGCTGGAAATTTATATATACGGATGGCTCAAAAACGAAGACAAACACTGCTTTTGCAGTTGTTAATCAGGAAGGTTCTACCATTATACAGGGAAACCTCCCAAACATTGCCTCCATATATACAACGGAAGCTGCAGCAATACTTGAAGCAGCTAAGAGAAGCTCTCAAGCTGCAGGTAAATGGGCGATCTGCTCTGACAGTCTGTCAGTATTGCAAAGCATCGCGAATCCACGGAATGACACAATCACCACAGCCGGAATTCGTGATATACTTAACAAAGCAAGACATAAGGTAAAGCTCATCTGGACGCTAGGCCATGAGGGTATAAAGGGCAATGAGTTTGCAGATGCTGTTGCAAACGCAGCTCTAAAAGCTCCCACTTTTACTTCTAATACTCTCGCCTCGATTTAATGAGACACACAAAACAGGAATGCCGCAGACAACAGGTACTCGATTGGGGACATTACAAACACCACTACAAAACAGTCAACCCGACTAAAGCTCAGCCCAAATTTCCATCAAATATACCCAAATCCGATTTAACAAACTTTATCCGACTCCGCCTTGGTCACACTGCTTACACTCACAAACATCTGCTCACAAAGGAATCACCACCAACCTGCCCCACCTGCTTCAGCACAGTTACGACACAAAATCTACTAAGTCCATGCTTCTTATCATCAGATCGTTCAATGCAATACAATCCAAATCAAAACCTGCTGGAACTTCTCAGGAAACCAAAACAAAGCAATAGTATAACATTAAAAAATATACATGAAAAACTAAAAATAGCTATATAGTATAGGTACATTTCAAACCATAAGAGCCGAGAGCCATTGCTGCTAGTTGCTCTATATTAAATATTAATGTAAAAAAATTTTATTGTATGTTGATATTCCCAATAAATAAATAAATAAATAAATAACATCTAAAAAGGTGGACAAGTCCAACGCATTGCTTTTATTTGTTTTTATGAATGTTTCCTTCTTTATTACGTTGAAAAAACTATTAAAAAAAATAATCAATAATTTTTGAATAATACTAATTCTTACAACAAGTTCATAAGTTTATGCTATTAAACTATAAATATAGTAATTAACTATTTACTTGTATTTTTTTAATTTTGTCTTGTAAAGCAGTTCATTTAACATTGTTGAACAATTAATTTTAAAATGGGTTTATATGAAATTTTCTTTAACATATGGATTTAACAACTTTTTAATTCTTGTTGGAATAATTTAATTTTTTATTTTCACTTATTTATTTTCAATCCTGCGAATTAAGTGAATGCTTATAGGGCTCCGAGATGTGAGTTAAAATCGAATACACCTGAGTTTCTCAAACCACTGCATAATCCTTCATTTCTTCTCCTTATTCTTCCGCTCACTCTGTGCAACACGCATTATTAGAGTATTCATAGCCTCTTGAAGAGCGAGCAAATAATAAAAAAAAGGAAGTTCATTAAAAAGTTATAAGCCGCGATACATAACTACATTCTATGTCCTCGCATCTCTATTGAATTGTAAACGAAAATCAGTATTCGATTTAAAGCTGTACGACTGTATATCCCCCGTGTATAGCAGATTTGATAATCAAAAGATCGGTACCAGGCTGTGTTTGATTTTAAAAACGAACATCAAAACGTTGAACACTATTCGTTGCTTGACGTTCATCCATTTCAGCCATGAGAGCATCTATTCTAAAAGTGTGTACCGACCACATCGAATAATGGTTCTCATCGCTTTATTTTGAAGTACCTGAAGTCGTTTTACATTTTTATTCATTATTTAATTTTTTTTTTTTTAAATAATGCACGTGCTCAAGGGATTGGTTGAACGCTTATAGTGAGTTTACACAGCACGAGCAGAAATAAACAGGCAGGAAACATTTCTACGATGTTCCAGCGAGTGTATTGATTTTGTTATGTTGCTGTCGTTTATAAGTTTTACCGCACGCTTTTGGATTCTATCTATTAGGTGCAAAGTTGTGAGCGTTGTACTACTGTGTCCAAAAAATAAGGTGACATATGAATTTAAACTGCGCGCGTCGAAGGATTTGGAAATTTTTCTTTCTTTTAAGGTTGGTCGTACTGTCAGTGACATCTATGTGAAATTTCATGTCAAAATATATTCATAGTGTTTGAGATACGCCTTGTTTTGTGAGCTGCTAAAAGTGAGTTTTTCGTTTTTTGCGATGTCGAAATTTATTGAGCAAAGAATTTGCATTAAATTTTGTTTGCGGAATCAATTTTCTGCTGCGGATACGTTGAGGATGGTGCAGAAAGCCTTTGATGATGAGGCTATGTCTAAAAAAAATGTTTACAAGTGGTATAGTGATTTCCAAGCCGGCCGTGAACGTGTCGTAGACGAAGAGCGTTCTGGGCGACCATCAACCTCAACCGATGAAGCTCACGTCCAACAAATCAAAGATTTGGTGTTGAAAACCCATCGACTAACGATAAGAGACCTTGCTGATGAAGTTGGCTTATCGAAAGGATCAGTCAATACCATTTTGAAGGATGCTTTGGGCCTCAAGCGCGTCAAATCTCGACTGGTACCGAAAACATTGAATTTTTTGGAAAAAAGGCGTCGCCTTGAAGCGTGTGAAACAATGCTTTCCGACTACCAGGATGTCATGAAACGCATTATAACTGGCGATGAGACTTGGATCTATGCTTACGACCCCAAAACAACCGATCAATCGAGCGAATATCGTGCCAAAGGAGAGCCGAGACCAAAAAAACCGCGCCAAAGTCGCTCAAAAATCAAGGTCATGTTGACTGTTTTCTTCGATTATCGTCAACAAGGAATATTATTTGAACGTTATGCGTCGTTTGGGTAACGCCATCCGCAAAAAAAAATCCGGAATTGTGGAAAGACAATTCTTGGTTTTTACACCACGATAATGCACCATCCCATACCGCACTCGTAATTCGTGATCATTTCGCCAAAAACTCAACCCATATCGTTCCGCAACCACCGTTTTCACCTGATCTGGCACCGTGCAACTTCTGGCTGTTCAACAAGCTCAAAAGACCGCTCCGGGGACACCGTTTTGATACGATAGAGGAGATTCAAGCCGCAGCGAAGTGCATTGCATCGGGAGGAGATTACTTTGAAGGGGATGAAATTGATTTGGAAGAATAAATAAAGAATTTTAAAAATAAATACAATGTCACCTTAATTTTTGGACACAGTAGTACTCCATTTTTGGCCGAATAAGAACCTTATAAATTGTAGCTAAGTCAGAAAAGGTAAAGTATTTTTTGCACCGGCTTTGGAAACCTTAACATTTCGCTGCATTCTTGGAATATGTGGTCATTCTAGCGTAAGTTAGAATTCGCTTTGATGACATAAGACAGCATCGTGTTTTGGAAGCATTAAATTCTACTCGGTTACCTAGACCCTATTTGATTATGCTGTCAATATCAGATTTTAATGAGTTGAACATACGTTGCCGTCCGATGTCTATGTCCGAAGAGCAGGGGCGTGAGTCATTAAACGCATATGTGAAACTAAGGGTACTGTCATCTGCGAAGGAACATATTGGATTAGATGTGATAGACAAGAGATCGTTAATGAAAATTAAAAAGAGGGTCGGAGATAATACTGAGCCTTGGGGAACAGCAGCATTTATATGGCGAATTTCAGACTTGAAACCGTCCAATTCAACTTGTATTGTACGATTCGAAAGGTGGTTTCTAATCCATCGAAGAAGAGATTCACCGATCCCATATGCACGCATTTTAGATAAAAGAGCCGGATGCCAGACTCTGTTAAATGCCTTTGAAATATCGAATGCAACTACCTTTGTTTCACCAAAGCTATGTATAGATTGATTCCATTTTTCAGTGAGACAAGTCATCAAATCACCAGTGAACCTGTTGTTACGAAAATCATGCTGCCAGTCATTGAGAATTTTTCTGATTTAAGATATATCATAAGCTGAAATTTTTTTATCAGCGTTGTTTACTACCACTGGGACAACGTATTATTTTTTGCCTTTATTTTAGTCCATGGGAGAACTTCTTACGTCATAGAAGAGCGTGACAATCACTACGGACTCGTCGAAACTTTTTCCGGTTTTCCTTTGTTGGGTTGGCTTTATAAGATCGAAAACTCAGTTTCTCAACCTGACAGCCTCTTAACAGTTCAAGTCGAACCATGAATTCTGTTTTTGCCTTATTGTCTTCACCTTGTTTGGGATGCCTTGCAGATAAATATTTGTGACCATATTAGCGGCGGCGTGCACGTCACTATCGAGGAAACATAGTGACCAGTTAAAACTCCTAAAAAAGTTATTAAGGCCGCCCCAATCGGCTTCTGCATATTGCCAAAGAATTTTTTTAGGAGTTTTTCCTTTACTGGATGGTTTGAAGAAGAGAAGTTAGCTGATATGACACAATTGTCCGACGGACCTAGTGGCGCCAAAACATGAATGAAGTATTTGTCAGGGTGGGAAGTGAGGAAGAAGTCCAAAGTGTTGGCTTTGTGATATGCAATGTCTGGGATTCGTGTTTGCTCATCAACAGCTGGGTTAAATTATTGCCCATAAAGAAAATAGTTGAGCAGAACTCTAAGTGAGGTGTAGTTATGTTTTTTCGTATTCTTTTGGGAAAATCAATTTTTTTAAATGTACGTCAAGTGACTATTGAAGTTCATCTGATTATCGAGGATAACACCCAGGTATTGTATTTCTTACACTTTTCAAATAAGTTCACCATTTATTTCCAAGTGAATGCGGATCGCATTATTTAATACCATACACTTAGTCTTATTCACATATATTTTCAGACAAAGTTACGCCACTCACATAATTTCTTTAGATCTTACTCTACATATTTTTATTATGTCGCTGTTCCTTTAGATTTATCACAAGCCAGTTGAGGGACCAGGTCGGAAACCGGATTGATTTTCTATTAAAGTGTTGTTATCACAGATATATTTAAAGAATTGTTGGTAGGCACACTTTTGCACTTTTTTCTCCAGAAAGACATCATGTTGACTCGTCTAAATTTTGCATGATTCCTTTGGAATGGGAACAACAATCGACTCCTTACAATTAATTGAAAATTCCCCACTTATAAACGATTCGTTCACAATTCGTAGAATAATCAGGCCAATAATATCAAAACAATCTTAAATCAAAACAATCTTAATATTTAGAACGAAGGCACTTTTGGTGTTAATCTTTTCACATATTACCTTTTGTTCGTCGATATTAATTTCACGAAATTTAAATGTAGATTGGGATTCCGGAATATCAAGCTAGCACGATGGGCTATAAACAGGTACAAAATTATTTTTTCGTATTTTAATTGTTTGGGCATTACTGGTGCCATGAGCACCTGCCCTGCGGCAGCACTGGAAGCTCTTATTGGTCTATCTACTTTTAACATTTTCGTTAGGAAAATAGCCGCCAGAAATGCCCTTAAGATGACACCGGCAATGAAAGACAAACCAGGTGACCAAGCGGGACACTTGAAAAAAAAAATCAATTTCTTCACGGATAAAGACATGTTCTGCTCGATGCCAGAGGGTATGTATGAGGGCAACATTCTGCTTTGAGCTTTTTTTTTTTTGGATAGACACACTTGCCCCCGAGCCCAGAAGCTTAATTTGGTATACTGAAGGCTCAAAAATAACAAATGGAGTAGGTGCCAGCGTCTATGGACCCAACACTTTAATCTCCATATTTATGGGAAAACATCCAAGTGTTTTCCAGGCTGTTTTTTTTTATAATTGGCTCGCTCTTCAAAAGGATATGAATTCTTTTATAATGCGTGTGCACAGAGCGAGCGGAAGAATAAGGAGGAGAATGAAAGATTATATAGTGATTTGAGAAACTCAGATGTATTTGGTTTCAACTCACTTCCGGTGATGGAGCCCGAAACGGGACTGAGAGTTTTTATATCGACCTATTGGCTTTCGCTTAATTTACAGGATTTTATTCGACATATGTTTGATGTTTGAAATTTTGGTAGAACTGCTAGCTATCGAATTCTGTGCCATGGAAAACCTTGCAAAAGGCCAAGGCCAGGCCAAGCAGCGCTCAAGTCATTGTTATCCAATCTTATGGATTCCAAATCGCGTCGACGAAATGTGTCAAAACTGCTATGACGCCTTAAAATCCCTAGCCCTGGTAACAAAGTTAGGTTAGGTTAGGTTCCGATCATCATGGAATCGAAGGCAGTGAAATTGCGGGCGAACTAGCCAGGGCTGGTTCCAAGACCGCGTTCACTGTTCCGGAACATTCAGTGGCGTAAGCTGGTCTTAGACCACAGGTCTGATCAATAAGCGGAAAAACGAGCTACGCATTTTTTTTTGTTTTTTTTGATTAAGTATCACGGTTTTAAAGTTCGTGATTGAAATTGTACTTTTAATTCTCAAGGCAGAGAGTTCCATAACCTTATGGCGTGACTGAAGAACAATCTAGACGAGTCGTGCAACAAATAAGGTGGCGTCTTAGAAATAATTATTTTATGAAGGTAAATACATGCCCTCGCCTTAAGATACTGCTGTAGGGTACAACCCAATAGGTGTGTAGTAAAAAATTATATTCGGTCGTACTTCCGACGGCCTTCAACATATCGTACTACATCATTGAAAGCTACCTGCAATTTATGCTGGGACAATGAATCGAGGTTGCAGTAAAATACTTCCGAGTTAGTAATTATCGGGACGATAAGTGCACGTACAAGACGTCGTCGAGTAAAGCTATCAGTAAACCATAGTTTGCGTAAGCATCCATAGATGCAACCTATCACCCAGTTGACGTGGTTGTATCCAGACATGCTCCGGTCAACGACAAATCCTAAGAATGTAATTGTTTCAACAATCTTTAACTTATTGTCAGAGAGCCAAATGTCTGGAATAGCGTTCAAACTAAAAGCTCTTTGTGATACTGGTATCACCTTAGTTTTCGTTGGGCTTATGAAAAGTCCATTTTTTATCGACCAGTCATTGATGGCTGTCAAGTCTGCGTTAAGACAGGCTACAAATTCATTTATCTTACTCAGGTGACCGGACAGATATAGCTGAGCATCGTCTGCATATAAATGAATCCGCACATGCTTACATACCAAATGTAGATCGTTAATAAATATGTAAAACAATATTGGCAAGAGGATTGAGCCCTGTCGCACACCCTGAGTAAGACGTTTTAGAGTCCAGCACTTACCATCAACAACGACTCTTTGCCACCTGGCTCTTTCACTCAAACCAAACAAATGCTTCAGTTTACAGCAAAGTATATGCTGGTTGACTTTGTCGAAGGCATTTGAAAAGTCCATAATTCAAAGCAAGGTAACGCATCCCCTATCAAAGTACTTCCGAATATCATCCAAGATATTAACCATTGCGGACGAATAGCTATGACCTCTTCTAAAACCAGATTGAAACGGTTTTGTGATTGTTTTGAATCTGCTTCACCAGCACTCATTCAAAGACCTTCGCAAAGCACGGCAGAATGCTTATAGGGTATAGTCACTGGGATCGTTGGCATTCGACTTTTTGCAATTGATATTGCTCTTGCATATTTCCAAGCTTGTGGAAAAGTTGATGACATTATACATGAGTTAGTGATATGGGTTAGGTGACTCAAAATGTGTGGCAAAATTATTTTTATAAATTTTAAGGGTACTCCATCTTCACCGATAGCATTGGATCTTAAAGATGTTATGATCATCCTCCGTAACAACCTCAAATTCAGCTTGATTTCGAGCATTGATATCTGAGTTGATTTCAAAGTCTTGCTAAACAGTCAATTGATTGTTTGCCAAAGAATAGTTGTTAAGCTCTTCAGGGTCCAACGTTCAGTTGGTATTACCTTTACTGCCAATCTGGCGTAAATTTCTCCACACCAATTTTTGTCGTACGGAAGAGCTCAGTTTAGAGGAGTAGAAATTCTTTTTAGACTCGCGGACAATGCATGTCGCTCTATTGCGCGCATCTTTAAAAGCATTCCAGTTAAAGGTGGCTCGGTTTTGTTTCCATTTAATAGGACTACCGGTTGAACATGTCGTTTTTGCAGACAACTTCATATCTTTTACTCTGAGGTGAATTTTGACCATGACAGCTGTTACATCAGAAACTTTATGTCCTTGTCTAATTATTTCAGTCTAGGTTATTGGTCGTAAGTGAAAACACACAAGCTTTTGTAAAGCCGTAAAATATCTACATTCGTGCCATCTTTCAAAGAAAAAAGCAACCGAAGCGCATCAATGGCTTACCGAAGCTTACCCGGGCTATATTATAGACGTTAGAATGTGTCAGCGGTGATTTAAGCGGTTCAAAGATGGTGATTTCGACACCGAAGGCAAAGAACGCCTCGGCCAGGTGAAAAAGTTTGAAGACCATGAATTAGAGGCATAGCTCGATAAAGATCCATCACAAACGCAAGAAGAACTTGCAAAATCACTTGGCGTCGCTCAGCAAATCATATCCGATCGTTTGAAAGCAATGGGAATGATCCGAAAGGTATAACATTGGGTGCCGTATGAATTGTGCCATGAGACGTCGAACGCCGATTTTGCATGTCCGAAATGCTGCTTGAACGCCACAAAAAGAAATCTTTTTTGCATCGAATCGTCACTGGTGATGAAAAACGGGTACATTACGATAATCCAAAACGTCGGGCAACGTATGGATACCCCGGACATGCCTCAACATCGACGGCCGTTCAGATATTCATGGCCTGAAGGTTATGCTGTGAATTTGGTGGGACCAGAAGGGTGTTGTGTATTATGAGCTGCCAAAACCGAATGAAACAATTACAGACGAGGTCTACCGACGACAATTGATGCGTTTGAGCCGAGCACTGAAGGAAAAGTGGCCGGAAACGGTCGCAAGACACGATAAAGTTATTTTGCAACATGACAGTGCTCGGCCACATGTTGCAAATGGGATGTCCTACCCCACCCGCCGTATAGTCCAGACCTTGCGCCATCCATGGCCTGGCTGACCAGCACTTCCGTCATTTCGATGATGTCAAAAAATGGATCGATTCGTGGGTTGCGGCCAAACCGGTCGAATTTTGCAGAACGGGTATCCATGAATTGCCAGAAAAATGGGAAAAATGTGTGGTTAGCGATGGGCAATACTTTGAATAATGAATTTATATCTATTTTTCCTTAATAAAGCATTGATTAAACGACATTTTCAACCGGTAGTCCTATTACTGTATAACCTCTTCCTAAGTTTCAGCGCTTCAAGAACGGAGGAGGTAAACCAAGGACATGCTCTGTTACGAATGTATCATACAAATGTGCCACATATAGCGAGAAGTACAGCAGTTTTTCATTCGGATCAGCATTGCCCAATGGAGAAATCTACTGCGACTAATCAATAACTAATCGATCCCTTCTCTAACAGAGAAATCGTTTAACTCAACAAGGAGTACATTAGAAAGCTCGTGAGCTTCCTTTCAGGCCACTGCCGCTTGAGATCACATCTAACCAAGCTAGGGCTCATGATGACTCTGTTTGGAGGACGACAAAACCGCTGTACACATTCTTTGTGAATGTCCAGCTCTAAGGCTAAGAAGACGTATCTTCCTCAAAGAGATATGCTCCTCATTGGATATAAGACAATCCAATGCTAAAGACATTCTGACTTTCTTCAGAAGGATAAACTGCCACTTGATCGGTGGAAGATATTTAAAAATGAAAAAAAATTTTCATGCTGAAATGAAAGTTTGCTGCAATTTTACTCATTATTTTGAGTTTTATTTAATTTATTTTTATTTAACGCTATCAGTACTGTTTATAAACCAAGCTTTGTAAGTGACAGTGTAACTCATACAGCCCAATCATGAATATTCCCGGGGAATTTTTCCTCGAGAATTTTATTTTTCTCGAGAATTAAATCCTCCTATTCTGAATCAAGGGTGAAAAATATTTCACTTCGAATCCGGGAGGAGGAATTTATGAAGTTTCGAAATCAGGTGTTTAAGAGAATTAAGTGTCATTTTGTGAATTCTGTCGAAAGAATAAAAAAAATTGTTTTCATGAGTTAACTAATAAATATAATTCAAGTAATTTCTGATTGTTGTTTTGTTTGTTGGACTTCTAATTGTTTGGCATGCAGTTCTTTCATTTCATGATTTTTTTTGTTTTAATTCATACAACTTGTCAATCGGCCGATAAATCTTCTTGATGTTTTAATGACGTTCCTACATGTTGACAACTGCTTCCTTTATAATCGCACATAGCTCCGTTTGGATTTCTATCTCCTTCTCCAAAGCATCCGAAGCTGGCAATTTTTTTTTGAATACTGTCTTTTGTTCAAGACACGGTTTATAGATTTCTTCTGCCCTTATTGGTTGCTCTTCACATTCCATGAAATAACTGATGGATTTATCGAAACTCTTTTCCAAATCCTGTGGAAAAGGCTGTTCTGCAACTGAAACATTTTCTTTGTCCTCTACCGAATTCCCGTTTTGGTTCAAAGAGCACAAGCCAAACGCCTTTTACAGACTGCTTCATGCCGACCAAATCGAAGACAGCACGTTCCAGAGTGGAAAAATTGTAGTCAGTATTTGGCCCACACCCGGTGTCGGTTTTATTTTTCTTATTCACTGCTGCTTTTTGGCGTACATACTTTTTTTATAGGCCCATACCTTTTTCCATTCACAAAGAGATTTCAAAGCTGTCCCTGCTGAGTTGAGTTCTGGCTCTGCCCTCTTCCAAAATCGTACCACTTCTTCCTTGTTTCCCGTATGAAAACCGCACGCAATGTCACGATGAGCCTAAAAATAGATTTATCAAAATCCTTCCTTGCTCTTTGTTGGCAGTTTTCGACCTTAACAATGTAATTTAATTATATTTTTACTGCTCAAATGTTCAAATAACAAATATAAAACTCACATTTCATCAAACTTTTGAGAAATGCGATCACATTCCGATATTATTTTGCCCTTTGTGATACCTTCTTTTCCCTTAGGAATTTTTTCCTTTTACGAAGTTCGTTTAGGATAGGAGGAAAGTGAAAAAGGAAAAATTTCCCGCTGTCATATCATTCAGAATAGGAGAGTAGTGAAAAGTGAAAAAATTCTCGAGGAATTTTAATTCATGATTGGGCTGATAGAGTAATACCCGTCTTGTCACAGTCATCATTTAGCGTGGTGTTAGTTGTTAGTAAACGTAATTATACAGGGATAGCCCAACACCATACACAAATACTCATAAAAAAGAAATGCAAAAATATAATTGATTAGTACCATCAAATGACCAAAATACAGCAAAATTGAAAATATGACACATGCATGCTAAGAACAGATACGTCCATAAAGTTTACGCTTGAGTGTCAGTTTACTAGAAACATGTGACAGTTAACATTAGCTTGTATTGACATCCGTGTTAGGGGTTCATTGCAGCCGTAGTTAGTACGGTGGTATTTAATGTCAAAAATGTTAGTTGTTCGTGAATCAAATGACTTAACACTAACATTTACTAGGGTAAGAAGTGCTGATGAGTCAATATTACCGGCTTTAAGCTGATGCAAAAACACAATATCACAGACTTCGCGACATTTTTGCAAAGAATCAAGGCCGATAAGAAAAAGACGGTCCTTATAAGGTGGAAGGCGAAAAGGATCAGTCCATAATAAATGTCAAAGTGCGAAACGAACAAATTTGCGTTGCACAGACTCGATAGGTCAATATGTGTCAGGTAATATGGTGACCACTCATTGGAAGCGTATTCAAGCTGTGGCCTGACAAATGTTGTGTACAGGGTTCTTGTTATAAAGGGTCCGCCATCTAACGTTTTTTTTTTCAACTAGTGTTTATTCCGTGAATGGTAACACTTAGCTCATGTCTGATTTGACAGATAATGAGTTTTATCCTTTAGCTGAATGAATATGGTTGTGCATAAGCTTGAACAACGCTGGGAAATATTGCGACATCACTTTGAAAATCATGGTAATGTTGCAGAATGTGTGCGAAAATTGCGTACGGATTTTGGAAGAAGAGAAGCACCGTCAGCTCCGTATGTTCGTTATCTTGTGAAAAAAATGAAAGAAACTGGCATCATCATCGACAAACCAAAGCGTGAAAAGCCAAAAACAGTGCGTATACCCGAGAATATTGCTGCTGTGGAAGAAAGTGTGCGTGAAGCGCCATCAACATCAATTCACCGTCGTTCTCAACAATTGAACTTTTCGGAGACATCAATGAGACGAATTTTGCATAAAGACCTTGGTATGACGCCATACAAAGTGCAATTGGTTCAGGAGTTGAAGCCAACTGACCATCCAATGCGTGGGCCTGCGATCGACTTACAGAAGATGCCGATTTTGCCAAAAAAATCATCTTTTCAGATGAAGCTCATTTTGATCTTGGCGGGTATGTAAACAAGCAAAATTGTCGCATTTGGGGCACAGAAAACCCGCACGCATACATTGAAAAGCCGATGCACCCAAAACGAGTCACTGTTTGGTGCGGATTTTGGTCCAGAGGCAAAATTGGGCCATTTTTCTTCGAAAACGAGCAAGGAGTGGCCGTTACAGTCAATGGCGATCGTTATCGGGCCATCTTGAATGAATTTTTGTTCACAAAAATTGAAGAGGAGGATATTGGCAACATTTGGTTTTAACAGGACGGCGCTACGTGCCATACAGCCGAAGCTACACTCGATGTTTTGCGCCCTGTTTTTGAAGATCGCATTATCAGCCGCAGAGCTGATGTCGTTTGGCCACCTCGGAGCTGCGATTTGACACCGTTGGACTATTATTTTTGGGGTGCCCTCAAAGATAAGTTTTACGCCGACAAGCCAGAGACAATTGACGCTTTAAAGGACAATATTCGTGAGGCCATTGGTGAAATACAGCTGCACACAATCGATAATGTGCTTAAAAATTGGACCGATCGTGTAGACTACTGCATGGCCAGCCGAGGCAGCCATTTGAATGAAATTATTTTCCATTACTAACCGGAAGGGTTGTACTTTCAAATAAAAAAAGAAATTTGAGAAAATATTCAGCATTTTTTTTATAGCATTTTCAACAAAAAAAAGTTATTCAGCGGACCCTTTAAATGGACATTTAAATTCTTTACTCCAGAGTTTTATGAAGCCGAGAAGGGAGTTACTTTTGTTGACAATTTGCTCAACATGAGTTGAGAAGTCAAGATTTTGAGCGAATTGTACACCTAAGTCCATTGTCAGGTTAACTTTGGCCAGCGCCGAACTATTACAGGTGTACGTATAGTTCAGAGGATTACGTTTTCTAGAAAAGGACATGTTAAAAAAATTTAGAGATGTTTAATGATAGGCTATTGTTGGAGCACCATTTCGCGAAAGATTGTTAATTCCGTTAAATATTTTTATGTTGTCGGCATAAATTAGAACTCTAGAGTTCTTGAGCACACTTTCAACAGCGTTAATAGATATAAGGGAGCTAGGTGGCTGCCCTGAGGCACACCTGAGGTAGCGTAAATTGATTTAGAGGTTGATCCCCTAAACGAGACTTGAAAGGTGCATCCGTCAAGATACGAGCAAATCCATTCCACAAAGGATACAGGGAATCCAAGGGCTTCCATTTTAAAAGCTATTAGCTAATGGGAAAGCCTATCAAATGCTTATGAGAAAGCCTTCTTCTAATGCTTTATTAGAAGAAGTAAACTCCAGCAATTTAGTCACAGTGGATTTGTTTTTTTTTACAAAACCATGCTGTTTGTCTGTGAGGTAAGGCTCACAACTAAAATAAAAACTGTCAAAAATGATAGCCTAAAAGAGTTTAGGCAAACAAGATAGCTTAGCTATAGGTCTATAATTAGTAACATAATCCCGGCAACCTTTTTTGTGTACCGGAATTATGAAACCATTTTACCATAACTTTGGGAAAACCCTATGGTGAATGAATGCATGGAATATGAAAGCAAGGGGCCCTGCTAAAGCACTGCCGCAGTTCTTTAAAATTATTGGAGGTATTCCATCAGGTCCGCTAGTGGTGTCATTTGCAAGTCGAGCGAGATGGTAATTCACGTCATCAGAGGTTATTGATATTGGATTCATGGAACTGGTCCAGGAACAAAAGTAAGAAACAATGCACTGGTGCCTACCTGGTCGACCTGGAAAAGGCTTTCGATACCGTATGGTTTGAAGGACTCTTTTACAAGTTGAGTAGTCCTGGCATTAGCAAATAACTGTTGTACATGCTTGTTAATATGCTAGTCAATAGACAGTTCATTGTAAAAAATAGCAATGTAACTTCTAATGGGTTATTTAAATTAATGAACTGTCTGCAACAGGGCGCTGTTATGTCGCCGATCCTCTGCAATATATTCACCAGTGACCTTGTAAGATCCCTTCCCCATGCCATAGCGTACGCAGGCGACTTAATTGCGTTCAGATCAGGTCCGAAGATCGAAGGCATTAGAAATCTCTTGCAGCGTGACTTCGATGAGATCCAGCGATTTTGCGGCGACTGGAAATTGAAGATTAACTTTCCGAAATGCGAAACTATATTGTTAAGATCGCCGTTGTCTGGGGCCTCTAGGGATACCATCAAGAATTGGTGAAAGCTCTCAATTATGGGACTGCACGGGCAGCCATTGACGAGTCGAAGTGTAGTCCGATATCTTGGAATTTGGCTGGACCAGTATCTGTATTTCAACAAAAATATAGAACGGCCCTTGCCAGAGCCAAAGTTGCATTTGCCCTAACAAAGAAACTGTTCTATAACCAGCAATTCGATGCTAGGGTAAAAATAATCTGCTACATGGCCCTCATCCGGCCTATGCTCGTCTATGGACGCCCCGTGTGGTTCAACGTGGGAGCAAGCTTAATGGAAAAGATTCGGTTGTTTGAACTCCAGAGTCTGAGTACAGACAATTCTATCCCAACGAGGTCCTATACAATACGGCACACATTATAGGAGAGGATAATTTTATTATAAAGCTGACACGAAATCACGTTGCAAGCGCAATGAACTCGGTCAACAATCTGATCTCCGGGGCTTTCTACGCAAATGACCTGTATCACGAAAGTGTGCGCCTTAACGGCTTGGTCACCCCAGAGGCCTTCCTCTACCTAGACTCGATAGGTCCGCTAATCTCCCACATTGCCCGAAGAGCTGTGGATAAACGACTCAGCTACGAACGAGACTTCGTCAACAGTTCCACGGAGAGTCTTCGGTTCAGTATGGCGGTTTCAGACCGCGATAGGATAGAAGTAGTACGCCAGCACCGACAATTATGGTGGATGACAGAGCGCAGGGAAGGAACTCTTTCGTCGCATCCTCCAATCGACGAGTAGCCCACAAGGGCAAAGTTGGCCGCCGTCTTTATGTTACATAAGTTTGTTTTTTTGCTGTCGTAAGAGTAGTGGCTGATTCAATTAGGTTAAGGTCCTTTAGTTAAGTTTAGTATAATGTATATGCAAGAAGGGGACATCCACATATACATATATTTTGTATATGTTGATATATGTGCGTATGCATTGCATGTACCCAGCATGACAATACATGTGTGTGTGTTTCTGCCTGTCTTGCATGTATACTTTAAGCTAGAAATAAGTTATTTAAGTATTTTAAGTAGATTTAAGTTATTATAGGCTATTTTTAGTTAATATTAATAGTTTTATATAAAAACAAAACACATTTTAACAAAGTTTTTAAAACTTAATTTTCTTAGTCTATAGTTAGCATTGTTAAGGAACCAAAGAGTATGTAAGTTTAAGTCGAAAGACATAGTCTAATAAGTAAGTTTAGCTTAGAGCGCCTGTAATTGGCCAATAAGATAGATGTAAACACCATGTTATTTAAGCTAGCTTTAAGCTATTTTCCCTAGCAATTAAGTTATTCACATGTAAAAGAGTTAATAAAAATTGCACTTAAAAAAAAATGGAACTGGGCCAAAAGCATTCGAGGTGGGTGAACTCTATTGGGTTGCGTGTAAAATTGTCAGAATCATATACTGAATTCAGTCTCAAAAAGCTTTCGACTGAGTAAGACCTTCCTTTCCGTTGCCTGTGATCGTTTAATAGTTCAAGTTATTGATCGATTTATTAAAGAATTAAAAAAAAATTAAAACACTTTTAAAATATCTAAACGCGATCTATCGCCTGTCACCGAGGACAATCACTTGTCCTCGCAGAAAAAACTTCGGTTCGGAATGCCTAATCAAAGTGCGTGCAATAAAAAGAGCAACTCCAGACGTAATTACTAGAGCCCTCTGCAATGTTTGCCAGATAGCGACACGGACGATATTGATGATGTGATTAATCCCACAACTATTCCAATTAAAGTTCGAGTGCCTCCAATAAAACTTTTACATAAATCAAACGATTATGTACATAAACTTATGAATTCCCTTTCTATCGGAGATTACTCGATAAAAAAATTATCGATCGGCATAAAAATTGTTTGTGACTCTATAAGCTCCTATAATTTAGTTATACATAAACTAAAATCTGAAAACTGTCAATTTTTCTTTCACGATTCCAAAAGTGATAAAGCGTTCAAAGTCGTTTTGTTTGGTTTGAGCGAAGTTGAAACTTCCGCACTCAAAGAAGAACTTGTCACACGTGGACTTAAGTGCATTGAAATAAAAAAAATTATAAAAAAATACGAGCACTACACCGATTTCATATATTTAATTTTCTTGGAAAGTGGCTCGATTAAGCTCAGTGAACTTAAAAAGCATCATCGCGCTATCTTTCACACACAGGTCAGTTGGAGTTACCAAAAGAAATTAAAAAATAAACTTACGCAATGTTTTAATTGCCAAATGTTTGGCCATGGCGAGAAAAACTGCCATATTAAAACATATTGTGCAAACTGTGCCGGTACACATAAAACATCGGAGTGCGAAAACACATCATCTGTTAAATGCGCCAACTGCAGTGGAAATCAGAAATCCACTGACTTGTCCTGCATAAGCCGAAACAAATATTTGGAAATAAGGGAGAAACTTTCAAAAAGAACTTCCAATCCTAAGTTAAAGCTTTCTCACACTCTCAAGCTATCCTGCTGCACAAGTGAATGCATGGCAAAGCTTGCATGAATCAGCTCCAAGCGCTGGCGTTCTCCACGGAAATTTATTCTCTGCTGATGAACTAACCGCTTTGTCAATGGAGATGATATCAAAACTAAGTGTATGTATGTAAGACGAAAGTCGATCAGTTTAATGTTATCGCACATTTAGCTGTTAAGTTTTTGTATGGTAATGCTAAATAATATAATTGGGAAAAACTTAAATATTATTACGTGGAATGCGAGAGGCATTCGTAACAAGTTTATTGATTTTTGTAATTTTTTATGTATCAATAACGTAGACATCGCGTTAGTAACAGAAACTTGGCTAAACTGTGATATAAAACTATCATCTAGCGAATTCAAATGCTATCGTTCTGATAGGCTTGATAGAATGGGTGGAGGAGTTGCAATTTTTATACGAAGATCAATTCAGCATTCCCTTCTAAATAGGATCAAAACAAATTACGTGGAAAATGTAGCTATTGAAGTTAAGCTTAAATGTAATATTTTTGTTAAAATTGTTTGCGTATATTTTCTTGGTAACGTATGTCTGTTGAGTGTAAAATGCGTCTTAAAAGCGACTTTAGAAAACTTTTCTCGCTGGACGGCAATTTTCTTATAGGAGGAGATCTAAATTGCAGACATAGAGATTGGGGTTGCTCTAGGGCAAATGCATGGGGGAATTTGCTTGCTAATGTTCTAGTGACGATGCCTATAACCCTGTTATTCCCACCCAGCCCCAGTTTTGTTCCTGCTAGCTGCCGCGGTTCCCCATCTGTGTTAGACATATTTTTAACAAATGTCCCCGGCTATGTATCCCAACCTAGTGCAATAAATGCACTTACATCAGACCACAATCCTGTTATCTGCCAGCTGAATTCGGAAGCCGAAATAAAGAAGGAATATTTTTTTGATTTAAATAAAGCTAACTGGGACCGTTTTCGATCAGTGGTGAAAAGTAAATTTCGAAACACTTCCCATGATCTGGAAAATATAACCAATATTCAAGATGTTGATAATATTGTCGATTTTTTTACTAAATCTGTTTTAAGTGCTGTCGATGTTAGTGTCCCAAAAAGTGTTAAGAAAAACTATTGTACAAAACTTCCGCCTTTTCTCTTAGAGTTAATAAAGATAAGAAATATCCAAAGACGAAATTGGCAACGGTATCGAAGTCCTGCATTCAAGCGACAATCGTCCTACATGAATACATTGGTTGCTCATCAAATTCAAAGTGGAATAAAAAACTAAGCGAACTAGAAAAGGGAGACAAACCTTTCTGGAACATAGTAAAAATTATAAAAAACAAAAACCGTCATATGCCTTGTCTTCGAGATACCAATTGCAATAGCATTTTTTATAGTGATACCGAAAAGTCAAACGCACTTGCATTGGTTTTTCAGCAAAATCATTCAGTCTCCCAGAGCTTAGACGACCCTTTGAACAGTTCTATGGTGAGGGAAGTTATTCAAAAATTCAACACTATCAACATTGAAACGCCGTCTGATGTTTTTATTTCGGAAGATGACATAGAGTTCGTCATTCGAGCACTTAAAATGAGGAAAGCTAGTGGACTTGATGGTTTGAGAAATATGTATTTCAAATAATTGCCGAAGGCGGGAATACAAATGTTAAAATCCATATTTAATGCATGTCTTAAGATGCAATATTTCCCCATTACTTGGAGGACTGCTAAAGTTGTCCCTATTTTAAAATTTGGTAAACCACCAGACAATGTTCTTAGCTATAGGCCCATTAGCTTACTTAGCTCTTTCAGCAAAATTTTTGAAAGAATTTTGAAGGATAAGTTACTTAAAGTAATTGAAGATAAAAAAATGTATCCAAATGAGCATTAGAATTTGCGAGCATGTAAAGCAAAATCGTATTGACGGGAAATCTACAGGAATGATTCTATTGGATATTGAGAAAGCATTTGATACCCTATGGCACAATGGCCTTATCTATAAAATGGTTGTACTCAATTTCCCGTTACATCTATGTAAAATTATCCAAAGTTTTTTGTCAAATCGTAGCTTCAAAGTCTTTGTTAATAACTGTCCTTCGCATCAGTTTTATCCAGCAGCCGGTGCACCCCAAGGTGCTGTTATTAGTCCCGTCTTATACAATGTTTATACGTCTGATTTTCCACAATTAAGAGAGTGTAAGTCCGCTTTGTATGCGGATGATACAGCAATATTGTCATCGCATGAGTTTTCTCTCAACATTGAAAGAAATCTAAACAATGCGATTGAAACACTCTTACAGTATTACAAAAAATGGAAAATAAAAGTTAATACGGAAAAAATACAAGCCATTTTTTTCACACGAAAAAAAAATCTTGTTATCTTCCGAGTAATAAACTCAAGATTAACGGTGCTGAACTCACACGGGAGTCATCTATAAAATATTTGGGCGTATATTTGGATAAGAAACTGACTTTCAGCGAACATATTTCGAAAACATTAAATAAAGTTAACATTGCCACAAGAATGCTATACCCTTTCATAAACCGAAAATCCACATTATCCAATGAGAATAAAATCATCATCCATAAGGTTATATTCCAGTCGATTTTGCTTTATGGTTGTCCAGTATGGGGGAGCTGTGCAAAAACACACATCCAAAGATTGCAAGTGTCACAAAACAAATTGCTTAAAATGATGCTCAATCTACCATGGCATTACTCTACATCAGATCTTCATCAAAAAGGGAATGTTGAATTGATCTTTGAAAGAATACAAAAGCTTCAAAATACATTTATGGTACGCTGCGCATTCGCAGATAATATTTTGGTTAACCAACTATCTAGTTAAATTAATAATTAGAAATTAATTACTTATTTATTTATTAATTTAATTATTTATACATTTATTGTTTTAATTATTTATTTATTTATTTATTTATTTATTTATTTATTTATTTATTTATTTATTTATTTATTTATATATTTATTTATTTATATATTTATTGATTTATTTATTATTTATCTATTTATTTATTTATTTATTTAAATCTTTTAACTTAATTATATCTTTATTTATATATTTATTAATTAAATTATTTATTTATTTATTTATTTATTTATTTATTTATTTATTTATTTATTTATTTATTTATTTATAATTGTTAATTTAATTTCTCTCATTTTGTCTTTTTTTTTTGTTTTTTTGTCGTGTTTATTTACTTTTTGTTACCAGTAAAGTTGGCATATATTTTTATCTCTTAACATCTATATCCATATATTTACAGAATTTTTATTTTTTTTTGTTAATCCTTTAAATTGAAGGTTTTCTGGTAGTTTCCTTCAAATTCAAAATGTTATATATGTAAATGTTTTTTTCAATCGAGAAAAAATCATATTTCAGTAGAAAGATATTAATTACTAATTATCATATCTCTGTGTAAAATGTGCGGTAGCAAATCAGTTTATAAAATTTCAATACCGAATAAAATATATCTATCTATCTGTTTAGGATTATGCTAAAAAACAGCAACGAAGAAAACAAAATTGTTTCTGCAAAAATTATTATAAATTTTTATTTAATTAGATCTTGTTACCGAATCGGTCTTTACAGCTTGGTGGTTGGTTTGAGAAAGAGCCTGAGAATTTGTTTTTCAAGATTAAGTTACTGATAAGAACAATTGAACAAAAGAGAAAAGCAAAAGTATGAAAGTGCATAATAAAAACAGGTTTACATCAAATGACAGGGTGTTTCATAAGAAATTGGCAATAATACATAAAGTAAAAACAAATGGAATTTAAATGCAATTTAAGTTCTAAACATACAGCCCCCCCTGAAAGACTATCGTCTTTCAGAAAAGGGCAGCAGAGCTAATTTAGTTATGGGTCGAACATATTCTCCGGTTTGTGTGATTATGGTTGCAACTCGGTTGTGTTGGTCTTTGCCTGGATGGACCTTCGTAATTCGGCCTAGAATCCACTTGGAAGGTGGTAAGTTGGGCTCCTTCAGCATGACGACATCATCGACTGCAAGATCTGCTTTAGTATTGCGCCATTTTGGGCGCTGCTGAAGTGATGTTAAGTATTCGCTATGCCAGCGCTTCCAGAAACCTTGCTTTAACTTCTGTAAAAGAGACCAATTAGTAAATGGACAAATTGCTTTATCACAGATAGGACGAGGAACAGCTGTTAAGGGTTCACGAATTAAAAAATGCGCAGGAGTCAGAGCTATTGGATCCATATCTGACGTTGGCCACATAGGCCTCGAATTGAGCAAGCCTCCACTTGGGTAAGAAGAGTGTACATTTCCTCAAATGTCAATCTGTGATCTTTGACCACTCGTTTGAGGTGGAATTTAACTGATTTTACACCCGCCTCCCACAATCCACCAAAATGTGGGGCGGAAGGTGGTATAAATTTCCACTTGATTTTGTCCTTTGACAAATGGTCAGCGACGATTTTATGGTGTTTTTGGCTCAGCAGAACCTGAAACATTTCATCAAGGTGTCCTTTTGCTCCATGAAAGTTTGTGCCGTTGTCACTCCAAATCTGTTCCGGTTTTCCACGACGCGACGCGAAACGATCGAGGGCGGCAAGAAACGCGTTCGAAGAAAGATCGCCAACCAACTCGAGGTGGATAGCCTTCGTTGTGAAACACACAAATAATGCGATGTAACCCTTTACGAATTTTGGGTTACGTCCTCGAGCTAATCGCAATATTATGGGACCCGCGTAGTCGACACCAACCTTACTAAACGGACGCGAAAGCCGTACGCGCTCTGATGGTAGGTTAGCCATAATTTGGGTGGATGCAGTTTTTCGATGACGGAAACAATTAACACATTTGTGAACAACCTTGCGAAGGAGATTGCGACAACCGACGATAAAATATTTCTGTCTGAGTATAGCAAACATTTGCGAAACACTTGCATGTAGATAGCGTTTGTGAATTTGTTCTACGATTAGTTCCGCGAACCGAGTGTTTTTATCGATAATAACAGGGTGTTTGGTAGAGAAGGATTCACTTGATTCTTGTATACGCCCGCCAACACGAAGAACTCCTTCACGATCTAAGAAAGGGGCTAACGATGCCAACTTATCACCACCTTTAAAATCTTCACCTTTTACAATTTTGTTTATTTCATACGAGAACCTAGTTGACTGATGAAATTTGATAAGTTTTATTTCTGCGGTTTGGATTTCATCAGCGGACAAGGGTTGGAGATTTCTAAATTCTGATTTCACACGCGAATTCGAAACAAACCGAAGAATAAAAGCGAGAACACGGATAGCGGTTAAATAACTAGAGCAATAGTTTATGAGTTTTTCTAGGAAGTTATCGCGGTCAATTTTTGTCACAAGTACCTGAGTCGATTTTGTTTTTCGTTCCTCTAAAGCTTCTGCCGATATCTCGTCGATAGAATAAGCCGATTGCGGCCAGTGATCCCGTTCGTCCTTCAGCCACGATGGTCCTGTCCACCATAGCTCATTATGTATTAAAAGAGAAGGTGAAATACCTCGTGAGGCACAATCAGCTGGGTTATGATGAGATCGCACGTGATACCATTGTTGCCTTGGTATGGTTGATAAAATTTCCGATGTACGATTGGCTATAAATACCGACCACCTTTTTGGTAATGCTGAGAGCCAGTGAAGGACAATTGCAGAGTCAGTCCATGCGTAAACTTGCATCTCTTTATACTGTAAAGAGATTTTAAGTTTATTTACTAGGGGTGTTAGCAAGACTGCTCCACAGAGCTCGAGACGGGGAAGAGACACGACTTTAATTGGAGCTACTCTGCTTTTGGCCGCGACGATATTGCAGGTAACCTTGCCAGTAGAGTCCACACTTCTACAATACACGACCGCAGCGTAAGCATCCAGGGATGCATCACAGAACCCATGGAATTCTACGTTTTGCTTGGATGTCCAAAGAAGGCGCTGTATATTTAGGCTTTCGAGTTGAAGTAGGTCCCCACGAATCGTGCGCCATCGATCAGAAAGCTCAATGGAAATTTTGTCATCCCATTTGTATTTCTTTCGCCAAAGCTCCTGAAAGAGGATCTTAACACTTATGATGACTGGAGTAAGAAAGCCGATAGGATCAAATATTTTTGATGATTCTGATAGGATACTTCGCTTAGTAAAGGAGAAGTTTTCACTCAAATTAACTTTATACGAAAATGTATCTCTTGCAGGCGACCACTGTAAACCTAGTAACTTAACTGAGCTATAACCCTCGAATTCTCTCGGGGACACCTCACGTTGATCCTCTGGTAGGCTGAGGAGAAGTGGCCAACAGTTTGTGGTCCATTTTCGCAAGTTAAATCCGCCTGATTTAAGAAGGCTGATAAGCTCCGTACGCAGGGAAGTTACTTCTTCGATGGAATCTGCCCCGGTCATGACATCGTCGATGTAAAAGTCGTCAAGTAATACTTGCGCTGCTCGGGGGTATGTTGCGACTGAGTCCCTTGCTAACTGAATCAAGGTTCGCACAGCCAAAAAGGGAGCAGGAGATGTACCGTATGTCACTGTCAAGAGCCTGTAATGCTTCAAAGGTTGATCGCTTGATTCTCTCCACAGAATCCGCTGGAAGTCGGTATGTTTCTTTGATACCATTATTTGGCGAAACATTTTCTCAATGTCCCCGGATATCGTGTAGACATGACGACGAAAGCGGATACAAATTGAAAAGAGATCATATTGATTTGTATGACCTACCAAAAGCATTTCGTTGAGAGACTGATAATTTGCCGATTTTGCCGAACCATCGAAAACGACCCTCACCTTGGTTGTACTGCTATCATCCTTTAAAACTGCGTGATGGGGCAAATAATAACTATGTTTAGTAGAATTATTAATTTCGATATCAGGAACCAATTCCATGTGCCCTAGATTTAGGTATTCGTTCATAAAGCTTGTATATTTCTCCCTTAAATACGGATTTAACTCGATCCTACGCTCCATGGATTGAAAACGATTGAAAGCGACGTTGAAGCTGTTTCCAAAGTCAATTGCCTCATCTGATTTAAATGGCAATTCTACCATGTACCTGCCGTCAGGTAAACGACAGTGGGTATTAAAATATATGTCCTCTGCACGTTGATCTTCGATGGACAGACAGGGTTTATGGTCAACTTCTTCTAGGCGCCAAAAATGCTCGAGATCGAACGAATGCTCACTATCAAGCTTCGTGCAGAACGAATCTAAACCCTCACAATTTGAAGAAACTGGACTTTTCATATTGCCGCAAACGACAACACCAAAAATAGTAGGTATTAGGTCAGGCATTCCATTTTCCCCTTGAACAGCAGGACCGTTGAATACACTGAATACCTTTTCAGCACCAATAATCACGTCAACAGAACCAGGCTTGTTAAAATATGGATCTGCTAATTGTAATGAAGAGAATGCCTTAGTATTCACGATTGTAAGTTCAGAGGCAGGCACCAGCGAAGTAAGTTTGGAAACAATGTAGCACTGAACGTCAACAAAATCCTTATTAAAACGAGAAAAGATTTTAAGGGTTACAAAACCATTTGTTACACCAGCTGCTGTTGATCCAACACCGAGAATAGGAATACGAGCACTTTTCCTGGATAAGCCGAGGCGCTGAACTGTCTGTTCTGTAACAAACGACACCTGGGATCCCGAGTCGAGTAATAATCGAATGCTTTGATAAGCTCCCTCTTTGTCACGAGTCTGTGCGATTGCAGTAGGTAGAATGGTTTGATCGTAACGAACTCTATTTAACATATCACGAATTGGTTCAACACATGAGCAAAGTGAAAGTGACGAATTTGTCGAAGTCGTAGAAGAAGAGGGTGCAGCGTTACAGATGTTAGATCCTGTGTTAATGTTCGAAGAAGTTGTTGGAATGTCTAAAGATGAATCCTCCGTGTCTGCAGAAATTTTCGACGATGATTGGTTGAGATGAACGAGGGAATGATGGCGGGATTTGCAAATTCTGCAGCGAAAGGTTGAGCGGCACTTATTCGATGAGTGACCTGCTCGCAGGCAATTAAAACAAAGGGAATGCTCTTTAACGAAAGCCCGACGCGTTTTAATGTCATATGAGAGAAACTGTGCACATTTTCCTAAAGAATGTTCAAGCTTACATTGAGGACAGCAAAGTTTCGACTCAGCGAAATGTGACTGAATAACTTTGGGAGCCTTGCCACGAGGTTGGTTTAAACGAGGTTGGGTTTGGCAACATTCCAAAGCATCACAACGAGAGCTTAAAAATGAAAGCAAGTCATCAATTGTACTGTCGTCTTTAGCTCCTATGTGCTCTGCCCAAGCGTGTCTGGTATCATAATCTTATTTCTGCAGCAGTAAATAAATCACCCAAGGATCGCGACCAGTTGATCCAAGAGCGTTCAAACCACGAATCGCTTCATCCGCACAGTCGGTTATTTTCCGAAGCGAGTTTACACCGTTTGAACTCATGGTAGGTATCGAAACAAATGACTTGATGTACGATTGTATAATGAAATTAGACCGATCATATCGCTTCTCTAGTCGATCCCAAGCATCTAAATAATTTGAGTCTGAAACCGTAATATGGCGGATAAGATTTGCCGCATCACCACTAAGAAAAGATTTGAGAAAGTGAAACTTCTGAGTTGGGGTCAAAGTTTTTTTTACGTCAACTGTACCGAGAAAAAGATCGCGAAAGCTTGGCCACTCTTGATAGTTTCCACTAAACACAGGAATTTTAAACGACGGCAAAGATATTGAAGCTGACTGTTGGGACGATGCCAATACTTCTAGAATAGAAGCCTGCTGACTTGCCAATTTTTCAACTACCGATTCATCTGCACTTGGCTTTAAATTAGCCGTTCTTTCACGAATGACCTTTTTGATTGTGGATTGTGCTATAAAATATTTTCCCTCGTAATCAGAAAACTCTTGGTCAAGATCAACTATTTCATCTTCACCCGAATGTTCAAGAAGCTGACTATGGAGTGAAACAAACTCTATCCATGCTTCTTCTAGTTTTTCCAGGCGAATTTCTAACAATTCGAGTGTTACCCGCTCGTCGATGCTTTCCACGAATGATACCGCCCGAGTTAAGCACCCTTTCACATGGCCACGTTTCGTTTTTATTGAGTTCATATTGTTTTTTCTCAAATATTTTTTAGTTTTTATCACGATTAGATATGATGCAAAGGAATTTGATTGTCAATGTGCGTATGACCGAAAACACGAGACACAATATGCAAAAAGCTATCAAATTTATATTAAACACGATTGGATAACATGTGCGTTGGGTATGCACCAATTTTTACATCAAATAACAAAAAAAACACAATGCATTAAACGAATTAATTAATTGATTAATAGTTTTTATATTCGGCTGAGAAGGACCAAAAAAATGTTTAGGATTATGCTAAAAAACAGCAACGAAGAAAACAAAATTGTTTCTGCAAAAAATATTATAAATTTTTATTTAATTAGATCTTGTTACCGAATCGGTCTTTACAGCTTGGTGGTTGGTTTGAGAAAGAGCCTGAGAATTTGTTTTTCAAGATTAAGTTACTGATAAGAACAATTGAACAAAAGAGAAAAGCAAAAGTATGAAAGTGCATAATAAAAACAGGTTTACATCAAATGACAGGGTGTTTCATAAGAAATTGGCAATAATACATAAAGTAAAAACAAATGGAATTTAAATGCAATTTAAGTTCTAAACACTATCTATATACTGAATTGAAAAAAAAGATGAAAAAAAAGTTGCAAATATCATTTGGCTTTTTGCTCGAACAATTCAAGTATGAAAGTGTTGAAGGGTAGCCATCAGATTTTTTCTTGCTGTCAATGAACTTCCAATAGAAGGGATATACTCATTCTTTCAGCATATTTATCGTAAAGATGTACTGAAAGTGACTGAAATTCCCTACGAATGGATAGGTAACGATCGTGATCATCGGATTTATTGCTTGAAATGCTTTATTTCGTCTATTCCGAAGACTACGTAGTTGGTGATTATACCATGGAGCAGTTGATGGCGATCCCTTACGCGTCCGCTTTACAGGAACAGATGAGACGAAACAATCAAACATGTGTAAAAATAATATAGTTCAACCATTTGGTCGTACTGTTCCCTTCAAAATATTGTCAAAGTCAATCTGTTGTTGATGATAAACAAGTGATCAAACTTTCAAATTAAAAAAAAATTAATTAAACTCAAAAAAAAAACGTAAATTAGTTTTATATAAATATGCTAAAATATCTTTTTTTTTGAAAACCTATCTTTGTTTGAATAATTTTGTCCACGTGTGTGTGTGTTTGTGTTTTTTTTTCATTTCAAAGATATAATTTGAAATTGCAGCCAGTTCAAATATTTTCCAAAATCACCAATTTAAAAAAAAGGAGCTCTTTAAAATGAATAATTGTTTCTATCATCATCATTTGCATGTAAGCGTATGTTTGTATTTTATTCATCTTGTGGACACAAATAGGCAATAATGTAATCTACATAACGGCACCTTGAGTTTGAATTTTGAATACCTACCACCAAAACCACAGCCATATCGTTATATCATACATTGCGACTATGATGACATTGCCCCACAGACACCACACGTACGAAATACAACAACTATTCAAAAAAAAAGGTAAAAAAATAAACCGAAATATGTTTATGGCTTTTGAATTTTATAACCTTTTGAGCTGATACGAACAAACAAAGTTCTCCTCTTTCATCAGCCAACATTTCACTTTGTTCACCGCTCCAATCCACTATCTTTTGCTATCATCGAGTCTTGTCTTTTCGTATATTGGCGTTAGTCGAGTCACTTGTGTTGTTGATTTTGATGTCTTTTTTAAAAAATTTTCAAAGTTTGTATTTTTTTTTTTTTTTGCTTGATTTCAAAACCCTTTTTCATTTCTCATCATCATCTATTGTTTTTTTTGTGCGTTTTTTGTGATTACTGATGAACAAGTTAAATTTTCGACCGGGTGGTATATGAGAGAGTGGTATGCTCACAACACTCACTTTTTGTCTTATTTGGCCTTCATTTGATTTCGTTTTTCGTAACGTACATTTAAGATTAATAAAATTTTCGAAATGTAAAACAAACAGAAACAAGAAAACGGAACAAGTTCAGGCGCACAAGATACTTTTTTTTTTCAAATAGTGATTACATTAGTATCTTCATTTCTAGTTTTTTTTTTGGTAACAATTTTTTTTCTTTTTTATGGAATCAAAATTATTCTACCTGCCCATTGATTTATTCAATTAGTGAAAGTGAAGAGTTTCAGATTCCTGTGTTTTCTTTGTTTCGCTAGTCGTCGATTTGGATTTGTGTATTTATATTGGTCTTGTTGCGCAGGCCAGACATAATCGCATTTTTCGTGTCTTACGTTTAAAATTCATATTCAAAAAAAAAAAAAATCAAAAAATCAAATTTTTGTTGTACAAAATCGTCATAAAAGCCATCGCAACGATATTTTTGGCCAATTTGAAAAGTGTGCTTTAAATTGTGTTGTAATTTGTGTGATTTTCGGTTCTTTTCGAGACTCTTAAGCGGTGTGTTTTTTTTTTGTTTTCTTTTCAGACAAGTGAAAGTAAAATACATACAAATACAGTCTCATAACTTAATCTATTCATTCCTTAACTTTTGTGTAATAAACGAACGTTTCATGAAAATCCGTTGGGCCAGTTGAGGATCTGGATAAGAAAAAGCAAAAAAAAATAAAAGTCCTCCTCAAATTCGGTTAAGATTCGCCGCGAAACTAGGTGTGATTTTGTGTTTGGTAAGAGTGTGTTTATCGTTACATCCGCTTGAAATGAAATGCGGGGAAATTGGTGTCTTTTTGAATGTGTGTCATAATTGGCTTAAGTGATATTGTGAATGAATAATACTCGCCCCGCCATCTACTGAAAATACGTAACACTCATTGTTTTGGTTGTTGTTACCTCAATAAAGTTTTAATTGTGTCTTTTTCGAATGGTAATATGCATATTCAACGATTTGGTGGAAGAAAGTTTATGTAGTTCATATTCAAGGCCAAAGAAAGTCGTCTCATATCATTTCCAAAAGGGAAATTATGTAGAAACTGATTTAATACTGTTTATGATTATGATTAATTATTATTATTGGTAATGATAATAGCTTTACTTTGCAATTAAGATAAAGGAACCGGCACGCTGCACTTCCTTAGGGATAGTAAGTTTATCTAAAGATTGTTTCACCATTCGGGGTCGAGGTCATAAATCTTTTGTTATTTTTTTTATAGAAACAAGGCAGAAAAAAAAGGAAGAGGTTCTCATTATCAAAATGCAATTAGTTTTCAAAATAAACATTTTACAAACGGATTTCGTATTTTGAAAAAATTTGTGTCTCTTTCGCATGCGTATCTTAATTGCAATAAATTAGTTATGCTGATTGTATTACTTAATTTTTTTTTGAAACAGCTGGTTGGATGGTCCAGTTATTTATTTATTTATTTATAATATGCTACACAATTAGGTATAATTGAGTGTAAGCCTTGATCTCAATAAACAAGAAGAACAAGCAAAAAAAATAAGTATCAACCAATTTATGGCAATATTATTAATAATCAAAAAAAAAAATAAAATAAAACAACATAAAAGATTTTAGTTTATATAATCTCTGGCAAGAAGATTTAAAGGTTCAGATTGGATGTTAAGTATGAATGAGTGCGTAAGTGGTTTGTGATTGTGCGAATTCACAATTTTGGTCAGTTATGGGCCTATACTCTGCTTCGTAAGCGTCATGCTTTTTAAGAGATTGAAATTACTTTGGCCTTTTTCCAACTGCGTTTATTTTCTATCGATAACATCGCTTTCACAACTTCTTCATCGGTTGGACGTTTGAAGCCAAATAGTTCATTTTGTAGGAGCGTAGCTGAAACAGTAGAATTTCTTGTTAAGTGATTCACAATCTTTGACTTCAGGGAATTAAGGCTTTTCTTTCTCTAATCCAAGATCCTTCGACGACTGTCCACTGCTGCTTTTTCTTAAAATTTACTTTCAAAGTGTGCCGTTTTTAACTCTTATTTGACATACAATAGATCGCGACAAAAGTTTTGCTCACATGTATAGTATTAAAGTTATTTGTGGCATAAGATCTTCATAAACTGCTTGGCCGATAGCATTGAAACGCTCTATCTGTCTCGCATATGATGTTCTCGATTATGGATTCTAGTAACTGAATTAAGGGGGGAAATCACAGTAAAATTTTAAATTTTTCGAAAAAAAGTTTTTTCGCTTAAAAGGTGCTTTAGGATCTTAAAAATAATATACTAAATGTTGAAATACGGCAAAAGTGTCCGAGTGACCAAATTTTTCACTCTGCGGTAACGCCTCTCCGGTATGCTCATATATTTTCATATGGTTTCTCTGTACTTAAAACCTTAAACGCTTTTTTCTCGAAACCACTTTTTTTGAGCTCACCGAAGACATAACTCGAGCAAATCTTTACCGATCGACTTGAAATTTTGACAGTAGCTTCGAAATATCTTTCACCAGGATTTTTTATTTTATATGACTTAATTTTTTTTATCGACGATTTTATGGCGTTTTTTTTTTTGTTAAAAATTTAACTTTATTTTCAAACATGCACCATTTTGTAAAAAATCAATATATCGAAAAAATCCTACGTAGCTCGCTAGCTGTTGTTATATGAAAACTAAAAAATTTTGGTGTTTTCTTCCAAGTCAAAAATTAAGGAGTCTACGTCTTCGGCCATCGACACGCTTTCAAAAATAGGCGCCTTGGGGCATATGCTGCACAGCTGCAAGCAAACTCAAAATGTTGGTTAAAATAAAAGAAAAGAAAAAAGGTTAGATAAAATTTGTATCAAAATTGTGAAATTAAGTAATTAATTGTAAGTGAAGTAAGTAATTAATTTTGTAAACATTATCAACTTGTGTATTTAGGAAGAAAGTAACACATTACGAAGGTAAATTCGAGAAAAAACCTTCACAAAAGAACAAAGAAAAAAAAAGAGATAAATTATAATATAATAAAAGATGCAGTATATATCAATGACTAGAATGGAAATATGTAGGTCTATTTATGGTTGTCAACATATGTACATTTATTTAACTTTAAGTCAACAAATAAATATGTATAAAAAAAATTGGTTTGGGTGCGAGTAGGCCTGACCATACCATGAACTTCCCATCTTAAGATACAAAAAAAATAGGTGCTATTTAATTTGCCTACACCACGAAATTCAATTCGGATTATGAAAACATCATTCATTCCTATACGTATAGTATATTTTTAGCTGCCTTTGCGGAATACCATATACTCGTATAAGTTTGCGTTTTTTTGGATCATTTTAAATACGAATTGCGTATTTAACATTGATATATTAACATATTTCAATTTGGAAATACTTTTTTTCTGACTGAGTTACCTTTCTACTAAAAGAAAATTAGATTTTTAGTTTTACTGCAGAAATAACTTAATATAATTTAAAATAATTTTTACCGTTTTTTTTTAATGATAGCTGGTTGGACTTTTTTTGTCATTAATCATTTAATTACTAACTTGAGGTCGCGTTACAGTCCGCGTGGCACGGTATTTTATCCTTTTAGCTAAGTCGATGTCGCTATACAACTCCTAGCATACAAATCGTTGTTGAATCTTCTCCTCCACTCCCAGTGAATGTAGATGGGACAAAAGATTACACTTTTCTCTCGGAACAACCTAAGGGGCCTTCATCCGCTTTTGAAAGTGTACATGCTTCTGCACCATATAGTAGGACGGGGATGATATGGGTCTTATAGAGCGATGCTTCACTTCTTCGAAAGACGGCTCAGCTTTCTTAACCAGAGGTATACTTCATTTGTTCTCAGCGCTGGTGTTTTTATCTGTATTTACAGCGGAGCCAAGATAGACAAAGCCCCAACTACCTCAAAGTTATAGTTGTTTATGGTAACGTTCTGACCCAGACGTCGGATTTGGTTTTTCTTGATGGGAGCATATACTTCTTTTTGCCCTCTTTTGTTGACAAGGTTCTTTTGCACTATTGTCCCAAGTATGATGTTGAAGAAATCGCATGACAGTGCATCACCTTGTCTTAAACATTGTTTGACATCAAGTGGGTCGGTGACGTCTTTGCCGACCTCAATTTGTGCAGAATGGCGGTGACTTCCATCGCCATCCTGCACAAAAGTATAAGCTTGGCAGGGATGCCAAGCCTAGACATGACTTCATAAATCTCGTCTCTGTGGACGAAACAGACACCAAAACCAACCTTGAAATTGATGAAAAGTTGGTGTGTACTGACTTGGCGCTTCCGGGTTTTTCCAAGATCTGCCGTTTTGTTAATATTTGGTTTATGGTGGACTTTTCTGGTCGAAAACCACATTAATACGGACCTATCAGGATGTTGACGAACTGCCTCAGACGTTCACATCATACGGCGGAAAAGATGTTAAAGGCAATTTTGAGGAGATTGATACCTCTATAATTAGCTTCCTTCCTTCAGGATTGGGCAACCAATACTGAGATTCCATTCATCTCGCATGCTTTTTTCTGACCATGTATTGCAGATGAGTTGGTGCATACTCCCAACTAAGTCATCGCTGCCGCTTTTAGAAGTTCTATCTTGCTATCTGTACTTCGTCTGGGTCAGGTAAATGGCATTGTTGATTCTTCCATGTCCTCAGCATTGACTGCAATTCTACTATGATATTTCTAATATTTCTAATTTTGCGGGCTTCGGTTTGTGGTGTGTAACCTTGAGATAATTGTTTTTGCTGGCTGGCTGTCCATGGCTTGCATTAAACGACTCAATGAAAGCATTTTCGACTGTAATAAAGGACCAACGACCCAAAATCTTAGCCAGTCATCCATCTAAGAGTATCCAACTCAACATGAAGATAAGGTATTTTAAATTTAGAGTTGCGAAAATCGATTTCATAACAACAACTCTAACATTGGAAGTTGAATTTGTATTCGCTTTTGGCAGTTGTTTTTCAACTTCTTCAATAAAGTGTTTTAAATCAGACAGCCAGAATTATCAAATATTATATAGCTTAGTTTCAAAAGTAGTACATTTTGTAAGAACTCTGTTTATAGGGATTCATATTTTAAAAGTTTGAGGACCAACCGCTTATCTCAACTTCATGTATTTTTGGAATTATTTTAAATCAATCAAATTTGTTTGATTGCTTTTCTTTGGAAGATATTAACCACTGCTCGGAATATTAAGGCGTGATTAACTTTATGTCCTTTTTGAAAGGGTTCAAAAGTACATAGTTTCAATCCAGAGATTTCCACCAACTCTTCCTCCCGAGCTGGTAACTGCTCAGCAAAGTCAAAGTCTTTTTCCGTCTGGTAAATATATGGCTTAAAGAGGATCACAGTCAGTTCAGTTTTCTTTGCAGTTTAAGCCATGTGTTTTAATTTTTACTTTTTAAGTTTTCTCTCGATGCTTTTTTTTTGAATTCAATTGCCTCATGTAAGTTAAGATAGATAGATATATCTTTATTGTAGCGTAAACTAATATACTTTTACAAAAGATTTTGTTGCAGTTATTAATTATATATTCAATTCTTCATGTGTCATCACCTTAAATGTTTGCTTATTATATATTTCTATGTTGGTAACATTTCTCTTCCTTTATAATTTTTCAAACTTCCGTTTCCTTTGGAAGCATTCTGTATTGATTATAAAATAAAGCTTGGAAGTGGTTCGTTTCTTACAAAGGCACACGCGGTTTTTATTTATCTCGTCTTTCTTATTTCGATAAAAGGTCGATCTTACGCGCAAACATTGTTCCAATCGAGCCGGATTATTCTATATCGCAGAGAATAATTATTTTGTAAAAATCATACGTGATAAAGTAATAAACCGCGTGCCAGTTCTCGAATTCGGATGTGTACATCACGAAATTTTGATTTTTCATGATAAACGTGCTTCGAATAGCACATCAGCCAAAGGTCAAGCGTAATAATTTAAGGTAAAATCAAAATAAAAAAAAAAACTACATATTTATCGCAACAGTACCCACGTGGTAGCGTTACTCGTATCATATTTTGTGCGGTGACATAATTTATTATCTTCTACAGTGTTTTTATCAAAACAAAACTATTGGCCGTTATACCAGTTTATACTCGAAGTATAATTGCCTCATTAAAGAGTTTGTTTTTTTGTGTGCTACCAACGCATCAGTTGAGCTTGGTTCGCGACGCGGTAATTATCGTAGTCTATATCGGCGTGTCGGGAATATCAGACTTTGTGTGCAATGGAAACCATGAAGAAACAGCGCGCGATATTAAGGGGTCAGGTAACGCGGATCGCTAACTTTTGTGAATCGGCTAATCCACCGTTAGAGCAATGCAAATTACGTCAAAAAAGGCTGGAGCAGCACATGAACGATTTTGAGCGTCTGCAAAGCGATATTGAAGCATTAATCGAAGACGACGGTGAATTAGCGGAGGAAAATGAATATCGTACCGAGTTCGAAAATAAATTCTACGAGTTACATGCGCGATTAAGTTCAATGCAAAACGAAAGTGATACGCGACCGGAAGATGATAGTGAGCTATCAAAAACATTAAGATCATTAGCCGAAAATCAAGCATCATAAAGTGATATAGTGAAAACGTTAAAGAATCCACCGCGCTCGTCCATTACGATATCAAAACCTGAATTGCCTACAAGACTCCCTGAGATAAGGCTACCGGAGTTCTCGGGAAGGAGTGGATTCGTTTCCGCGATTTATTTACGGCTTTGGTTGTGTCTAAGACCACACTAACGGGCGTCGAAAAGCTGGAGTACCTGCAAACGCGATTAAAGGGTGATGCACTGGCGGTAGTTAAGCATATTCCCTTAAGTAACGATAACTTTATCATTGCGTGGGACTTAGTTAAATCTCATTTCGATAAGCCGCAATTCATTATGGTAACGTATTTAGATAACTTGTTCGATCAACCGGCAATTAAAAACGGCACATTGTCTGAAATCAAGCGTTTGTATACCATCACAACTGAAAATATAAATGCCCTAAGTGCTTTAAAGTTACCGGTAAAATTTTGGGATACATTGCTTATTTACCTTTTGTCGAAAAAGCTTGATTCTGATAATAAAGTGTTATGGATTCGAAAGATCAAGGACATCTCACAGACTGCTTTCTCTGACTTCAGTGATTTTTTAAGTGATCGTATAAATGAACTTGAGAGTCTCCATTTAGCGCGCGGTAACCGACCGAGTGTATCAAGTGCATCTAAAGTTGTATCAAAGGATTGTGAAAGACGGGTCCTTAGTGCCACAATTCCATTGTGCTTTAAGTGCAATCAAAGGCACTTGCTTTATCAGTGTTCGGAATTTCGTGATCTCACAGTTACGTCTCGATATGAATTTGTTAAAAGCAATCAAATTTGTCAGAACTGCCTTCGCGCTAAGCATAGCTTAAACGCCTGTAAATTTTCGAATTGTAAAAAGTGCGGCTTGAAACATAATACTATGCTCCATATCGACTCCAATCCATCTAGTCCCGTGAATGCAAGTAGTTCGAAAACTAATACTTATGGTTTGGCTATTAACGCGGCTCAGTTGAATCGGGAGTGGTTTACTTTGTTACCAACCGCTATAGTAAAAATTAAAGGGATCAACGGTGAATATAAATCTTGCAGAGCATTGCTAGATTCAGGCTCGCAAGCTACGTTAATTTCCGAAGCATGTATTCAGCGTCTCGGTATAAGACGAACTCACGCTAGCATTCCCATCGTTGGTTTGGGACAAACCAATAGTAGTAACGCCACGCGCGGTAAGGCTGAACTCGAAATCTCGCCGATTACAAACACTAATCGTATATTATCGGTATCTGCATTCATTCTGTCGTCTTTAACCAATGAAGTGCCAAACGTAGAATTAAACTGTGCGAATCTATCTTACTTTAGCCATCTTTCCCTCGCGGACCCAAAGTGTCATCAACCCAATCGAATCGATATTTTAATCGGAGCTGATATTGTCTTCGATACCCTCGCAGAAGGTTTAATCGTTCACCCCTCAGGTTCACCCGTGGCCCAAAATACCATTTTCGGATGGGTTAGCGCCGGTAAGGTTTTTACGAATCAGGAGCCTACACTTAGCATTTTTCATGCTACTGTGGATCTGGACGTGTTACTAAAGCAATTCTTCCAGCACGAAGATGGCAATGACGCAAATGCCATTAACTGCGAGGTAAATGAAATTATTGAAAAACATTTTGTTAGCACCTATTTTATTAATTCGGAAGGAAAATATGTTGTTAGTTTGCCATTTAACAAAACGTTAGTTGAATTCGGAGATTCACGCAGCGCGGCACTCAAGCTTCTCCATGCAATGGAGCGGCGATTCACCAAAATTCCCGGGCTGAGGAACGAATATATAGATTGCATGCGTGAATACGAACAGTTAGGACACATGACGATCGTATCTCATGATGACCTAAATCGTGCATCGTTTTATTTACCTCATCATGCTGTTCTTAAACCAAACAGCGTAACAACGAAACTCAGGGTAGTTCTTAACGCTTCTTCCAAATCTACGAACGGACTTTCACTTAATGACTGTTTGCTTGTAGGGCCCACAATTCAAAACGATCTCTTCACCTGCACTATAAAGTTCCGAAAGTATGAGATCGCCGTGAAAGCTGATATTGCCAAGATGTACCGTCAGATCCTAGTTAATGCGGACGATATTCATTTTCAACGGATATTGTGGCGGGAAGACGTGCACGAAGAGCCTCGGGATTATGTTCTTCTTACATTGACTTACGGAACGGCCTCCGCATCATTTCTGGCTACGAGAGTCCTCAAGCAAATAGGCATTAATAATATCGCGAAATATCCCCGGGCTGCAGATGGCCTTATTAATGATTTCTACGTTGATGACTATACAACAACATTCGAAAGCGTGGAAGAAGCGATAAGCATAAAAAATGACCTTTGTCATATTTTGAAATAGGCTGGTATGGACCTTCGCAAATGGGCTTCTAACTCATCGGAGTTCCTTAATACCGTCGACTACGATCATCGAGAAATGGTAACCGAGTTACCAATTGGCGAAGCAGGGGTCCGAACGTTGGGTTTATTCTGGGACACACAAAGCGATTGCTTTAAATTTTCCGCAGTCGTTACAACAATTGGCCACCATGTTACCAAGAGGGAAGTTCTTTCAAATATAGCCCGTATATTCGACCTTTTAGGTTGGCTTTCACCGGTTGTCATCAAAATGAAAATTTTTATCAAACGTCTTTGGGTCAAAGGTATTGGTTGGGATGAGTACATCCCTATGAATTTCTATAAGGAATGGTCGGACTTTAACTCTGATCTTAGTTCATTGCACACGTTGAGCATTCCGAGGTGGCTGCAATTAGAAGGAATGGGGGTTGTGGAATTGCACGGCTTCGCTGACGCATCAGAGTCAGCTTATTCTGCTGCAGTATATTCACGAGTGGTTGGAAAAAGAGGCGTTCATGCAACGCTTATATGCGCCAAAACAAGAGTTTCTCCGGTAAAGCCTTCCCTTTCAATTCCCCGTCTCGAGTTGTGTGGCTCTTTGTTGCTAGCAAAGCTGCTTAGCAAGGTAAAGGACGCCCTTTGTATTCATGACATTGAATGTTTTGCGTACACTGATTCCACAACCGTACTGCATTGGATCCAAGGATACCCGCGACCACGTAACGTTTTCGTAGACAATCGTTTATCGCAGATCATTGCATTGTTTCCTGCAACTATCTGGCACTATGTAAGATCAGCTGAAAACCCTGCTGATTGCGCGACACGCGGTTTCATGCCTAAATGCCTAGCTAAATTGGACTTATGGTGGAAAGGTCCACCGTTCCTGCAATCGACGACAATAATCTTTGATGATTTTTCAGTAACTAAACGCGAACCTTCGGAGGAAGATGAGCTTATATGCTTAGCAAATTCATGCAATGAGAAATGGGATATTTTCTCTAGGTTTTCGAGGCTAATTCGTCTCTTGCGTGTTACGGCGCGATGCATTCGGGTGTTGCGCAGACACAAATCGCCATCTGAACAATTCCGTTTATATTTTTTGTCACCTCTGGATATACGCAACGCCATGATCGCTCTGGTGAAACTCTCTCAGCAGGACTCTTTCAGCGCTGAGATTGCTCAATTAACACAGGGTAAATCACCTTCAAACAAAAGCAAATTCATCATGTTAAGCCCATTCATCGATCAGGAAGGAGTTTTTCGTGTCGGAGGCAGACTTGACAATGCTGAGATACCTTTTGAACAGAAGTATCCCATCGTTCTCCATCGAGCTCACCGCTTTACCCAGCTAATAGTCGAGGATTGTCATTCAATGAATTTGCATGCGGGTATTCGCCAAATGACGTATCTTCTCTCTCTTCAGTATTTTATTCCTGGTATTCATCATATTATAAGACGATGTGTTCATCAGTGTACATCATGCATTCGTCAACGTGGGATTCCATTTCAGCAGCAGATGGCTAGTTTACCCAAGGAGCGGTTGGAGACCGGAGTCACATTTGGCAATACGGGCGTCGACTACGCTGGTCCATTCACCGTGCGTTCCTGGAGTGGGCGAGGTGCCAAGAGGTACAAGGCATATGTGGCTCTATTTGTTTGTTTGGCTACGAAGGCGCTGCACCTCGAGCTGGTATCGGATCTATCCTCAACGGCCTTTATTGCGGCGTTACGTCGGTTTGTAGCGAGGCGCGGTAAGTGTCATACCATGTACAGCGATAATGGTACCAATTTTATCGGAGCGAACCAACAGTTACGTGAATGGTCTAACCTTCTCCGATCAAAGCATTTCCAAGATCAAGTGTCACAACATCTAACGACGATTGGAATTACGTGGTGTTTCATTCCTCCCAATGCACCACATTTCGGTGGGATTTGGGAGGCGGGTGTAAAGACAGTCAAATTTCATCTACGACGTGTCTTAAGTGAAGCTTCGCTAACATTTGAAGAGTTCTCCACGTTGTTATGTCAGATTGAAGCTTGTGCTAACTCCAGGCCACTATGCACTCGCTTCCGCTTACACCAGCACATTTCCTGATCGGGAGACCACTAGCGACGGTTCCAGAGGCAAGCGACTTTTCCAAAAAGACGTCGGCGTTAGCTCGATGGCAGTATGTTCAACGTTTACTTCAAAGTTTTTGGCAGAAATGGTCACAGGACTATATAACGCAATTGCGTAGGCGTCCGAAATGGCTAAAGAAGCAAATCAACGTTAAAATCAACGATATCGTCATTATCAAGGACGATAATCAGCCACCCCTTAAGTGGCCCCTCGGAAAAATTACGGAAACGCATCCAGGAAGAGACGGGCTAGTTCGAGTTGTGACTGTTCTGACGGAAAAGGGAGAATACAAGCGACCAATTTGCAAATTGTGTCCGCTGCTACCAGACGATGGTTGAAATACCTTTCAACGGCGGGAGGATGTTGCAGTTATTAATTATATATTCAATTCTTCATGTGTCATCACCTTAAATGTTTGCTTATTATATATTTCTATGTTGGTAACATTTCTCTTCCTTTATAATTTTTCAAACTTCCGTTTCCTTTGGAAGCATTCTGTATTGATTATAAAATAAAGCTTGGAAGTGGTTCGTTTCTTACAAAGGCACACGCGGTTTTTATTTATCTCGTCTTTCTTATTTCGATAAAAGGTCGATCTTACGCGCAAACAGATTTAACTATTGCACATTTTACAGTGATTTGGCATATCAATAAAAAACTTTACACAATAAAATATCACAGATCTTAATTAACTTTGAAAGGAAAAGCTACTTGAAAAACATTCTTACAAATATTGACTCGAGAGGAGAGAGGCGGTGGTGACAAACAATATTTGATTGCAAGATTATTTATCACAGAATTTAAATAAATAAGTGATTAACACATTATGTTATAAATAAAAAGATAAATTAACTTATTTTTGAATATATAAATAAATAAATATTAAATAAATAATAAGTAAATAGAATAAAAGAAAAAAATAAATTAATACATGGACGAATAATTTAATACAAAATAAATAAATAAATTAATAACCAAATAAGTTAAATAAAAAAATACACAGATAAATAAATATATTACGAAAAATAAATCAACCAACAGGACTAGAAATCAAATAAAAATAATTAACAATAAATAAATATGCATATGGTAACTTTTATTAATATAAATTAATCCTGAAATCAAGTGATTGTCAGAAGAACTAGATGACCAAACATAGCGTTCGGATAATTTATTGAGTCTATCAGGTACTTTGTCTATATTAGCGATCAAATGCAGTTCGTCAGTTCCGAAAAACCAAGGTAAATTCAAAATCATTTTCAAAAGATTGTTTTGCATTACTTGCAATTTTCGTATATGACTTTTTGCGCAATTACCCCATACAGGGGCCCCATAGAAGAGAATGGATCAGAATATAGCTTTGAAAATCATTAGTTTATTGTCAATGCTTAATTTAGACTTTCGATTAGTGAGTGGGTAAAGTATTTTTATTATTGAATTGATTTTCTGATAGTTTCCTAAATATGAAGGCCAAAGGTTAATGTTTTGTCTAGGTGCACCCCAAGGTACTTGGTAAGTTGCGCCATGAGCTTAACGATAAAAAAGCGTCAAGCTACAACCGAGCAGGTTTTGAACAAAAAAACTGATGGCTCCATAATTTTCTAAGGATGTTTTCATGTGTCAGTCAGACGTCATTCTGAGCCATGAAAAATGGAAAAGACTTACAAGATTCACATTTCTGAAACAATTTTCAAAGTGGAAATTTTGATCAGGAAATAGAGAAAGAGGCACATCAAAATAAGAAATGGCCTCAACTGAATACTGTTTTAGTCTTTTTGGAGTTTCTATAGTGAGTTAATTACTTAGTTTAGACAATTGACTTAATAAACATAATATTGTTGAAATTTTTGGCATTTAAATAGAACAAAAAAAAATTTAAATTAATATGTCCGGAAATTTATGAACGGCAGTGTGTTTATTTATGAATATTTTTATATCTGGTAAGGTAGCTGTAAATTAAGAAATTATGATTGAAGAAGTGAAATTGTCCCTTTTTCTGACAGTTTTTCGTCATAAAATTCAAACCACCCTGTGGAAGCTTTTCAGCTTTCAGCAAATAAGTTGGGTTCGATAGCTTGATTTGTTCTTGAGTGAGGCTGTACGAAAAAATCCATACAAACGTACGTACGTACACACACACACAGAGACATCTTTCTAAAAACACTCGAATTCGACAACTGGGACCGCCAAACGTCGAGATACGTAAAAATTTTGAATTTCGAAAATCGGACCCTCGTAATCGGTCCATCTTCCTGATGGGAGGTAAAAATTAATATTTTTGTTTTGCTTTTCGGCATTTACGTGGTCTTCCTTTGAGGTAAGAGAATGATGTTTGTGACACAATTATTTGCATCAGTCACATGTTTGAACCGTTTTTTTAAAATCGGGGTTAACTAAAAAGTAGGATAATTCACAACAACTTTATAACAATATTGATGTTTTAAGGGCAAAATTTTAAGGCATCTAAAGAGAACCAAGCTATCAGACCATCGATTTTTATTACAAATTAGTCGAAAAGCATGTTTTTGAGACACAAGAAGAGGGAAAAGTTTGTTGTAGTGAGTACTTCCCCAATGGAATGCACTAAACCATAATATATAGTATATATTTAAGAGGATGCAGGGAGCAATATGATTTTAAAATAAAAATTTGTCTTGTTGCTGTCAACAGATACTTCTTCAGTGCATTTGTATGATCAGACAAGCTCATCTTCCAGTCGAGTGTAACCCCTAGATAGTTGAAGTTTTTAACACTTTCAATATGAAAACATTTATCAGAGCATGGATATTTTACAAAGTATGTCAGTGGAGAAATGTTTGTACTGCACATATCTCAGCTATGCTTGGACCTCTTGCAGTTAGTACAATGAAAATGGAAAGGTTCATAGTCTGCTTCCTTGCCTTTAGGGCTATAAAGCGTATCACTTATTTTATCACTTGTGCATTTGAAACCAATGGCTAAGGAGTTCAACGTCATGGTTAATTTCGGTAGCAAGATTCACAGCTGAATTAGCAGTAAAGACACAAGCCAGATCGTCAGCAAATGCAGTAACTTCGCTGTGATATTTTTGTGAGAAAAGTGAGTTGATATATGTATATTAAAAAGAGTAAGGGGCCCAATACAGAACCTTGAGGATCACCTATAGTGATGAGCCCTTTTGCACTTAACTCACCATTCATTTTGACTCTTTGAACTCTGATAAATATGACTGAACCCAATAATGAATAGTACCTCTAAAAGCAAACTTGTACAGTTTGTACAGAAGAATATTGTGATCAACAGTATCGAAGGCTTTGGTAAAGCCGACGAAAATAGAAGCGGTTAAGTCCTTTTTATTGAAGCCATTATAAATATGGAAACAAAAATTCACTAAGGCACTCTCGGTGGAACAATTTGAGCGAAAACCGAACTGACACGCTCTAAGAAGATTATTCTTTTCTAAAAAAATTAACATTCTTTTTTTATAGCCGTTTCAAAGATTTTTGAGAACACTGACAATAATGTTTGTTTGTTTATTGTAGCGAAAATATTTACATTATTGAGACTTAAATATATTGCACATTAGAGATTTGGTATATACTGGACCTTACTACTAACAATTTTTTCAATATTTTACCAAATATATCACAAAATTTATTAATAGATTTAGGGCGAAGGAAAAGCTACAGAAAAAACCTTCGTAAAAATTTAAAGCGAAAGCTTGAAAGAGAGAAGGGAAGTATAGAAAAAATAAATACATAGATAATAAATACGTAAATAAATAAAAATAAATAAATAAATAAATAAATAAATAAATAAATAAATAAATAAATAAATAAATAAGTAAATAAATAAATAAATAAATTAATTAATAAGTAAATAAATAAATAATAAATAAATAAATAAATAATTACATTTTAACAAATAATGGTTAGAAAATATGTGTAGACATAAAATAAATAAGGAAATAAATAAATGTATAATAAAGGTGGATAAATAAGTGTTAATTTTTTGAGTAGGCAAAAAAAAGTGTTACCTTATAGGAACAACTAGGCCAGGCTCAGTTAGCTTAGTTAGCGACCAGTACATTATGCGACGCACTGCATCTTGCCTTATATCTGTCAATGAGCTTATTTATCCTCGGAGCAACTTTCTCTATCTTCGACAGACAATGAAGCTCATGTGTCGAAAAATGCCACGGAAGGTTCAGGATCATTTTAAGAACCTTGTTTTGGATCTGCTGCAATTTTAAGATGTGGCTATTTGCACAAGTTCCCCAAACTGGACAGCCGTAAAACATAATGGCATGAAATATTGCTTTAAATATCGTGAGTTTATTTTCATTGCTCATTTTCGACTTTCGGTTTATAAAAGGATACAAACTCCGTATTGTAAGATTCACTTTATTTTCCTGCACATGGTGTCCAAATGTCAGATGTTTATCGAGGTGCACCCCAAGATATTTACCACTGGACTTCCACTCAATCTGTGTGCCATTGATAGCTAATCTGTTGCTTGGTAAGAAACAGGCTTTTCTTTTTTTAGTAAAAAAGACAGCCTGAGTTTTGGAAGCATTAATTTTTATTTTCCAGTCATTGAAATACGATATAGTCGTATTCAAAGCAGATTGCAGATTGGTTTCAATATTGAAAGCAATTGCATCTGAAGAAAATATGCATGTATCGTCGGCAAATATTGCGTGATAGCAGTTATTCAGATGAGTAAAGTCAAATGTGTAAATATTGTAAAGAGTTGGCGATAGAACAGCCCCTTGGGGTGCTCCATCAGTAACTGGAAAGGGGTTAGACTGACAACCATTTAGAGAAACTTGAAAACTTCTTCCTGTTAGGAAGGATTTTATCATCTTAATGATGTAGTTTGGGAACTTGAGGATGTAGAGCTTATGAAGCAATCCATTGTGCCATACTGTATCAAATGCCTTTTCGACATCAAGAAAAATAACACCCGTGCTCAACTTCAAATTAAAATTAGTTTTAATGTGCTTTGTGATACGGTATATTTGGTTGACGGTATTTTGTTGAGATCTAAATCCAAATTGTTCAGCAGGTAATATGTTTTTATCGTTTAAATGGACTTCCAACTTAATTTTTATTAATTTTTCGAGACATTTGCTGAGTGAATTAAGTAGACTAATTGGTCTATAACTGCTAGGTAAACTGGGGTTTTTTCCTGCTTTTGGTAACGGTATGACCTTTGCTAACTTCCAAGCAGCCGGAAAGTAACCTAGCTTAAAGCAGCTATTGAAAATCCAATGGAGAGTTTCTATGCCGGATCTTGGGAGATTTTTTAAATAAAGGTTACGAATACCGTCCACACCTGCAGATTTATATGACTTAAGAGACTTAATCATAGTTTTAATATCATCTACTGTTACATATATATTGTCATCATCGATCGTGAGTGAATTAATTGATTCAATTGAGTTTGCAACTGCAGATTCGATTATAGTATTGCTCCTTAGATTGCTTGTTGACGTATTTTTAGCAACAAATGTACGAGCAAATGTGTTGGCCTTATCCTCGTTTGTGGACATAATAGAATTCCTGTCTTTTAGTGCCGGTATATGCGTTTTCTTCTTCCTAACAACTTTAACTATATTCCAGAAGGGCCTAGAACCTCTGTCAAGTTTTTGCAATTTAAAATTCCACTGACGATCCCTAAACTCTAAAATAAGATTTTTTACAGAAACAGTCAGCAGTTTTAACATATATTTATATTCTTGGCTTCTAGTCCTTGTCCACAAGTCTCTGAATTTGTTTCTTTGCTTAATAATGGTAGTTATGTAGGAAGGAAGTTTGTTGTAACTGTAATTCTGCTTGGCCTTTTTGGGCACATACTGGTCAATGCTATCAGTCACTGCTGCTGAAAAGAATTGGATTTTTTCGTCAATGAGTTGTTCGCTTATAGTTTCCGGATTGACTACATTGTTTAATCTTAATGTCATTTGACATTAAGATTAAACAATGACATTAAGTTTGAAGTGTCTCCAATTTGCATTTTTAAAATCGTATACCATATTACTGTTGGTTCTTGGAGCACACAAAATATTACATATAACAGGCAAATGGTCCGAGCTAAGCTCGTTTAATGTTTCAGGATGCGAAATTATTTGGGGAGTGTTTGTTAGGAAGATATCCAGGGTTGAAGGGTTTGACCGAGAATTCGCTGGAAAATATGTAGGGTGGGAAGGATATAAGATTTCGAAAGGGTACCTCGAGCTTAAGTCGGAAAGAATGTTACCCCAAGTGTTTGCCCTAAGACAACCCCAGCTCCGGTGTCTACAATTAAGATCACCACCGACGAGGAAGGGTTTATTTAAGCTTATTGATTTTCGTATATCATTACGAACGTCGCTTCGTGGCGTAGATCGGCCTGGAAAATATGCTGTAAAAATGCTGATACTCTGTCCATTTATAAATGGGACTTCAATACCAAGATTTTCAATATATTTAGTATTGATTATAGAAAGAACTTTATGCTCCAGTGTTCTATTTATAACAATGGCAACACCTCCTCCCCTTCTCTCTTCCCTATCAGAACGATAACACTTATACAGAGAATTAGACAAATTATCACAACAATTTAACCAAGTTACAGATACTAATGCTATGTCTACTTTTTATCTACTAAGAAAAGCAAAAAAATTCGATAGTCTTATCTCTAATGCTTCTAGCATTACAACAAATTATCTTTAAACTTCCATTCATTTATTAAAGTGATTATATACATACTTAATAGCCAAATTCGTGATAGCACTAAATTGTTCGGCTTTAGTGTTGCAATTGCTTAAGAGAGTTAGCATCTCATCTGTTAATGAGTTAACCTCTTCCAATGTAAATAGCTGGTTAGCTGCATTCTGAGAACTGAGGTTGTTGTTGTTGCTCCAAACGTTGCTGTTCAGGGAGTTCGTGGTTGTTCCTTTGTTTGGCAGTGCTGTCGATGCAGAATTGCTTTGCTGTGTTGCGAGCGGCGGGAAATCAGCGGGACTAGCTTTAAATGTTGGAGCGATATTGCTCTTCATGGAAAGTCCTCGCTTTCTGTTGGAGAGACGTTCTCTTACGTTGCAAAAGCTTTGTCTGCTTATGCAAGCTGGATCAGTCGATTTGTGTGCGCCGTTGCAGTTCGCACATTTGTAGTTGTGGGAATTGCAGTTCTTTGTCTCGTGATTCTCCGAGCATATTGCACAGTGAGTCTTGATGTGGCAATTTTTTTCACCATGCCCGAACATCTGGCAGTCGAAACACTGTGTTAGTCGAGCTTTCCGCCGACGTGCGAAATCCCATTTAATTTGTGTTTTGAATACTGATCGCACATTTAGTTTCAAATCGCTAAGTCTTACTGACCCACATTCTAGGTGAACTAGATAAAGAATGTCCACGAATTTGTCGTATTTTTTTTTATTATTTTAATGTCAACACATTTGAGACCAAGACGGATAAGTTCACATTTGACATCTTCAATTGGATATTCGTCTAGACCATAGATAATGACTTTAAATGTTTTCACTAAATCGTGGGTGAAGTATTGCCAATTTTTTGACTTCAATAATACACAGACGTTTTCATGAATGTCGGCGCTTTCACAATTTATTTTAATTCCAATGACAATAATGAAATGGGTCTATAACTATCAAGTAAGGTTTTATCTCCGTTTTTAAATTAATGCCATTATGTATGGAATTCGATTTCTTTTGCATGGCCACCACGGGCACGCTTGCAGAAGTCCAGACGCTGAACCCAATTTTCGACGGTTTTCAAGCATAAATCGGCCGATACTGCTACAACTTCATGTTCGATATTCGTATGAATTTCATCAATCGTCGCTGACGTAGCCCCACAGGAAATAGTCTAACGGCGTTAAATCGCACGACCGAGGCGGCCAAGCGACTGGACCATTTCGTGAGATAACACGTTCTCCAAACTTATAAATGATAAATAAATTGATTGTGACATTCGCTGTGTGTCTTGTGGCGCCGTCCTGTTGGAACCACATGGCCTCCAAGTCTATATCATCCAATTGAGGCCAAAAATATTCGGTTATCATTGAACGGTAGCGATCCCCATTCGGAGTAACGTGCTGGTCTTGTTCATCACGGAAGAAGTACAGCCCAATAACGCCGCCGGCCCATAAACCACACCAGACCGTAATTTTTTCGGGATGCAATGATGACTCATGGAGTACGTGTGGATTGCTGCCTGACCAATACCGCATATTTTGTTTATTGACGGAGCCATTCAGCCAGAAATGAGCCTCATTTTCATGTTGTTGCTCAGCCCAATTCACGAACATACGACGCTTCTGGGGGTTCTTGCGTCAATTTAATCTTTTAAGGATGAAGGCCAAGATCTTTTCGCAAAATTCGCCACAACCACGTCACAGAGATGCCCAACGCTTGAGAACGAGGTGTGAGAGACACGTTTGGGCTTTCTGCAACTGAAGCCTCAGCGGCAGCAATATTCTAGACACTACGGGCACTTCTTTGTCTCACTGGCACGGGAACATTTTGTACTGAGCCTGTGGATTAAAATTTTTCCACTAGACGCTCAATTGTTGATCTGCTAGGACGATTATGACGACCATAAATTGGACATAGCGCTCTTAACGTTGAGGCCACTGACTCGGTATAATTTCGACTCGTTGTTGGCTCGTATATCTTTCCATCATAAAATGGCAAACTTTACTGAAGAGAAATGTCAAAAGAACGGCAAGAAATATGGCGTCGTTTGCTGTCCCTATCGCTCTACTTTTGTGGTGTCCCTGTTGAAAAACCCGTTAGTTGTTTTAACACATTGCAACATGTTTAGAGATATCTTTTCATATTTGTTTGTAGGCATTAATTATATTATTGTCACGAGTTTTTATCTTCTTTCTGAAAAGTTTATTTTAAGTTTTAATTTTCTTTTTTAGTTCAGTAGTCTTCCAAGGTTTAGGTTTTCTCCATTTATTCCTTATTTTTACTTTTTTATTTGAGCATTCTGTGACATAAACTTGAAGCGTGTCCATAAATTTAGAGAAAGCTATAGAAGGATCGCTTTCATTTCTTACGCTTTCGCAAAATTGAACCGTTCGAGCATTTCATTTACTTGGCGTTCGACTTCATTCTCATGAATTTTGGGGTATCGACAAAATTGAATTGTTGGTATCAGTAATAATTTCATGCATTATTTCATAAATGAAAGTTAAGATACCGTCTTCCTTGCAAAATAAACACTTTTGTTATTTTTTTTTAGTTTCTGTGATGAACGTTCTTTCTTCCTCGTTCAAATGATCGAGGTTAGTATAATCAAGAAGTGAAGTCTTAGTAAGCTTTAAGGATATAATTTTATATGGCTCAAGGGGGCAGTTGTTATTATCCGTTTACTTCAATATAACCTTGTGCCAAATAAAGATTAATTTCGAAAGGAGCCGGGATATAAAGCCCTATGAAAGCGTCATAAGTCCTCGTATTCAAACCAAAAATATTCCAAATTAGTTCCTTCTACGAGCAAAATTCACCAGGACTGGGGATATGATATTCATTCTTATTATACTGATAAGATTCTATTAAACTAGTTGTTGACTCAGATTCAACTAAACATCTAATTGTCTGGTTGTCTATTATAAAATTCATTACCGGTATTTTTGCTGTGGGACTGGTTGTAAAAAATTTTATATGCTTTGCCAGGATTCGGGCTTTCTGCTGATTGTTGGAATTGACATCTTTCGTGTGAGTTATATTGAGAAGACGGTGTTTCTATGGTATAGTCTATCTTCTGAGTTAGGCAAGGCATTATTATATATTGTCTATCAATAGTTTATTATTGTCTAATAGTTTTTGTTTTGAGTAGTTAATATATTTGTCTACCAAACTACAATACTATTCACATCGAGTTGACCCCTAAAAAAGCAATCTATTTTTTCTAGGAGAAGTTCTTCTGTTCATGTGTTGTGAGCTATGGTAAGCCACAGAGGCATCTTCGATAAAAGTCGAGCTTCCTCGGACGGGGTAGTCCTTGTCCTCCTTTCCTATTATCGCTTGCTCATCAGCTAAGAAAGTCGTCCGAAAGAAAGGGACTAAGAAAGAGAGTGGGTAAAGATATAGATAGAAAAGCAAAAAACGGTGTTCAGGGTTTCCTGCTGAATGTGGATCCAAGCTAAAGAATCGGGAACCGACTTGACTTAGCTATCCTTAAATTATTCCTACGCTAAATTAAAAAAAAACTATTATAAAACTATCCTAATCCTAATCTACCTAGCTACTAACTATACTAACTAGCCTAGATCTCTAAATCAGCTTAGAAATAAAAGGAAATAAACTTAAGCTAAGCCTTAAATAACTTAATCCTACCTAAGGAGTCCTAGCTAAGTTGACCCCCACCTTTCCACTCCGGACCCGTCATCCAAGTTCATACCGTTCCTTGAATCAGTCATCTGATGAAAGTTCTGGCTAGGCCTGTTTTATCTCCCTGGTCAAAGATTTCGCGAGATAGCCCCCAAGACGACACAGTCCAAAAAGACTGCAGTCTGTTTACCCATCCTTGTCCTCGTCGTCCTGTGGGAAAATAATACCCTGGCCTGCTGGACGCATGACCTTCTCAATGATGCACACGCACCATCACCACAAATTTCTCACTTGCACATCATCTTGCGCATTTTCTTTGTTTTTAAGGTGTTTAAAAAAAGCGTGCTTTGTGGATAAATGCACGGATAAATTTTCTCCGCACTTTTCCTCAAGAAAAAAATATATAATGGACTACCGGTTGAAAATATATTTTTTTTTGTTCAAAAATCAATGCTTTATTGAGGAAAAAGAGATATAAATTCAATATTCAAAGTATTGCCCATCGCTAGCCACACATTTTCCCCATTTTTCTGGTAATTCATTGATACCCGTTGTGAAAAATTCGACCGGTTTGGCCACAATTCAACGAATCGATCCATTTTTTGACATCATCGAAGAGACGGCACTGCTGCTCAGCCAGGACATGTTGCATCGATCGGAAGAGATAGTAATCGGATGGCGCAAGGTCTGGACTATACGGCGGGTGGAGTAGGACATCCCATTTGAGCGTTTTAAGGTAAGTTTTGACGACATTTGCAACATGTGGCCGAGCATTGTCATGTTGTAAAATAACTTAATCGTGTCTTGCGACCATTTCCGTCCGCTTTTCCTTCAGTGCTCAGATTGTTTCATTCGGTTTTAGAAGCTCAAAATACACAACACCCTTCTGGTCCCACCAAATGCACAGCATAACCTTCAGGCCATGAATATTCTGAACGGCCGTCGATGTTGAGGTATGTCTGGGGTATCCATACGTTGCCCGACGTTTTGGATTATCGTAATGTACCCATTTTTCATCACCAGTGACGATTCGATGCAAAAAAGACTTCTTTTTGTGGCGTTCAAGCAGCATTTCGGACATGCAAAATCGACGTTCGACGTCTCGTGGCTTCAGTTCAGACGGCACCCAATGTCCTTCCTTTCGGATCATTCCCATTGCCTTCAAACGATCGGAAATGGGTTGCCGAGCGACGCCAAGTGATTTTGCAAGTTCTTCTTGCGTTTGTAACGGATCTGGATCGAGCAATGCCTCCAATTCATGGTCTTCAAATTTTTTCACCTGGCCGGGGCGTTCTTTGTCTTCGGTGTCGAAATCACCATCTTTGATCATCTTAAACCACCGCTGACACATTCTAACGTCTATAGTATAGCCCGGGTAAGCTTCGGTAAGCAATTGATGCGCTTCGGTTGCTTTTTTCTTTAAAAGAAACATATTAAGACTTCCCGCAAATGTTGTTTTCATGGCACGAATGTAGACATTTTACGGCTTTACAAAAACTTGTGTGTTTTCACTTAAGACCAATAACCTAGACTGAAATAATTAGACAATGACATGAAGTTTCTGATGTGACAGCTGTCATGGTCAAAATTCACCTCAGAGTAATAGATATGATGTTGTCTGCAATAACAACATTTTCAACCTATTTTCAGTCCTTATAAATAAGCAAAACGTGAATAAATAAATAAAAGGAATATAAAAAGAAATAGTTTTTCTACATTTAACTGATACCTAACCTAAGAAAATGAATTTAAATTAAAACTTATATATTTAACTAAACTTTAACTTTAACTTTAACTAAATTACTTAAAAACTTTGTAACCTTGGCTCCCTCGTTGTTCTGTCGGCAGCACGATGCGATGACTTTTTCATTAATTAAAAAAAATCCACTTTCTTTTACATAAGTTTTCCACACTAAAAAAACATCTTTAACACTATAGTAAAAAAAACTATTCTTAGGACTAAAAATGCGACAGAAGGAAAAACCAAAATAAAAAAAATTGGTTTGGGTGCGAGTAGGTCTGCCCATACCATGAACTTCCCATCTCAAGATAAAAAAAATATAGGTGCCGCCACCATCAAATACCATTTGGGTTATGAAAATATCCTTAATTTCCTACAAAAATGCATTGCAATAGAAAAAATTAAATACATACATATTTTATTCAGCTTTGAATCATTTAAAAAAAAACTTACGTATATAATATTTATTTTTCACACTTTTCTCTCGAAACTACATAATTCGCCTTCATCTGCTTTTGAAAGTTTCCATGCTTCTGCATCATATATCATTGACGGGGATGGTAAGCCCATAGTTAGGTTCGAGAGAGGGTTTTACATAATTGTTTTCTTAGCCACGGGTGTTCTCAATTTGAACTCAACGCTGGTGTTATTATCTGTGTTTGCAGCGAAGCCTAATTAAAGTCCCTAACTACCACAAAGTTAAAGCTGTCTAAGTGTCTATGTTAACGTTCTGAACCAGACGTCGCATTTGGGTGTCCTTTCTTGATGACAGCATATATTTCTTTTTGCCCTATTATACAAAAGGACGAGCTTGGAAGGGATGACCTAGACCTAGCCTCATAAATCTCGTCTCTGTGGACGAAATAGAAACCATCTGCCGATATATTTATATTTAGTCTATGGTAGACTCTACAATTGGCAAATAATACTGAGATTCCATTTTCATCTTTGATGTTTATTGTTTCACTGCCGTCGCATTGAGAAGTTCGACAGCTAAAGTTGCTTTATTAAATTTTAGCTTGTATGTTATTGCTATCTATTTCGTCTAGGTCGGGTAGACGCTGTTGGCCTGCGTCGTCTAATACAGTCCTCAACATTGACTGCAATTCGACTATGATTTTTCCACTTTGAACTTTGTAGGCTTTGGTTTAGGTCCTGTAACCCTGAGATAATTGTTTTTTCGAACCTGTTTCTTTATATGTCAACATCGTCGATCGCGCTTTTCTCATACTTGAGAATATTGTGCACGAAATTAAAACTACAAATGAGAACACTTGAAAATTTGTCACGCATGGCAATTACAGCATATTTCTCGCATTTAGCTGTTTTACAATCCGTTTGTTCCAACTTACGGCCGATTGCATTTATTGTTCTGGTCAATAGAAAACAAGAGAGGGTAGTTTCTGAATTCCATTTAATGCTTATTTTCCTAGTGACCAAAGTGCTTTTGCTTTGTGCGGGAGTTTTGTTTGCCAAAAGAATGCAAATTATAAAATCAGATTGTTACTGAAATTGTTTTGTGTGTGACCAAAATAACCAACTTATAACGAATCAAGTTAGAAAAAATATAGGACCAACGACATAGATTCTTAGCAAGTCTCCTGTAGGCACATAGTGGCATACAGGCATTGCTTTAAGAGCAAAGAACTCTACGTTAAGATAAGATGTGTCAAATTTGGAGTTATATTACGACAACTTTTAACTTGGAATTTGAATTTGTTGTTGCAGTTGTTTTTCAACTTCACCAATAAAGTGTTTAAACTTGTTAGGGACAGACATCCAGAAGTAAGTTAAAATTGATCTGAGCTAACACTGAAACGTCACTTACAAATTATTACTTTTCTAGTAAAAAAAAAGTTAAGAAAGTTGTTTTGAAATGAGAAAAAGTTAAATTTGTGACCAGAATTTTGATTTTGATTGCGGAATTTAAATCGTTGTTTCGATATAAACATTGTGAAATATCGCTTATGTCAACTCCTTGTTCAATGCATTTTTGAAAATATTTCTATGACCTTGTACGATGCACTTGCTGTGCTCGGACTGTTAAAGCGTGATTATCTTAATGTCGATTAAGTTCAAAAGTGCATAGTTTCAGTCCCGAGATTTCGACCGCCTCTTCCTTCCGAGCTGGGAACTGCTCAGCATAGGATCTTTTTCTTCTGGTTAATATATAGTATAGCTTTAAGAGGATCACATTCAGTCCAGTTTTCTTTGCAGATTTTGATAGGATTTTCCACGCCGATTTTGACAGATTTTTTATCCATGTGTCATTTTCTGGAAAGACCTCTAGGATTGGGTTCATGATAAGAAACCACAACAGGCGAAAACAAACTAAATCGGTTGTTATGATCTTCCTTGCAATATACGAGTCATGCAGATTTATCCATGTATTTTAACTTTGTCATTTAGCTTTCTCTCGATGATTTTCCTTTGAATTCAATTGCCTCATGTAAGTTGCACCACAAGCTTCTTTTTTTAATATATCATAATGATAAAAAAGCGTCAAGCTACAGCCGAGCAGGTTTTGAACAAAAACACTGGTGGCTCCATAATTTTCTAAGGATGTTTTCATGTGTCAGTGTTGCAGACGTCACTCTGAGTCTTAAAAAATGGGAAAGACCTACAGGATTCACATTTCTGAAACAATTTTTAAAGAACTTCCGTGGAAATTTGGATAAGGAAATAGAGAAAGGGGCATATCAATGTATGAAATGGCCTCAACTAAAAACTGTTTTAGTCTTTTTGGTAGTCTCTATAGTTAGTAACTTACTAAGTTTAGTCAATTGGCTAAATTAACATAAAATTGATGAAACTTTTGGTATTAAAATTGAACAGAAAAAAAAATTTTATATGAATTTGTCCGGAAACTTATGAACGGCAGTGTATATATTTATGCATTTTTTTTTATCTGATAAGGTAGCTATAAACTATAAATTTAATTAATTTTGAACTTTTTTTATTGGAAAACTAAATTGATTTTAATTGCAGAAGTGAAATTGTCCCATTTTTTGACAGCTTTTAACTTCCCATCAGGAAGTTCTTGTAATCGGTCCGATTTTCGAAATTCAAAATTTTTACATTTCTCCACGTTTGGCGGTCCCAGTAGTCGGATTCCATGATTTTTAGAAAGATGTCTGTGTGTGTGTGTGTACGTATGTACGTTTGTGCGGATTCTTTCGTACAGCCTAACTCGAGAACAAATTAAGCTATCGAAGCCAAATTGGTTTCATTCGAAGCGTGTGTGCATAAAGATCACCTGAAAAGCTTTTGGTTAAATTTCACAGGGTGGTTTGAATTTTATGACGAAAAAACTGTCAAAAAAAGGGACATTTTCACTTCTTCAATTAAAATCAATTTAGTTTTCCAATAAAAAAAGTTCAAAATTAATTAAATTTATAGCTTATAGCCACCTTATCAGATAAAAAAATATGCATAAATATATACACTGCCGTTCATAAGTTTCCGGACAAATTCATATAAAATTTTTTTTTGTTCAATTTCAATTCCAAAAGTTTCATCAATGTTATGTTCATTCATAGCCAATTGACTAAACAAAGTAAGTTACTAACTATAGAGACTACCAAAAAGACTAAAATAATTTTTAGTTGAGGCCATTTCATACATTGATATGCCCCTTTTCTCTATTTCCTGATCCAAATTTCCACGGCAGTTCTTAGAAAATTGTTTCAAAAATGTGAGTCCTTTAAGTCTTTTCCATTTTTCAAGACTCAGAGTGACGTCTGCAACACTGGCACATGAAAACATCCTTAGAAAATTATGGAGCCACCAGTTTTTTTGTTCAAAACCTGCTCAGCTGTAGCTTGACGCTTTTTTATAGTTATAATATATTAGCAAAAAGAAGCCCATGGCGCAAGTTACATGAGGCAATTGAATTTAAAGCAAAAGCATCGAGAGAAACCTAAATGACAAAGTTAAAACACATTGATAGAACTGCATTACTCGTATATTGCAAGGAAGACCATAACATCTGATTTTTGTTTTGTTTGCTTTCCCCTGTTGTTGTTTCTTATCATGAACCCAATTCTAGAGGTCTTTCCAGAATATGACACAGAGATAAAAAAATCTCTCGAAATCGGCGTGGAAAATCCTATCAAAATTTGCAAAGAAAACTGGACTGAATGTGATCTTCTTTAAGCCATTAATCTACCAGACAGAAAAAGATCCTTTGCTGAGCAGTTACCAGCTCGGAAGGAAGAGGTGGTGGAAATCTCTGCATTGAAACTATGTATTCTTGAACCCTTTCAAAAAGGACATAAAGTTAATCACGCCTTAATATTCCGAGCAGTGGTTAATATCTTCCAAAGAAAAGCAATCAAACAAATTTGATTGATTAAAAATAATTCCAAAAATACATGAAGTTGAGATAAGCAGTTAGTCCTCAAACTTTTTAAACTTCTTACAAAATGTAATACTTTTGAAACTAAGCTATATTATATTTGATAGTTCCGGCTGTCTGATTTATAACACATTATTGAAGATGTTGAAAAACAACTGCAAATTTAACTTTCAATGTTAAAGTTGTTGTCATGAAATCGATTTTCGCAACTCTAAATTCAAATTATCTTATCTTCTCGTTGAGTTGGATACTCTTAGAGGGATGACTGGCTAAGATTTTGGGTCTTTGGTCCTATATTGCAATCGAAAATGCTTTCATTGAGTCGTTTAATGCAAGCCATGGGCAGCCAGCCAGCAAAAACAATTATCTCAAGGTTATACATCCCAAACCGAAGCCCGCAAAATTCGAAATATTAGAAATATCATAGTAGAATTGCAGTCAATGCTGAGGACATGGAAGAACTAACAATGTCATCTACCTGACCTAGAAGAAGTACAGGTAGCAAGATAGAACTTCTAAAAGCGGTGGCGATGACTTAGTTGGGAGTATGCACCAACTCATCTGCAATAAACGGTCAGAAGAAAGCATGCGAGCTGAATGAATTGTTAGTTTTGGTTGCCCAATCCTAAAGGAAAGGAAGCCAATTATAGAGGTATCAATCTCCTCATAATTGCCTACAACATCTTTTCCGCCGTATGATGTAATCGTCTGAAGCAGTTCGTCAACATCCTGATAGGTCAATATTAATGTGGTTTTCGACCAGAAAAGTCCACCATAAACCAAATATTAACCTAACGGCAGATCTTGGAAAAAACCCAGGAGCGCCTAGTCAGTACGCACCACCTTTTCATCAATTTCAAGGTTGGTTTCATGGCGATGAAGGTCGGCAAAGACTTCACCGACCCACTTGATGTCAAACAAAGTTTTAGACAAGGTGATGCACTGTCATGCCATTTCTTCAACATCATACTTGGGACAGTAGTGCAAAAGAACTTTGTCAACAAAAGAGGGCAAAAAGAAGCATATGCTGCCATCAAGAAAAACCAAATCCGACGTCTGGGTCAGAACGTTACCATAGACAGCTATAACTTTGAGGTAGTTAGAGCTTTATCTATCTTGGCTCCGCTGTAAAAACAGATAATAACACCAGCGCTGAGATCAAATGAAGAATACCTCTGGTTAAGAAAGCTAAGCCCTCTTTCGAAGAACTGAAGCGATAAGACACATCATCCCCGTCCTACTTTATGGTGCAGAAGCATGTACACTTTCAAAAGCGGATGAAGGCCCCTTAGATTGTTCCGAGAGAAAAGTGTAATCTTTTGTCCCATCTGCTTTGACTGTGAGTGGAGGAGAAGATTCAACGACGAACTGCATGCTAGGAGTTGTACAGCGACATCGACTTACCCAAAAGGATAAAATACCATGCAACGCGGACTGTAACGCTACCTCAAGTTAGTAATTAAATGATTAATGACAAAAAAAGTCCAACTAGCTATCATTTAAAAAAAAAAAGGTAAAAATTATTTTAAATTATATTAAAATATTTCCGCAGTAAAACTAAAAATCTAATTTTCTTTTAGTAGAAATGTAACTCAGTCTGAAAAAAAGTATTTCCAAATTGAAATGTTTTCATAACCGAATTGAATTTCATGGTGTAGGCAAATAAAATAGCACCTACTTCTTTTGTGTCTTGAGATGGGAAGTTCATGGTATGGGCAGGCTTACTCGCACCCAAACAAATTTTTTCGTCATAAAATTCAAACCACCCTGTGGAACTTAACCAAAAGCTTTTCAGGTGATCTTTATGCACACACGCTTCGAATGAAACCAATTTGGCTTCGATAGCTCGATTTGTTCTCGAGTTAGGCGGTACGAAAGAATCCGCACAAACGTACGTACGTACACACACACACACACACACAGACATCTTTCTAAAAATGATGGAATCCGACTACTGGGACCGCCAAATGTGGAGAAATGTAAAAATTTTGAATTTCGAAAATCGGACCGATTACAAGAACTTCCTGATGGGAAATTAAAAATCCAAAAAATTTGTTCAGCAAATTTTCAAAAAAATTCACTGAGGTACCTGTGGGCTGGTTCGATTTCTTGTCTGATGATGATCCTGATCTCTTGGTTAGGTTGGCTTGCTAACCCTTGGATAATTTTTATTGATAGCTGCAGCATGTATTAGTTGATTGGTGGGATCCCTGCGCTTTCGTTCAGCGTTGTCCAGTGCACGACCTTTGGATTTCCCTTTCCAGGATCTGAATTTTCTTCCTTGATGTTGGCGGCACCGTAAACCATATTGGGAAGGCGTATGTAATTACTGGTCTTATAAGCTCTTTATAGACCAGTTATATGGTGCTTTTATGCAATCCATTCCTCCTTTTTAGAAGTGGATAAACGACGACAGAACTGTTATTCTCTTATTCTTGAGAAGGCGGAATTATTCAAGGACTTTGTCGGAGACATGAAAAATACTGGACAATGTTGCGCCCGTCGTTCTTCCTGCTGGAGTTGCAGCTGTTCTTGATGCTGAATTTGTCCCTCCCATCGTTGATTGATTATATCTAGGACTTTGATTTCTTGCGCCTACAGTTTTCCTTCTATATTTACATTTTTTGGTTTAAAGGACTGGTTGGCGAAGTTGGTAGAACGCCTGCCCTTAAATTGATTTATTGATTCCTAGAGTGGTCTTGTTTTTCGAATCTGGTCCATTCAGCATTTGCCCTTGGGATAAAGTTAATAATACTATCACTGGATTGGTCAACCACAGATCGTAGTCTGTCTAATGGGTGGCGTTATTGTAGTGGTTATTGTATCGGCTTAGTTCCTAGTTCGTGCTGTCAAAAAGTGGTATGTGTAGATGGATCTGCTATGAAAGCATAACACCGACAGCGGGGTGTTTAGCTAAAATGTTCCAAACTTTCAAAGTACTTACTATATGTCAGAACTAATGTCGAATAAAATCCTGCGGTTGATGTGAAAAAAATAATATTATGCATATAATAAAATTTCTTATGGTATGGCAGGTCCTAAAACAAATGCTGAAAAAGAGCATGATTTCTCAAATCAGCCGACACAACTCGAATAATGAGCGAAACGAATTAATTTAAAAGAAAACAGGAGCTCTGGAGCGATACAACCATTTACATAATTTATTTTTTTCCACTTTTCATGCATTTGGACCTTTTCAAGATAATGCAGTATGACGACAATCCAAGTTCACAATAATAATAACAAAATTGAAAGAAATTGTTCCCCGCAGCGTGCAAAATCATTTGGCAGTCCTTAATGATTAGATAGATTTCTTTATTTAGCTTTAAGCTATTTTAACAAAGGTATAATTATTCTTAAAAACTAAATAACATAACTTAATTGTAGTGTAATTTAATAAACGGAAGTAACATTCTTTTAAAGGTATTGATATTATGTTCAGTTTTTAATTCATTTGGCAAACTAATAAATAATTTAAAACCATTGTACAATAGTATATTTTGAGTTCTATTATTAGAAAAAATCCAAGCCTAAAATTATCACCATTTCTTTAATTGGCTTGTTAAATACTTTGGTGTAAGATTCTTTTTGATTTTAAATACAAATAAAATTACATTCATTAATGTTCTTTGGCTTACTGTTAACCATTTAAGAGCGTCTATCATAAATCTAACAGGAGTTAATAAATTGCACATTAAGTTTTAATTTATTCATTTTTAAGTAATTCGAAACATTTTCTTAATCCACATTAATTTGATTAATACATTCATCCACTGAAATTCCAGATACAAAGATCAGTGCATCATCGGCGAAAAGCCTGATTTCGGAAAACTGGAGAACATTCTCCATGTCATTGATATACTATATATCAGAAGATCTCATCCAAAGGGTGAATGAGGATCTCGCTGCTATTTTTAAATGGTCAGTTGAAAATGGACTAACCCTGAACGCATCCAAGACGCAAGCGATTTTGATATCGAAAACAAGCTATGATACGGACTGTCTGCCTCCAGTATTCCTATCGGACACAAAAATTAAGTTTGTAGATACAGTTACAAGTCTTGGTTTTAAGATAAATCGCAATCTTTCCTGCAGTGATCATGTAAACTACACAATATGTCGTATTTATGCTTGCCTCCGTAAGCTGTGGTTATGTGCTTCTTTCGTTCCTCGTGATACGAAGCTTAAACTTGTAAGAACTTTAATCATTCCCATAATAACGTATTCAGAGGTAGTGTACTGCAAACTTGATTCTGTATCGCGAAATAAGTTACAGGTAGCATTTAACGATATGATACGGTTTGTTTATGGTCTCCGAAGATATGATCATGTATCCGCTTACCAAAAAAATATACTAGGTTGTACGCTCCCAAGGTACCTTGATGCCAAAATATGTTTATTTATGCATAAGATAATACACACGAAAACACCCGTTTATCTTTATGAAAAACTAGAATTTTTACAATCAGCCAGGTTGACTAATTTGAAGGCACCACTGTTCAAATATGTAAACTCTTCGCGTCTTTTCTTTACCTGTGCTATAAGGTTATGGAATTCTTTGCCTGGAGATATAAAGCGAGTGGCGGCCGCGGGGAGATTCAGGAGCGAACTTTTTAAATACTTTTCTCAACAGCAGTAGTTTCTTTTATTTTCTTTCTTTTTGCTTACGTTATAAGTTTTTGATTTTTCCTTGATATTTTGAATTTATTTAATGTTTTATATTTATTTATTTATTTTTATTTTTTTTTCTTTTTTTATTTTCTTAAACTTAAGTTTATACTAGTTTTTAATCTTAGTAATTTTTAATAATTCCACTTTTATACACAATAACTTTGTTGGTACTCTTAAAAGACTGAGTCTTACATGTACTTGATTGAAACATTATAATAAATTGAATTGAATTGAATATGATGAATAGCAGCGTTCTAAGAACTGCTCCTTGGGGTACTCCTAGCTCTACTGCCAAAGATTTTGAGATGTACTCTTCCAGTCGAGTACGTTGTTGTCGGTTTAATAAAAAGCTGACAAACCATTTCAGCCCACTCCCTTTATCCCAAACTTTTTTAGTTTTTCAATTAGGATTTGTTTGGATATAGTTTCGAACGCCTTCTGAAGGTCCAACAAAAAACCGCCACTATTACCTTTAACAGCGACTCACACCTATGTTGCTGCCCGAATCCAGATTGGTATTCCGATATTAAATTATTGTTTTCCATATATTTTTGGTCAATTGTTTAAAAACTAATTTTTCAAAAATTTTGCTCTCGGTCATTAACATATTTATTGGACGGAATTCCACTGGCTTATCAGTATTTTTTATTTTTTCGATAGGTACTACAGTAGCCTCTTTCCAATAGTCAGGAAAAATTCCCGTTCGAAGTGATTCATTGATGATCTGAAGAAAGGTGGGCCCAACGATTTCGAATGAGCTTAACATCATTTTTACTGATAGAAGGTTGAAGTCTTTCTTATTATTCATCCTCTTCATTGTGCCTTTCAGCTCATTGATTTGAACTTATTAAAATTTGAAATTGTTTTCGTTACTGTTTTCTATTCGATTGACATATGTTTTGAACGGAATATTGCCGTTAATTTCTTTAACGCTAGTGATGAACAATTTGTTTAAGTTTATGTTTTAGTTTAAGTTTATTTAACAAAAGAATTCTTACAATGTAAGATTGTACAATCCTATAAATTATGTACGTCGTTAACAATTTTTAGCAAGGTACTACTTGTATTAATTTAAAATATGGTAATAATAATTAAATTGCAATAATGGAAGAGACAAGCAAAAATTAAAAATACAAAGGAAAAGCAAAAATAAATGAATAAAAATAAATGAATAAATAAATAGAAAAGCAAAAACAAATAAAAGGTTGCTTTAATATTAAATGAAAATAAAATTACGCAATTCATTCTAAATGGAATTCATTGAACAAAGGATAATCAGCTCAATTCAGAGGCCAAGTGCTCAAAAAGAGATATTTTAAAACTATTCGTGTTTCCTATTCTCCTTTGGTGGCGGGGCAGAGTTCCACTGTCGAGTTGTCTTAACAAAAAATTGACGTTCTGAAGCAAGGCATGAATATCGTGGTTGTACTAGCATAAGTGACCTGCGTGATTGCAACAGTTGCAACTTTTGATACAGATAATCTGGCTGCCGTGTCTGTATGACAGTATGCGTGAGGCATATTGACCTACAATGGCGAGATTATAAATAGGGAAATGGTGGAATAGTTCTTTTGATAACGTGCTTATCAACATCGGACAACTTATTTTGATAAAAGTTGTTATTGAAGTGTAGAGCACATATTCAAGAATTAACTGTTACATGCAGAAGAAAGCATTCTGTATGTTCCCTATTTATTTGTTGCTAATTAACAGTAAATCTAGTGATTTGATGCGAGCAAATAAATAGGGAAATTGACTTTTTCTTAGTTTCTACTCACCGCCTGTGCAGGTAACTTGATTTTATGGGAAATTTTGATAGTTAAACAATTTTTCATAGTATTTAGGTGATATTGGCGTTAGAAACATGGGACGAGGCAAACACATCACACCAGACCAACGCCAGGAAATTTGTCGTTTGAGGGAGGAAAGAATGAAGCTGGCCGCAATATCTAGGCAGTTAGATATTTCAGTAAATACTTGTCATCAAGCTTTGGAGTTCGTCAAACGCCATCTCTAATCAACCTCGTGCTGCAAGGCCTCGAAAAACAACAAGTTGTGTCGATCGGATGATTCACCGTCTGTCTGAAAAGGATAGATTTAAGAGCGCTGTTGACATTCATGTCGAAATTTCGGCCCAAGAAGACGTGAATATTGGTGTACATACAGTACGACGGCGGTTGGTCGAATTTGGTTTGCGAGGCCGTGTCGCACGGAAAAAGTCTCTCATAAGCAAAAAAAAATCGGAAAGCAAGAATGTTGTTTGCGAAAGAGGGTCTCAATTGGACACGTGATCAGTGGAAAAATGTCATCTTCACTGATGAATTCAAATTTAATCGTTTTGGTTCCGATGGCAAAACTAATGTTCGACGTCGTGTGGGCGAAGAATTCAATGAGAAGTGTCAGAAGCCAACAGTAAAAGGAGGTGGGGGATCTGTGATGGTATGGGCTGGTATGAGCCTAATCGGTCCTGGTCCTATTTACCGAATTTACGGGATCATGGACGGCCATGTCTATGTAGACATATAAGAAAATACCCTACTTCCTTACGCTGCGGAGAATGTTCCCCAAAACTGGATCTTACAAGCAGATCATGATCCGAAGCATACGTCCAAAAAAGCTCGGGAATTTCTGCAAGACAACAACGTCAATGTGATGACATGGCCAGCTCAATCTCCTGACCTCAATCCGATTGAGATGCTGTGGAATGACGTAGACAAAGTCATTAAAAAGAAAAAACCCTCAAACCTCAACGAAATGTTTGAATTTATTCAAGAAGGATGGGCAAACGATTCCATTGATCGATGCACTAAAAAATCCCTATTTATGTGCTCGCAAGTTTAAAGAACCATTTTTTTTTCTCTTTTTTTTCCGGAAGAAAGGGGTTAAATATTTTACTTAGATTTCAAAAAAATTATAATAAGTGGATTGTTTTTGTTTACGAATATGTTTGTTTTCAGTTTTTCTAAGATATCTCTGTTCTTTACAGAAATAACTTTTTCGAGCTGCATTTCCCTATTTATAAGCTCGCCACTGTATATTTAAGTAGATTATCAAACGAACATCCGGAAATTTGTTTAGAGAAGGATGAAACATGGTCTTGTCTCTTTAAGTTGTAAACAAAGCGCGCAAGGTTGTTATAAACTACATTCAGTTTTCTCCTACTCTTAAAGTCGGGATTGCAAAATATTTCACATCCGTACAACAGCACTGGTAACAGAAGAGATTTTACCAGTAGCAACTTAGTTTTAATTGGGATGAAGTGCTGTGTGGCCCATAGAGTACGTAGTCCACCATAGACCTTACTGACAACATCTTTCATATGGGTATCCCAAGTGAGCGTACAATTAAATTGTCCTACAATTTTCGGCAGCATGTTGACGTAGAGCGAGAATAAACAAGGCCCAAGAATACATCCTTGTGGGACTCCACAAGGAGAATCAATTTAGAGAATTTATCTCCTGCTACTACGCGTTGCTGCCTCCCATTCAAGTATGAAGAAATAAGTTTAGCGGAAGGTGGAATGGAAGTGGAGTACATCTAATTGAGCATTTAGGACCGACAGCTTTTGTTTAAAGTGTTCCGTTTCTACATCATTCTCTAACTTATCAACACGATCGACTACTCGGCTTAATATTGCATTGATGTTGTCTATACGTGCACCCCAAGTTTTTTTCCATTTCGGCGATCGTAGCAAGAAAATCAATTCGAATTTAAGACATTTCTGTTCGAATAATTTCTATTTATTTCCATGCTGATTATTAAGCCGGTCTTCAATACTTTTGAGGGAGATGGATGAGTGGGCGGAGATGCTGGGTGATCCCAATTGTGAAGGAGTCGAATTAAGATTTTCACCAAGTGCCTTACCCGAACGGAGAGCCATGTGTGTTATATGAGATTATTAAGAGTTGGTTTCAAATTAAAAGTGCCGGATGATTTTAGTGAAGTTTAAGTTTTATAACAATAAAAACGAGTTACTATCTCAAGGAAAACGAGATATACTTTAGTAGTTTGAGCACTTTTAAGTCTTTATATTAGAAACCACACACTTTTAATTGTTAAATCAGAGCAACTATTCACGTTGAGACATCAGCTTTGATGTATTCGCTATAGTTTCTTTATTTGTTATGATTGATCCATTATAATTAATTTTTCTTATCTCACTTTTTTCTTCTTTATTATCCTCCACATTGCTTTTTGGTTGTTGGCTTCATCTATTACCTTCCTTGTAATATCATTATTTTTTGCTAATGTTAGTTCTTAGGCCTTTGTATTTACACCAGGCTTCTCTTGTGCTTGTCCAAATGGCAATTCGGTAGCATTGAGTTTTCCCATGTTTCAAGTTGGATAAATATTGACTGAACCAACCACTGCACTCGTTATTGTTCCTGAGTGTTCTTCTGGTTACCATATTTTGCACTGCTTTGTTTAGTACATAACAAAAATCTTGCACCGCTTCGTTCAAGTTATTATCATGATTTATCATAATTGTTGTAAGATTTCTATTGTTAAGTATTTCACTTGGGAAGGTTTCTTTATTAAACATTATAGTTTTATATGTTCTCTGACGTTTATCCTGGTTAACTGACCTCACTTTAATTTTAACCTCAAGAGATTCGTGGTCACTTATTTTAAAATCCGTTTTTCTGCTGCCTTTTACATCCATAATGTTTGTTACAACATAATCGATTAGTGCCGACGAATTGTTTGTTATTATGTTGTTATGAATAGTTTACGTTTCCACTGAAACCTTTGGGTTATTCTATGGTTTATTTTCTATGGTTTAAACTTTTTGAGCATGATGGCGGCAATGGGCTTCCACATTAACTATACAATATATGACAGTTGAATCGGGACATAATTTTTTTCATGCGGATATAACGATATTCAACCTAGTTTCGGATACAAGTTTTCGTCAGTTAGTAGTCACATATTATAAGAAGGAAAATTCGCGGTCGCAAACGAATTCGTCGCCTTACGATTTATTGTATGATCGTTTACATGAATTGCTTTTTTTTTTCAATATATTTCAATAACTTTTTATTAAAGCACAACTAAAAGGATGTAATCAAAAGAATTAACTTTACTCAATTCATTTCAATAATAACATTTGTGAAAAAACTCAAGGAGCTTAATTCGTGACGTGCTGTGCTTAAATAAAATAAGACTCTTGTGACGATATGACTCCTAATTACTAGGCGCTATATAGCTGTATGTAAGATAGCGTGCTGCACACTAATGAGTGAGTATAACATTTTTTTTATTTAATTTAATATTTTTAAAATTATTTCTTATGTAAATATTATATGAATATTTTTAAAGCGTTTTGTTATAAATTGTCAAAACAAACAAAATTGCTCGCGCTTTACATTCTAAAATTTTATTTTATGTAAATATTGACCACGACCACGTGTTAAGTTTCAATTGTTCAATTGAGTGTGACTTTTTACGAGTATATTGGCCTACCCTACGAAAGTTCCTGACCTCATTGACTTTTGTTTAACACAAAACATCAACCATGCCTTTTTCAAAATCACCTTTCCTCTTACCATTGCTCGTATATGCAAGTCATCGCATCAACACAGCAAAAACTTACAATCTACAAAACTTACAAGACGGACTTGAATGCTTTTTGGCAATTCATCATCTCAAATCTTCTGACAAACATTCCTCTTAAATCTGACCAGGAAAAAAAATCGAAAAATCTATTATACACTTTAATGACATGATTACTGAAGGAGCATTCAAAACTACACCAATAATGTTGCCTAAATCCAAAGACATATTACTCCACCACTGATACAAGAAAAAAGAAAAATGCGGGGAAAATGACAAGCCATGTTTAATAAAGCGGTTAAAGACCTGAGGGAATCCCTGAAAACCTTGCAGAACAACAAATTGACTAATTACATCAAAAAATTGACCCCTGTGCATAATTACGAAGTCCCTCAAAACTCAAACGAAACATCATCCACCCCTTAAAAACAGATGGAACCTGGGCTCGTGAAAATCGCGATAAAGCTACTGCTGTGGCAAATTATTTTAACGAAACATTCTCCAACGATGCAGACAGTGTTCAGTTTCCACAACTCGCCCCTCATAGGATCAGCGAGAGTTAATTTAAATATAATATAAACGAAATAAGGCTCATGATAACTGAAGTGGACAATAGGAAATCTCCGGGTCATGATCTGCTTACAGGAAAACTGCTTAAAGAACTAATAGGACTACCGGTTGAAAATGTCGTTATTGCAGACAACTTCATATCTATTACTCTGAGGTGAATTTTGACCATGACAGCTGTCACATCAGAAACTTCATGTCAGTGTCTAATTATTTCAGTCTAGGTTATTGGTCATTAGTGAAAACACACAAGTTTTTGTAAAGCCGTAAAATGTTTCATTCGTGCCATCAAAACAGCAGGAAGTTTAAATATGCTTCTTTCATTTAAAGAAAAAAACACTCGAAGCGCATCAATTGCTTACCGAAGCTTACCCGAACTATATTATAGACGTTAGAATGTGTCAGCGGTGGTTTGAGCGATTCAAAGATGGTGATTTCGACACCGAAGACAAAGAACGCCCCTGCCAGGTGAAAAAGTTTGAAGACCATGAAGGAGGCATTGCTCGATGAAGATCCGTCATAAACGCAAGAAGAACTTGCAAAATGACTTGGCGTCGCTCAGGAAACCATTTCCGATCGTTTGAAAGCAATGGGAATGATCCGAAAGGTAGGACATTGGGTGCCGTATGAATTGAAGCCACGAGACGTCGAACGCCGATTTTGCACGTCCAAATGCTGCTTGAACGCCAAAAAAAGAAGTCTTTTTTGCATCGAATCGTCAATGGTGATGAAAAATTGGTACATAAGGATAATCCAAAACGTCGGACAATGTATGGATACCCCGGACATGCCTCAACATCGACGGCCGTTCAGAATATTCATTGCCTGAAGATTATACTGTGCATTTGGTGGGACCAGAAGGGTTTTGTGAATTATGAGCTGCTAAAACCGAATGAAACAATCAGATTGCGGCCAAACCGGTCGAGTTTTTCAGAACGGGTATCCATGAATGGCCAGAAAAATGGGAAAAATGTGTGGCCAGCGATGGGCAATACTTTGAATATTGAAATTATATCTATTTTTCCTCAATAAAGCATTGATTTTTGAAAAAAAATTTCAAGTCCTTTTACGTAATGTAGCATTCGTATACATACGTTACCCGTTGAATGTTATAATATGACTCAAATACTTTCCGAAAATGTGGAACCAATTAGACCAATTAGTCTACTTCCAATTCTTTCGGAAGTATTTAAGAAGCTTTTACATGCCCGCATTGAACCCAACCCGACGAGCTCAAAAATAAAACCTGATCATCAGTTCGGATTCAGAAAGCAACACTCAACCATTCAACAAGTTCACCAAGTTATGAAATTGTCCCTTTTTATTGATATTTTTTTTTTGTAACAAAATAAAAACGACATCAAATCAAATTTAACCAAAACCTATTCAGGTGTTCATTTTGTAAATACACTTTGAATAGATTCGATCGCTTTATTCGTTCTCAAGATATGCGTGACAAAAACAATTATGACTCGGCCGCACAATTCAGCCGAAACGGCTGTTATTTCGCATTCAACGTTGGCATTCAGCTCTTCCAATGTCGTCGGCTTGTTGGCATAGGCCAATGACTTAACCTAGCGATAGCCCTGGCCACCCACAGTAACGTGACGATCGTTATGACCCAATAACACCGCGCATGTAAACTGCACCAAGCAGTTATTTTTTGTGGGCGAAGTGGTGATTCATGAAGCAAATGTGGATTTTCACCCGACCAATATTTTGTTTATTGACGAACCCATTGAGGCTCAAATGAGCTCCGTCACTGAAGATGATTTTGCGATGAAATTCATCATCTTGGCGCATTTTCTCCAGAGCTCAATCGGAGAACGCACGTCACTTCAAATGGTCCATCGGGTTCAATTTTTGAGTCAGCTTGATCTTGTGTGGGTGTAAACTAAGATCCTTATGCAAAATACGCCATAATGTGGTCTGAGCGAGAACGCCGTGGAGTTGACTGGTTTGGATCGGTTGCTTCGGACGCCTGAACGGCAGCGACACTTTGACCATAACGTTGTCTCACTCACACCCCAACATCACACAACGAATATGTAGACTCAAATTTTTGAAATTAACTTGTTATTGCCTGTCTACTATATTAAGATGAGAATTACAACCAAAATTTGGAGTTAACGCTCTTGAAATTGCGGTAACCGACTCCGAAGGTACAATTTTCAGATTTCGTGTACTTTAATATGATGAAAATGTTGAGTTAAAATAATAATATGACAACGACAGTTCTAAGATCAGTGAAGGAGTTCAGGAGAAGGAGATCAGCTTAAAACTGATTTGCTCGCCCTTTTTTGTAAAATCTAGGCCACCAGTTTTGAAAGTCTAGAATATCCTTGTAGTTGTAACAGTGGACGGCTGTTTGTTTCTTCTTTGAATCCGGTAGTATTCTTCGGGAAGGCAAATTCGATCGCACTTATTTACAACCCTGTTCACGAACAGGGAAACAGTGACATATATTTTTAAAATTTTTGGGTAGTCGTGAGGGTCATCAAAAATCTCCGCACCATTGAATTCTTACAGTTTTGACCTGGACACCCATTTTAGAATATGTGTTACTCCTTTATCACTTGAGGTATTTAATTAAAAAATAAAAAAGAAACGTTCATAGTTTATAAATTCAATTCAATTCAGTGCATTTTTTTAATTCTTTAACTCAACTATTTATTAAACAACTAACTGGCCCTATACGGGCGCTTCAAGCTGAACCTAACAATTCAATAATATGTCTTTCGACTTAAGTCTGTAACTAACTTGTTACAAAACTGAGAAAAATATAATTGTTTAAAAACAAAAGCTTGGTGTAAGGATTTTTATTTATTATTACTCAAACTAGATCTAGAAATAAACTTAAAACTAATCAAAAACATTAAATCTTAACCTTACTTAAAATAACATTAAAACTAATTACTATAATACAACCTTAAAAATATGCAAGCCGGCCAAGTGTAACAGGACATGCTATCACTTCTGCCTTAAGGGCACTTAAGATTAAAATATAACATACCACAGAGTTTAATCTCCGTCCGGCCACCAATAGTGTTGATATTGCCTTTCGACATCAGCTCTATCGCGGTCCGATACCGCCCTACTATACCGAAGAGTCTCCGGTGAGCTACTAACGACGTTTTGGTCCACAGCGTTTCGACAGACGTGGAAGATTACCGCTTATATATTATGGATCAGACCTTTTCTATTGAGCGTACTTAGTTTAATTGGACTCTTGGGTGCTTGATCCTCATGATAAGTGTCAAAATGGCCAATATCATCCTTTAAGTTCGATTTTCCTTAGGAATGAGTCTATTTGCTCTTTAATTTTGTCAATACATTCAGAAGATGTTGTAACGATTATTATGATAACCTTCTTAACTTGCCTGGAGATGCTTGGAGATGATGAAGGTTATTCTATTACCTTCTTTTCTTGCAAAGTTTTGATTACATTTTCACTTAATATTCGACGGCTTGCTACGGGCTTAGATTCCATTAGTCTCATTTGGAAAATATCCTGCTCATTTTTAGTTTCGATTTCTAGTAAATTCGAATAAAGCTAATTCGACCTTATTTCCATTTCCAAAACGAAATACGGGCAAATTTTGGATTTGGACACATGGAATCTTGCGCGGGTTACGTGGGCATTAGGAAAATAATTATAGTAAGTTCTTTAACTCACTCTCCGTCAATCGGACGAGAGATATCTTAATACATATAAAAAAGACAAAAAGCCTCACTTTAATTGAACTTGCACGCATTTTCGACAAAAGAGCAGGACGCCAAACTCTGTCAAATGCCTGTGAAAAATCCAGTGCAACTATCCTTGATTCGCCGAAATTTTGTATTGACTGGTTTGGTGGTACAGGTAATCAAATCGCCATGTTGCTACGAAAACTATATTGTCCGTCCTTAGGGAGTTTACGTGATCCGCGATATTTCTTCAGCTGACGATTTATTAGCATCTTCTAAGACCTTAGAAAGAAGGGACGTTAGTGCATTTGGTCTTCAAGTCGGCTTTGTGGTTTCAGGATGGACCATATAATTTTCATTGCACGACGATAAAAGAAATACCATTTGGCTTGGTTTTGATTTTACCGATACTTAAGTTAGAGTAGTAGATCGTAGCAAAACATTGATGTTCCGACGCGACTCGCTCGTGAATTTTTTAACTCTTGTGGTATATCACGCTTATTGGACCTAATTGTTCCAACTAATGTTAGGTTATAGGGTGCTTTCAACAAGTTTCTTGCCAATGGAACAGATGTAAGCCAGTTGGCTGAGAGCTATTTTCAGCAGCTGTTTAAAATACAGCTTTACTCCAAAACTATGGAGGATAGCTAAATTGGTATTCATACCAAAGAGTGGAATAGCCACACAGAGGTCACCAAAGGTCACCATTTCATCTGAAAACAATGGAAAGTAATAGAGACTGGATTAAAAACGTCTTATCCTGTAGAAGTATCTACTTCGGGCTAGGACACTACAATATTATCAGAAGACCAATCAGAGGAACCCCACAAGGAAGCGTACTCTCTGGATACTGGTAGTGAATGAAACTCTTATGATGTTTTGTCATATCGGCTGCGGACGACATACGACATAGCCCTAGTGGTAAAAGGAAAAATTCTCCATACCATTAGAGATATTAAGGAAACTTCGCTAAATAAGCTAACAAGATGGATAAGAAGAGTAGGTCTAGATGTAGACCCGTCTAAAACAAAGCTCGTACTGTTGACAAGAAAATACAAAATATCTCAAATAAGCCCACCAAAAATGAAGAATAATCAACTAAGTTTCACTAGTCAAAATACCTACGCATTATATTAGACAGCAAACTAAGTTGGAATCAAAATATTTAAGACTGTATTAGGAAGGCAGCGGTGGCTTTGTATACATGCAAGAGGGTCCTCGGCCCCAAATAGGGACTGAAACCGAGATTGACGCACTGGATGCTTACTGCAGTTGTCAGACCAATCCTAACATATGGTATCCTCGTATGGTGGCCAGCAATGAATATAAAAGAAAATCTGAGAAAGGTAGGCAGAATCCAAGGATCGGCGTGTATATGCATCTCGGGGGCACTTCGTTCCACACCTTCAACAGCCATGGAAATTATGCTACAACTGCTTCCCATGGACATATACGGGAAACTGATAGCGATTAGGTTGTCTGAGTGTAACCACTGAGCAAAACACATAGCCCAGGTCATGCGGAAGAATGCGAGGCATACAGACTATATCACACCTATCCTAGACGGGTTATCTATCGTCATATACATAGACAGCTAGGCGGCCATCAAGGCTCTGGACACACCATCAATTAAATCCAAGATGGTAAAACTTTGCCGCCTATCTCTCAGGGAGATAGCGGTCAGATATAACCTTACCCTATGCTGTGTCCCTGGGCAAAGTGGTATTCCACTAAATGAAAGAGGCGACGAGCTATTTAAAATAGGGGTGAGCTTGCCACTGGCAATAAATCAGGAGACCCCTTACCCCTTACAGATGCCATAAATATCACCAATTTAGACGATATGTCAGACATAAAGATTCAGAACATAGCAAAATTCATTAAGCAAACAAACTGGTTATAACCGATAATAAAATGGACAATATCTACAGAGACCACTTGCATACCAATCAGGTATTTCTAAGGTATCAGTTAGTCCCCTGGTGTATAAATCACCGGTAAGTGATAACACAATGGATCCAAACAGGATCTAAGTGGGTCACAACTGTTTCAGATGTGAAAATCACACCTACCTACCTACCTATGTTTCTGCTGCTTCCATTGGAAAATTTTGTAAGTTCCTTACCGAAATATTCTCCTAGAGTTTGTGTACATTTTCCTAGATAAGGAATTGCATCAATCACATATTGTGTCGCACTGTATGACTATTTTAATCCCATATCTATTGGGCTTGTTGGGAATGTACATGCGAAATGGACATCGGCCTCGGAAACCCAGAAGCTGTTCATCAATTGTTACATACGCTCCCGGGATGTAATAAGAACAGCATTTGTTTATCAAAATTCCACATATTTTTCTGATTGGTGTGAATGCATCAGTCAGTTCTACATGTTATCAAAATATCAAACCTTTCTCTGCTCATCGCAGCAACGTATCTGTTTCCACAGTTGTTAAGTGGTTGTTTTTTAAAATCAGCTGTCACTGTCAATACGCTAATTAAAGCTTGAATTTCGCCTATGGTTGTTGAATGGAAGAATGCTTTTTTGACTGGAGTTCAACATTTGTCCATTTTGTGATTTCCTCGAGAATTTCGTTGGAAAGAAAATATTAAAACACTAGAGAGGATCGATATAGCATCTATTTGCTCGATTTGGACCTTTGGTGGCTCTTATTATTTGTGTAGCCTGGTCGATAATTATTGAAATGAAAAACAAACGAGAACTCAACAACGTTATAATTTATTTAGTTTCCCTTTTTTTTCTTCTTTCGTTCAATAATTGACAAAGACAAATTTATTACCCGAAGGTTCGATAGTGGATATATTAAGCGGTTGGTGGTTGCTGGCAAAGTGAACGAGAGAAGAAATTGTTTCGGAAGAAAGGCCTTTATTGGCGGTGAATTGAATTCAGATGAAAGCAGTTAATGCTCTCTTTGACGTATTCTTGTTTGCGACAGTAAAAGTCCCGGTACCGCCAATGGTAATACCGGGACCGGTATAAATTTCGATTGTTTATAATCTTTTATTGTAAACTCACCATCGCACTATCAAACCATAGGGTGATCTATTTAATTTAAGAATCTATGTTGTAATAATAATGTTAAATATAACAATTTGACTTTAGCTTTAGGAAAAAATAGAATATGCAAAAATTGAAGTTAAGAAAATTAATTCACAAAATATTAACAAACCGTGAATAGGTTAATTTCTTAACAAAGCCAATGGTGAATTTTGCGGAACAATAATAGAATTTCTTATTGCACCCGACGTGCTTTGCGTCGCAATTTCAATATTTTCTCACTCTGAACTTACCTTTTCATCTTCATCGAAATCACTTTGTACTTCATCTTCCAACAAATTTTCGTCCACTTTGCTGTCCGATCAATCAATTTCTTCATCGGTTTCATATATACTATATATCGTCCAAATATCTGTCTAACTGTGCACTGTTTTGTGGTGCTGAGTGTTTTGTGGTGTCATTTTATATTTTAACGTAACATAAACTCTTTTTTTTTTTCTACTTTGACGTGTAGTATCTATCATATATAAACTGCGGTTATATATGTTTAGTGATAAACTTACCAAATCGGCTCGTGCCTCTCTTGCAAGATCTTATTGTTGACTAGGTTGGCAAGAAGCAAGAGAAGAGTAGCTCACACACACTCACAAATAAATTGTAGTGATATATTCAAAACTACATACGTCGATTCGATGTAAGTTGTCTTTCTGGTATTAAATATAGGGGTTTTCAATAAGAGCGCTACAAAAGTTTTTTTTTTTAAAACGGTTTTGAAATTCTTTATTCCTGTGAAAGTACGTTCGATGCCATTATGTATGGAACTCGATTTCTTTTGCATGGCCACCACGTGCACGCTTGCAGAAGTCCAGACGCTGAAGCCAATTTTCGACGGTTTTCAAGCATAAATCGGCCGATACTGCTGCAACTTCACGTTCGATATTCGTACGAAGTTCATCAATCGTCGCTGGCTTGTTGGCATAGACCATAGACTTGACGTGGTGGTCGAGAGGCTTCAGTTCTTGCGTCAATTTAATCTTGTAAGGATGTAGGCCAAGATCTTTTCGCAAAATTCGCCACAACGACATCACAGAGATGCCCAACGCTTGAGAACGACGTGGAGAGACACATTTGGGCTTTCTGCAACTGAAGCCTCAGCGGCAGCAATATTCTTGACACTACGGGCAGTTCTTTATCTCACTGGCAAGGGAACATTTTGTACTGTGCCTGTGGATTCAAATTTTTCCACTAGACGCTCAATTGTTGATCTGCTAGGACGATTATGACGACCATAAATTGGACGTAGCTCTCTAAACGTTGAGGCCGCTGACTCCGAAATTCGGTAGAAAATTTTAATAATTTTGACTCGTTGTTGGCTCGTATATCTTTCCATCATGAAATGGCAAACCTTTCTTAAGAGAAATGTCAAAAGAGCGGCAAGAAATATGGCGTCGTTTGCTGTCCCTGTCGCTCTACTTTTGTAGCGTCCCTGTTGAAAAACTCTTTAAAACACTTGTCATTGCTAACCCTTTTAATAAGTACTTTGCTTCAGTAACAAGCAGTTCAAGATGTCAAATTTACCAATCTCGTTTGAATCGGTGTTTGTTTTCTGTAAACCGTCGACAACCATTTCAGGGAAATAGTTTTGCTTACTTTAACCGCTTTTGAGATTTTAATGATTTTAAATTGGTAGCCGCAAGAATTCAAATGCTTGTGGATTTGATGGCATTTCGAATGTAGTTGACGTTTTAGCAGTTGTTTTTAATCGCAGTATAGTTTCGGGGGTTTTCCAGATAAACTTAAATGCGCTGACATTTTTCCATTATTCAAAAAAGGTTCGAAAGAAGATATGAGCAATTGTAGACCTTCCTGTGTTTGTTAAGGTTTTTGAAAGAACTGTAGGGAATAGGATAGCATCGTTTTATATAAATCTAAGTTTTTTAGCTCAACGCGATTTGGTTTTCAGCAGGGAAAAAATCGACTGCTCTCTTTTTTACTTTCTTTTGCTCTCCTATTTTTCTGGTCTTGATGCGAAAAAGTTCACTGCAGGTATCTTTGTAGATATAATGAAAGCTTTTAATGTGGTTAAACACACAATCCCTTTGAGGAAAATTGAATAGATCTCGAAGAGTTAAAATTGGAGAATCGAGACGCGACATTCTTTTTTTTTATTTGGCAGTGCCCCAAGGTTCTGTGTTGGGACCTTTTTTGTTTCTCATTAATATTAATCCCTTTAAAGCTAATATTACTGCTTTCGCTGATGATGTTGACTGTTCTTATAGTTCTGACACTGCTCTGGAAGTGGTGTCAGCCGGGACCTGGTCAGTTTTTAAGTCTTTTATCTAAAGTTTAATTTAATCCTGAAGTATTCTTTCATGCGCCTGAGTGTCAAAGATACAAACTTGCAGGTTGCAGTTGTTGTACTTCAAACTTTTCTTACAATTTTTGAATTCAAAGAGTCGATGAGTTAAAATATTTAGAGCGAACTTTTTTCTAACCATACTGAGTTGTTAAGGAAATATCTTCGCTGCACTCTCCGGAATTTTTTCATTAAAAAATGTTTACTGAACTGAACTTCTTCTTGTTTTAAAGTCCTTAAAACGTTCTTCAATAGATCGGGAAACCTCAACTGGAGATTAACGGAAGATTACAATTTACTTAGAAACTTTTCGAATTTTGTTTCTGTGCCAAATTTTCGCACTACTGCCTAGTTTCATCGTACCGTCTCTTCAATAGACTTCCACCTGTATTCAGAGCTTTGGAAATTTCTGGAGTGACAGTGGCTTTTGGATCTTAGCTTTGCAGCATTTCAAAACTTTTTCTCTAAAATTCTGATTTAATTTAAGTTTAATTTAAGGTAAATTAACTTGAACATTTATTGTTTTGAGTAAAGTTAATAAGGGTCCCACCACAACCATATTTTTATACTATAATTTTAGCCTGTTGAAGTGGCATTTTAATGTAAAATGATTATATAATTGCAGAACTGAATTAATTTCAAATGAATTGTACTGTACTGAAATTGATTGAAAAAATGTTTCTTACTCAATTTGTTTGACCAATTATCCATGAAGTCGGGCATTCATTTGTTTCCATTTAACGGGTTGCCTTATATTTTTTTTTACTTTTATTTGGTACTGGTCTTTTTAAATTACTCCGACCTTTGAACATAAAACAATGAATGATGCTTTCATGCATGATGTGCAATGTTTGATTGCAAGAAATATCGGCGAACAGTGTAGAATATTTTTGTATACATTCAGTTTTTCAATGTACAATTATTTACATACGTAAAGCATTTTGGATATTTCAGCATAAGCATGATTTTTTGGCGCTTACACTGTTCTTCCCCGCACCGATTCAATTGTAAGAGTACACATTGAACATTGGTGCCGGACTTAATCTTTATTTACCTCATACGTCTAAGTAAAATGATAAAGAGACGAAGTACAGTGTAAGTTCACTATTGTTTGCTTAAACAAAAATAGCATGTGTATACAGCTATCCACAAAAGTCTGCGTACAGTGATGAAACTTTGGAAATTAGAGGCACCAAATAGTTAATATTAGATCTTTCCAATTGGCATATTCCAGTAAAAGAAGATTAAACGCATTCATTTTCGAAAATATTTACTTTTATTTTTTATTTTCTTGAGAAAAAAATTGAACAAAAATAAAAAAAAACACAAAAGTCTACTTACAGCACTAAAATAAAATGGAAAAAAAAAATAGTTCAATTGAATAAAAAGTCATTTTATTTTTTTACTTTTATGTTCAATATTTAGTGGGATAACCTTTCATCTAGAGAACCTCCTTCAAAGGCTTTTGCATAGAAGAACCTAGTTGTTCTGTGCATGAACTAACAATATTTCTCCATTCTCTAAGTTTATTCCGTATTTTGTGCGTTCGGATCCTGCGTTCTAAATTATGTGAGGGGTATTGAACAAAAGTCATTGTCTTATTGGAAGTAAAAATCATTTGAGACTCGCAGCATTTCAGCACTGTCCTATAGATCCCTCTTGAGGATATCAATGTAGGTGAACTGGTCCATGATTCCTTCTTTTATTTCCACCTTACCGACCCCCGATGCAGACATACAGTCCCATACCATCAAACCTCCACTTCCATGTTACACCGTAAACCTTGGATTGAGTGCATTGTTCCGTAGTCGTCAGACTCTCAAGCCGTCCGAGCGAAAATGTTATATTTTGACTCGTCCGAGAATATAACATTGCGCCCAAAAGTCTGGAGATTTATTGACAAATTCCTTTGCGAACATGAGACGAGACGTTTCTGTATAAAATATTGTTCACATAGGGTTTTTTTCTGCGTGTGCACGACCTTAATCCCATATTGACGATGACCCTTCTTATTGTTTCTGGATGCACTGTGGTGCATTTCGAGATGCGAACTTATATTTTGAGCGCTAATGAAAGGCTCCTCGTCCACAATTGGTTTGATTCCCAGGTTATCCCTCACAGTAAGCTTAGGTGGTCTTACAGATCTTGGCTTCGTTTCGATTCGACCATCATCCCTAAAGCGACTTATTGTTTTCTGAAATCGTTGACGGAATCTTGATGCTATTTTGGGTATTGGAGAGTTCGACTTTTGCTGTTGTATGTACAAATTAAGAATCAATTGCCTCTCAGACACACTTTACAGACAACAAAGCAATTTAGTCATATCTTTAAAAAAAAAGCTTACCGTTATTTCTTTAGCATCGTTGTCATTCAAAAAACCCTGTTTACACGAACACGAGTGAGCAGTCATGTAGTGACTACACACTGTAGTGCTCACTGCTGCACTACTTTGTAAAAGAATAGGGGTGCAATGAGTGAAATGGAGCATTTATTTCATCTCTCGTCCGAGTACACACGATCCTCACCTCACAACCGAACCAATTCTGACGTTCAACCTCAACCTCACTACTCTAAATCGTCTAAACAGGCTCAAAGTCAATGAAAAAGCGACAGTTAAAAATGACAGACACATGAATTCATAAGATTTAACGGATGAGAAAATGAGATAGGAAGCATTATGCAGTGTTTCTTATGTTCGTGGTTCTCTTTGGGCTCTGCTTCGTACCCCCTCAACTCGTGTTTAAAAATACAGAGTGGAATCGGCTGGAAACTATTGAGAAATTATTTTATGATTTTATAAACACAAGGAAAGGATACATTAAACTGCCAAAGTTTACCAACTTATTCTCAAGATCTTCAGCTTGACAAAACAGCCGTCGAATTTTCTTATTCATAATTCCAAAAATTGGCGGTTGGAAAGGGGCTTTAAAAGGGATAGTACATTTACATCTTCATTCAAAGTTTACACATCTATAGTCGTATAGTTGGACTTTATATCACTTTGTTATTCTATAGACAGGTATTCTTTAAGATAGTTTTTCTAATTTTGTTGTGTTTCTGATTTCCCCAACATTTAATGGCAGCGAGTTCCTGAGTCGGTGACATTGACAAAGGATGTACATGTACAATCTGCTAGATTTTAGAAACTTAAGCTTTTGATGAAGGTCATCTGGCTGACCGGTTTAAATCACTTCATAGAGGAGATATAGGCAACGGTACCTCATAAGGTTCACAATAGAGCAGCCATTCATTTGTTTGGCGTACTCAGAAACATGGACGTATCGTTTCAAACTATATACATAGCGTCCAACATTGTTATAAGCAACGTTAAGTTTTTTTTGACTTTCACAATCTTATCTCACAGCAACATAAAAGAATCGGCAAGAGAAGGGATATGGCCAAGAGAAGTTTAGTTTTTGTTGGGAGAAAACTGTGTGTTTGTCATAGAGTACAGAGTCCACAATAGACTTTTCCAATAGTGATATTGAGATGTTTATTCCACGATAAAGTTCTATTAAAGGTCATACCTAAGTTTTTCGCTGTCTCGACGTACTCTATGGTGCTATCTCCAAATTGGATAGTCGAAAAATCAGACAAATCTAGCACTTTTTTAGAAATGACTAAAACTTTCGGTTTGTAGGTATTTAAACATAAATTGCAGCTTACAGACCAATTTTGTAATGCGGGGAAATCTTCGTTGAGTTTCCTAGTAGCTTCTTCGATCATGTTTAAGGGGCAGCTTAAGGAAAGCTGTACATCATTAGCAAACATATGTACAAAACTATTTATGACATGTAGAGAAAAAAGTATCGGTCCAAGAACGGACCCCTGAGGAATGCCACTATACACCGGTAGAAAGTCCGACATCTTATTATTATTAACAACTCGTTGACACCGTCCAGTCAAGTACGATTAAATTAGTTTGGTCGTTTCCAATGAAAATTTGAAGTTTGTTTTGAGCTTTGTACACAATACTTTGTGGTTCACAGTGTCAATGGCTTTTGAGAAATCGAACAGGGTCAGATATGTTAAATGATTCTCATCAATAGCTTTTCTTTTGGTATCAACCACCAATATAAGGGCCGTTTTGTAGCTTTTCTTGCCCCGGAAACCAGATTGATGAGTTATGAGGAGCTTTTCTTCTGTCAGATGCTTAAGGATTTGGGTAAGTATGATCTTCTCAAATACTAGATAGATAAATATAGGACTACTGCAATTGGTCTGTAGTCACCTATACTAGTTTTTTTTTTTACCATTGGTACTATTTTTACCTTCTTCCACTCATAGGTTATGAAAGGTAAGATAATCGGTAATATAATTTTCACAAATTTGGTGCTTATACCATCCTAGCCCATGGCATTTGATTCTATTGATAATAACGAAGTCAATACATCTTCTTGGCGTAAGCCGTAGAAACTAAAAGTTCTTCTGCTGTCCTCACTACCGAGTTCCAAAAATTCAGCAGGATCTATGTCACTGGAAAATGATGATGAGGAGACAAAATTTTTGTTGAGCAGATCACAATCAAGATCATCAGGGATTCTCGGAGGTTGTTTTCCGATTCCAATTTTTTTAATGGAGTCCCATATGCGTTTTCCCGATGATGCCTGACCAAGGGCTCTTTCATAAAAGTGTGACTTAACGGCTCTTATCTTTGACACCACATGATTTCTTAAGCTACAATAGTCTTGAAAGAGCTCATTAAGCTGAAACCTTTTCCATTTTTTATATGCAGTGTCGCGTTTTCGCATGAGTTTACGAATATCTGAGGTCAACCACTCAGGGGCGTTGTTTTTAATGATTTTTCTCCTTATTGGGATATGTGTTTCGTAAAGGGATAAAACCTGCTCCTGAAGAAAGTTAACTTTATATTTAATATTTTCCCAATACCTGCTTAGAGTATCCTGTTCCAGCGCATGACGGTCATAATTCTTAAAGCCCCTGTAATAAGTTATAGGTTTTTCTACAGTTGTTTCGAAGTCGAAAGTCAAATATAAGAGTTCATGTCTTTAGAAACACGGAGCAGCAAGCTGGCTTAAAAGTATAACTTCACACAGAAAAACTTTAATAAAAAAAATACAAAAAAGAAATATATATATTTAATGCTAAATTGCAAAGTGTTCCAAAGTCCATTTTTCAAAGCGTCCAATACTTACGAATCCTTGAATGTGTGCTGGCAGGGAATGACACAGCCTAATACTGAGAACAAATAACAATCGGGAAGAGTTCAACAAAAGTCAATCTTAGAGATCGCTAGAAGGACAGTTTTTCATATTAATATGGTGGTGTTCTAGACCGGATAATTTTATATAGGTGGATGCAATTAAGCGCTTTTAAGAATTGCTTCAGAGTACAGCACAATAAAAAAGTACCCTGTCGAGAAATATGATCATACCTTCTTAATCCGTAAACATTCCACACTGAGTCACTGAATGCAACTTCAAGTTTGTACTGCGATAGAGTGTCCACATTTTTAAAGACTATCCAGCGTATGTTATAATGGGGATGACCAAGGCTTAAACCGATCAAAGCCGAGTCTCCATAGGCGTCAAGCACGCAGTCAACCATAGTTTTCTTAGACAATCGTTGATACGTCCAATAATACTATGCATGATCATTTTATATTTACGAAGGCTGCTAGATATATTTCTAGCCTAATAATGAAAATGCGAATATTTACCATCAAAAGTGGTTTAATTGTTTTTCAAAGTATTCTCCAGCATGATTTATACACTTTTGCATGCGCTCAAACCAATTGTCGAAACACTTTTTCCACTCCGATTGAGACACCTCTAAAACAAGGTTTTTGAACGCTTCAACAGCATGTTCTGGCGACGAAAATCGTTGACCACGCATTTTGTTGTTGATGTGCGGGAATAAAAAGAAGTCATCGGGTGCCAAGTCAGGGCTGTTCGGCAGATGACTCATCAATTCGACGTTTTGACCGGTCAAAAAGGCACTGGTTTGAGCCGATGTGTGAAAGCTCGCATTGTTATGGTGAACAATGATTCGTCTTGTCTTGTTCGTTTTTCTAATTTCTCCGAAGACCGCAGGGAAACAAATTGTGGTGTACCACTCAGAATTGACCGTCCTACATTGCTCAAGCGGAACAGTCGCCACATGACCAGTTTTACCGAAGAAACAGGCGACCATTTGCTTCGAAGTGCTTCTTAGACGAACAACTTTTGTTGGATTTGGCTCGTCTTCGAAGACCCACACGGTCGATTGTTGTTTTGTTTCGGGCACATATGCATAGATCCATGATTCGTCACCTGTGACACTCTCATAAAAGTCTTTTGAAGCACCGCGATGGCATTTTTTTAACATCTCTTTGCACCAATCGATACGAGCCTTTTTCTGAGCGATTGTCAAATTTTGAGGGATCCAACAAGAACGAGGTCTTCATGCAATATCAAATGTATGCTGGTGGGAGAAATGCCCAGGGATGCCTCTATCTCACGGTATGTCACACGACGATCTTGCATGATCAGTTCACGCACGGCATCAATGTTCTCTGGCACAACGGCCGTTTTTGGACGACCTTCACCGAATTCGTCTTTGAGCGAGCGTCTGCCATGACTGAATTCATTAAACCAGTTTTTCACAATGCTATCGGATGGTGCTTCATCGCCATACAAACATTTCAGTTCATCAATGCATTCTTGTCGTGATAATCCACGTCGAAAGTTGTGAAAAGTGATCGCAAGAAAGTGTTCACGAGTTAATTCCATTTTTTTGCCAAGATGAATTTTTCAAGTCTCTGTAAATAAAACAATTCACGATTAAATGACAACGAGTTCTGAGTGATGTTATGCTAAAAAATGTCAAACTTTCCAATGGAAATGTCAGATTGCACCTGGCAACACTTAGTGTTGCCTAGGCCAGAAATATATCTAGCAGCGTACGTAATCGAAAACCAAGACTTGAAGTTGACTCAACATATTTAATTTTTAATATAAAAATGTTCGGCAGAATATGGAATTCCAAAGTTTTATTGGATATTGGAATAATTTGTGATTTTGCTTGGCTTAAGACAAACCCAATTGCAAGAGCCCATATATAATTAGTTCATAGATCCTCATTAAATCTACACTGCAGCTCAGTTTAGTTGCTGAAAGGCCTAGATAAGTACAGTAAGACGTCATCAGCATACAAGTGAAGACTTACGAGATAGCAGGACAGTGGTAGCCCTGCGGTACTCCTTGCCTGATATTTAAAGTTGAATATTTCCTATGGACTAAAACCCACTGCTGTCTGTCACTTAGATAGCTGCAAATTTAATAAACCGCCCTTTCAATAAAATTGAAATAACGCCGCAATTTATAACACAGAAGCTTACGATTTACCGAATCAAAGGCCTTTGAGAAGTCTGACAAGCACAGAAGTGAAACATGACCCGTATCAACAGTCTGCCTTATGCCAATTTGAAAGATCTTATATTTACAAGTTGGCCAAAACGCCTCTTATTTCCAAAGTTTCATCACTGTACGCTGACTTTTGTGGATAGCTGTATGGAAAAATGTACACATTGTGATCAGAACTAATTCTGTGCACCGCTACTTAGTTTAGGCACACAAAAAAGGTATTGACTCCTTAGCTTACAGCATAATACTTAACCACCGATCGCAATGATCATGATAATTGTTCACCTGATATTTCGTTATTCCATGCCTCAAACACGCGCGAACTCGTGAAGCAATAGTTTGTGGCCAGTCAGTGAGCGATTTAGTTTCATTGTCACCACGTTGATTTTGAAGCATCGCGTTGTTCTTCACTAGTGTAACAGTAAGCATTTGCAAGTTTAAGTTGTGGCTTAGTGCAAAAAAAACCCAACGCACACAAGTAATTATAAAATACGAAGGATCATTCGCGCATCATTAAATCACCCTTAAACATTGGAGTGAGTCTATCAGTAAGAGCCAAGCTTAAATAAACTCGAAGCCATCACTAATGTAATCTGAATTGGTGAAAGGATCCTATTAAGTGTTTTTTAATTTAACATAAGCCTTTTTTAATTTGCAAAGTGTTTTGCGATTTTTTTTTTTTTGAATTTTGTTGGTAGTGAGAAATCAAGCTTGCTTATGTAAAAATTCAGCTGACGTTGAATAATGTTTGATAATTCGGGTGTTCAATTTTTGTTTATTTATTTAATTCATACGTTAGGCTTATTTGCAGTTGGTTTGTATTCACAGTATGAGTCTGCATGAATACACTGATTTTCGACTGGGTACACTGCTTCACAACATAGTAGAGTAGTGTAAATATCCGAATCTATTCGAATTAGCAATCGAATCTTTACGGAAGAGTAGCGGACTCTAGCGATGAATAAACTTGAAGTAATGGGAACCAACAACACTGAGTCGGATTCAATATTTTATTGAACGGAATATTTACAATTGTTCTTAAGGCTAAATTTAATTTTTTTTTTGTTTTTTTAAATATGTTCTGGCTCAACAATAGGGGCCCAGCGAAATACATAAGCTCTTTTTCTAGTGAATACATACACAAATAATATTCAAAAAATACATACTCAAAAAAATAAACAAGTCTTGCTGCTGGTTGAATCTCGAGTCGTTTCAATCCGGTTGATGTTGATGTCTTGTATGTTGTTTTACGGCCTTATCCGCGTTACTGGGTTGAGTCTACTTCCTTGTAGAATGCTGCTGGTCCTTCGTCGACGTCGCCAGTGCTGCGTTATCTGCGTTCTCCTGGTATTTCTTCATTAGCCATGTTGCTGATTTTGTTGTTGTTGTGGGTCCTTGTTGCTTCGACAAATTTCTTGAACATCCGCAGCTGCTGAGCGGAGTTATCCGGGCAGATCCAGTCCGGTGAATATCCTATGAATCTTTCTTTAGAAGGCTTCCAGGTTCAGCATATACGTTTTTGATGCTGTGAACCAAACCAGGAATCTGTATGTTATTACGGGTCTGATGACACAGCAGTAACTCGGTCTGTTGGCGGTGATAGGTCGCATGTCATTATGTTGAACAGCTTCAGAACAGACCCAACTTTGGTTCCTTGGGCTACACTGGCTTCAATTATCTTTAAGCTGGACTTCTCCTGGTTCACCTGAACGTAGAATTTTCTGTGGATGAAAAACGAGTATAATATTTTTATTAGTGGCTAGTTTGAACAACACTGAGTCTGCTGAGTGCACGCAAGCATAAACTATGTTTGTATTATAAAAAAAATTATGGGATTAGGGTGATAAATTCAACTTGAATGACGCTTTTCCCAAAAAGGTCATAAAATTTAACTGTTTTTTTTTGTCTCACTTGATTACGAACAGTAACTTAATCTACCTGTTGGCAGCTTGCTATCACCCTACCAGGCTCGTTTTATGGCTTCAATAATCTCTTCCGTTTCACCGCAATGACTTCCTCCTTCGAAGACTTGTCTTGAAAGCCAACCCCATGTTCAGATCGGGTGAATATCGCTGCAGCTCTTTGTATTGCCCGCCTTTCCAGAAATGTTGTTGCTTTGCTGACTCTTCCCCTGTGGTTTAATCCATATTTCTACAGCAGTGACGCCTCTTCCAATCTGGCTGGCTATAAGACGTATTTTTTTCCCGGTAAGTTCGAATTTTTCCTATTTCCTCCTTGGTCCTCTACACATTTGTGTGACTTGTTCAATTGGGTTTTCCCAGATAAGCGAAGGTTTTGAAAAATATCATTAAATTGAAACAGAAAACTGCCCGTTTGTAAACAAGTGAGACGGAGTGAACATGCGTCCTAAATTCTCAATTTTTTATTTCATAGAAAGTTATCCCAAGCACACTAAAGAGCAACGTTTGGCATGCCTGAGAATAACAAGCACTCAAAACACCACGCCGACCGCTGCCATCCAAGCAATTCTAAATATAACACCTGTAAAACTGGAAGCAAAAAGACAAGTAGGACTCTCGGCCATAACACTCAAGCCACTGGGTCACTTTGACTAGAGGAAAAACACCGGGCATAGGAATTTTGAACATTTTAAGGGTGATGATACCACTACTAGATTGACAAAGCGACCTAGATGAGAAAACTCTCACCTTCAAAAACAATTTTAAGACAATTTTGCCCAGCAGAACTTCTTGGACGAACGGAAACACGACAAAAGAACCCGGTGTTATACTTTTTGTACGGACGGTTCTTACATATCGTCTGGATCAGGGGCAGGGATCTACTGTTCGAACCCACCGAGAGAAATCTCAATTCATCTTGAACCATTCGTCACGATGTTTCAAGCAGAATTTTTCGCAATACTAACTGGAGTAGAAAAAATCACCGAACCCAACTTACAGGAGAAGCAGTGCAAACATAAACTGAACAAACTAGCAACAGTGAACGACGTCAGTATAACTTCGATGTCGAGACACGAAGGTGTAACGGGAAACGAAAAAGCTGACGAACTGGCAAGGAAAGGAATAGGAAATATCCACCAAAACCCTGTAAAGGGAATACGCGTCCCGCTGACAGCTATTAAAAGTGCTATACACGAATGGGCAACGCTGGAATTCACGAATCGCTGGGTCAACCTGGGTAGCGAAACGAGCTCTGAATTCCAGCAAACGGAATTTAAGGCTAACATAGATATTAACCTTAATCTCCACATACATAGAGTCGACACAGAAACCTCAACATGCCAAAGCTGCGAGGAAGAAGAGGAAGATCTCTAGCACTTCTTCTTCCACCCTTACCTAGCAACAGCGAGACTGCGATACAAAAACTTGGGATCAGCACTGATACCGGATTTTGCAAACCTCAAAGAAATTGGGACCGGTGAGATCATGAAGATTTCCCGACCATACAAATCCAGACAATCCTTAGTAATCCCTCTGACATCACCCACCTTCTTTCTACTACAACTTAACCAAAATCTTCTCCACAAAGGATAGGGCAACACAACGGGCCCAACCAGAGGCCTAAGTGATGAGCTAACAAAGCTAATCCTAACGAAGCAACCAACCATCCCAAAATTTGTCGAGATGAGTGTGGTGGTGTTAGCAGCCAAATGACATTCTTAATTTTCAATTAATATGAAATGCATCCTCATTAGAGCTGTTTTTCATTTCGGATATGGTTGCTGCGTCTCACCTTCCCCGCAAAAATCGTTTGAAGGTTTATGTTATTACATTGCTGCGATATGAGGGAAGATCTATCATAGTTGGCTCAAGGGAAAGTTTCTTTGGTTAAGTTAATTTCGTTGCTTTGTACTGTAGAGACTGCTTACCACGCCTGGTTGTGCAGATTAGTGTCGTGTGACGTTAGTTTCCGCCTCTGGAAACTTATGCAGCTGGGTAGATTTCTGGAATTACAAATTTTGAGAAATGGTTAGTTTTCGGAGTCAATAGAGTTGGGTTTTTGTTTCCGGAAGGTGTGAACGTGCGAAAGTAGGCTAGCCAGAAAAAGTCTGTATTCATAGTAAGTTGTAACATTGAATAATGTTCTTGTAACGCATTAAATAGTAACGTACTTTAATCGATTTTGAGAGAAATAATTTGGCAAAATTCCCCTAAGCGGCTCAGAAAAAGTCTGCGGTGATGAAAATTCTGGCAAGTTGCATTTTTGGCTTCTTATATTTTTACAACAATTTAACTTTGTTTTATAAAAAAAGTGTTTGGTGAAATAAATATTGAATTCGAAAAGAAAGGAAACTTGTTCCGCCGAAAGGAAAATCATTGTTTAGTTATGCAAAGAGGGGAAAACGTATCGGGATATCGGCCAAACAGTTGGAAGAACGTATTCGTGTTTTCGTTTCAAAACAACAATCTGGGCGTCCTTCTAGATTGTCGAACCAAGAAAAACGATAAATCCTACATTCAGTGCAAAAGAATTCCGAACTATCTGCATCCAAAATAGCTAAGGACATACAGAAACGCTTTAAAACGAAAATTTTTGATGATACCTTTCTGCATCTGAAGCATTAAAGAAGGTCCTTTAGCTTGGAGAAAGCCGTAAGAACTGCCTCAAAGAAGAAGAATCTTATAACTACGATGAAACGTACGCGGTGGCACAATGATTTAAGGGTGCAAGGTGAGCCAAGATGTTGGCCACTTTAATTTTAAATTTTTAATTATTTGTTGAGGATTTTTATACTCTTATAATTCGTGTAGCACAGAGCGAGCAGAAGAATTAGGAGGGGAATGAAAGATTGTGTAGTGGTTTGAGAAACTCAGGTGTATTTGGTTTCAACTCCCTTCCGTGGGCAGAGCCCGAAACGGGACGGAGGATTTTAATATCGACCTATTAGCTTCCACCTAATTCGCAGGATTTTATTCGACATTAGTTGACTTTGAAAGTTTGAAAGATTTAGCTAAACACCCCGCTGTCAGTGTTATGCCTTCACAGCAGAGCCATATGCACACAATTTACACAAACCACTATTTTGAAAACACGAATTAGGTATTGAGCCGATACAACAACCACTACAACAACGCCACCCATAAGTCAGACTACTATCGCTGGTCGACCAATCAAGTGATAGTGCCATTAACTTTATCCCAATGGCAAATGGTGACTGGACCAGATTCGAAAAACTAGACCACTCTAGGAATCTAACCACTAAGGAATCAATTGAATCAATTGAAAGGCAGGCGCTGCACCAACTTCGCTACCTTGGCAGAGCATACAACTCAAATCGTCAAGCATTGGTTGCTTCATAATGTGCCGAAATAGCTTGATACGCAAACCCAAACGGCTGATCTCAATCCCAGTAAGAATCTCTGGGATTTTTTTTGGGAGCGCAGTATTCCTCACCAAAAACATGCTGAAAGAAATAATTCTCGAGGAATGGAACAAAATCGCGTGAAGAAACATCAAAGCTCGTTAAATCTATGCCGTCACAATTGGCAGATGTTCTTACACGCAAAGGATACCCAACAAGCATTTTTCAAGTTTTACTTCGTACGCAGACTTTTTCTGATAAATATTTCTCTTGAAGTTCTTTATTTGTTTTGTTGTTGTTTTTTGTTACACCTTATTGTTTCTGGAATATATATACTGAAGTCAAATAAATAAATAAAATTTATCGTTAAGTACTTTGATAATTTTAAGGTTGTTTAAGTGAAAATTTTATTCCATCGCCTCAAATTTATTTGTACATCTATCGCATGTCACATTATAGATGATTCGTCCCAGACCGACCCCTTCCAAAGGAACCCCAAGCTGGTGAGAACTCCAGCGGTTTCGGGACTACCTAAGAGGGAGGACGCTCTGGTAGGAGTCTCCCATTCCTCCATCCCTTCCACACCCTCGAATAATGCCCTGAAGGACATTGGTTTAAGTGCCCAACAGAACACGACGAAAAAGAGGAAGTCGGGCAGCTATATCCCGCATATGAGAGGCGCGCAAAGTGCAGTTAGACGCTCGTGCCAAGAATGTTAGTTAAATGCCAAAAAAAATTCACTGGCTTCGTGGTTTCAAAAAAACCATTCAATTTGGCGTACTCAAAAGCCGAAGATTTTAAGAATATTCGAAGTATCTAATTCACTGATGAACAAGATAAGCAATATTGGTCCTAGCTTAGAATTCTGTGGATCACCGTATCAACTTTTCTTCTTATCACTGCTAGTATTTGATACCCTCTCTGTCGGGTCTAATAGTCCTTCCCGACAGGTAGTTTACAAGCTTAAAGCTTAACACTGAAGTCCGCAAGCATGACGAGTATATGTTGACTCTTATATATCAAGTTTTCCAGTACTCCTTCCTTTTTGAAAACCATATTTGCTCGGCTGCAGCATTCAGTCCTTCGCCATGAAACTGGTAAGGCGTCTTACAACAATTTCTTTCATACACTTTTCGATGACGGCTAAAATGTAGATCGAATTATAGTTGGCCATTTCTTTTTAAACTGCTACCGATGTTTTGAGGTCCATGGGAACTAAACGCTGTTCAAAACTTCTATTTGGCTTGAGAGTTTAAGCGATTACCTAAAGATCTAGGCAATATAAGTCCAATATTGCCTGCTCCAGGACATTTATTCGTCTGCAAACTATACAGCATTCCATAGGCTTCTAAAGGGTTTTTCAACAGGGACGCTACAAAAGTAGAGCGACAGGGACAGCAAACGACGCCATATTTCTTGCCGCCCATTGACATTTCTCTTCAGTAAGGTTTGCTATTTTATGATGGAAAGATATACGAGCAACTGAGCGTCTAGTGGACAAATTTGAATCCACAGGCACAGTACAAATGTACAATATGTCTCTCACACGTCGTTCTCAAGCGTTGGGCATCTCTGTGACGTCGTTGTGGCGAATTTTGCGAAAGATCTTGGCCTACATCCTTACAAGATTAAATTGACGCAAGAACTGAAGCCGCTTGACCACCAGAAGCGTCGTATGTTCGTGAATTGGGCTGAGCAACAACTTGAAAATGATTCGGATTTTCATCGAGAAATCATCTTCAGCGATGAGGCTCATTTCTGCCTGAATGGCTCCGTCAATAAATAAAATATGCGGTATTGGTCAGGGAGCAATCCGCACGTACTCCATGAGTCATCATTGCATTCCGAAAAAATTACGGTTTGGTGTGGTTTATGGGCCGGCGGCGTCATTGGGCCAAACTTCTTCCGTGATGATCAAGACCAGCACGTTACTGTGAATGGGGATCGCTACCGTTCAATGATAACCGAATATTTTTGGCCCCTATTGGAAGATATGGACTTGGAGGACATGCGGTTCTAACAGGACGGCACCACAAGCCACACAGCGAATGTTACAATCATTTTATTGAAAACCAAGTTTGGAGAACGTGTTATCTCACGAAATGGTCCAGTCCCTTGGCCGCCTCGGTCGTGCGATTTGACACCGTTAGACCTGTGGGGCTACGTCAAGTCTATGGTCTATGCCAACATTCCAGCGACGATTGACAAACTTCGTACGAATATCGAGCGTGAAATTGCAGCAGTATCGGCCGATTTATGCTTGAAAACCGTCGAAAATTGGGTTCAGCGTCTGGACTTCTGCAAGCGTGCCCGTGGTGGCCATGCAAAAGAAATCGAAATCCATATATTATGGCATTAAACGTACTTTCACAGAAATAAACAATTTCATTGATATCCAAAACCGTTTTTGTTTTATTTAAAAAAAAATCTTTTGTAGCGCTCTTATTGAAAAACCCGATACATCGCTGGTCTCCTCTAAGTACATAGACGCCGCGAGATTCGTATGTTGATGGCAAGAAGTTTAATGACTGCATAAATGTATGTACGATTTTACTGGTCTGACTTGAAAATTTCAAACAAAAAATCTGCTCGTTGCGTCTCAATTGTTTAGTCTTTTGTGACCAAATACATAAATATTTCGATTACATTTCTTAGTTTAAACCGCATTTCGCCCTTTTTATTTACTTATACTATATATAATTTTATTATTTGTTTATCTTGTTATCCTTTCAGAAATCGTTTAAAGGGTTAAAATAGTGTAACATAAAAATGCGTATCAAAACGGAAATGAGTACAGAGAATCAGCTGACGCCCCTGCAAAATTTCTATTTTGGAACGAATATTCTAGTCACCGGAGGAACTGGATTTTTGGGAAAGAGTAAGTTTTTTGTTATTTTCAAATACTATAGTCAAGGAATATATTCATATATTTTTCAGTTTTGCTTAACAAGCTTTTTACATCTTGCCCAGGGATAGAAAATATTTACATTCTCATACGCAACAAGAAAAATAAGGACGCGTACACAAGAGTAGAGGAAATTTTCGACGATCCGGTATGTCAAAGGTTTATCTTATTTCTGTTTTTTTTTGTATTTTACTGGGTATAAAGTAAGATCTTATTATCCGTTTTACTTCAACGAACCTCGGAGGATTTCGAATCGCTGGATAAAGTATTTGAACGTATTTTTGTTTTTTAAAACAAGAAGTTTTTTTAGAAGTTAAACATTTTGCTTTGGTTAATTTTAAGATAATGGAATGGCTTTGTTAAATAATTGGCCAATAATTATATCAAAATTATTAAACACAATTCCTGCTGTCAATCTAGAAACTTGCGGTTTGATAGATGATACATCCGCAATAGCTTTACTTAAATGGAGCGCGAGTTAATTTAAACAAAGACCCCTCAAAAATTAACGAAAACTGATTAAAGTCATAAATGATGTTGAAAAACAGGACCGTTTTTCATATTAAGATTTCTTCCTCGGCCTATAGCTTTTAGTTGAGCACGTCACTGCAAAAATAGCAAGCGTCAAATTATTTTTTGTGTTTTTTTCTGGCATTGGTATTACCCGAGTACTATGTAAAAAAAGAGCATATCCTGCTTGTTTAGATCCATCTCATGGGGGTTTTAGTACAGCGTAATACAAGGTTTTCCAAAAAGGACATGAAAATTAATTTTTTTAAATTAAACGCAGACCATTTGAGATATTTCAAAAAATTTATCATCGGCTTGAAGTACTATACAATCAAAACATTAACGAATGGAACTCGACTTCGTTCATATGACCACCGGGGCCACGTTGGCAATTTCGATGACTCGGCCACAAATTTCGGCCGCTATTTCGCGTTCAATGTTGGTACGGAGCTCTTCAAACGTCGTCGGCTTGTTGGCATTAACCAATAACTTAACGTAGCCTTTAAAGAAAATAATCTTACGGCGTTAAATTGCACGAATAAGGCGGCCAATGGACTGACCCATTTTTGGATTTAACACGCTCATCAAACGTAGTCTTCAATAAATCGATTGTTAGGCTTTTTGTTTTTTATTTTTTTCTATATTTATTTTTTTTTTATTGCATTTTTTATTAACTTATCTGAATAACTTATTAACTAGACAAAAACGCTTAAACTAGCTTACGTAACTTAACTACACTTAATTAGCTTACTGGCCCTATGCGAGCGCTCTAAGCTAAGCCTAGTACTTAAATTATGTCTTTCGACTTAACGTAGGTAAATATTTTTTTTTATATTTATTACTAACAATTATTTACTAAGAAAAAATATATTTTTTACAAACTTAGTATCTGGACGATTTTTTTTTATAATTAACTAAGCTTAAAACTACGTTCAAATAACTTAAAATACTTAAATCTACCTTGAAATGTACGAGAGTATATATAAAATAAATATATACAGCTGTGTTCAAAATAATAGTAGTGCACTTTTAATTTGCATATCCCAAGCAATTGCTAGCAAATTTTATTATATTTTTCCTGAATGCAGCCTGCAGAAACTTGTAACGGTAATTGACAAAACAAATACTGATCATATTTTCCACAGCATGTCGGTTGTAGTATCAATCAGTCGTTAATGGTTTGGCGAAGTGCTAATACAGCTGTTCAAAAAAATAGTAGTGTGCTAATTAACTGACTTAAAATTTGATAAAAAATTAAATTTAAAGGTAGAAACAAAAAAGTAAGAACAAATGGATAATTATAATTTATATTATAGTAAAATCTTGAGCTTTTGATTAAACAGTGGGTCGCCAAAAGCATTGCACAGAGCAGGAGAGAAAATTAATTTTAAAATTAAGAGCAGATGGAAAAACATATAAAGAAATTCAAGAAATCATAGGATGCACAGCCCCAATGATTGCTAACGCAATAAAGCACCATCCTAAGCCCGAGTTTCGTGGACTTAAAAAAAAACATCAGCATTGGAGGACAGGCGAATTGTAAGATACAGCAAGACACACCCCTCTGCACCTTCAAATGTCATCCAAAAGGAGTTGGGGCTAAGTATTAGTGCTGTCACAGTCCGCAGGCGGCTGTTAAATGAAAAGCTATACGCTCGGAGTCCCCGCAAGGTACCATTACTCTCTAAAAAGCACATAGCAGCTCGGATAGCTTTTGCCAAAGAACACATGACCTGGCCTGTGGAAAAATGGCGCAATATATTATGGACTGATGAGAGCAAAATTGTTCTTTTTGGAGGATGTGGGTCCCGTCAATATGTTCGCCGTCCTCCAAACACAGAATATCGCCCTCAATACACTGTAAAGACCATAAAACACGGCGGTTCAAAAATAATGGTTTGGGGCTGTTTTTCCTACCAAGGTGTTGGGCCTATCCATCTTATTTCTGGGATCATGGACCAGACTGTATATGTTGATATTCTTGCAAGGGTAATGTTGCCTTACGCAGAAAACGAAATGCCTTTAATCTGGGTGTTTCAGCAAGATAATGACCCGAAACATACCAGCAAAAAAGCCAAGGAATGGTTTCGCGTCCATGGGGATAATGTTATGGTGTGGCCCGCACAGTCACCAGACCTTAACCCCATAGAAAACTTGTGGTGTGACTTAAAGAAAGCAGTGGCGAACGCAAAGCCAACCAATAATAAAGAACTTTGGCAAGTAGTTCAAAGCGCATGGCAGAATATTACAACCAAGAGATGCCAGGATTTGGTAGACTCCATGCCACGTCGGTGCAAATCAGTCATTGAGAATAAGGGGTTTACGACCAAGTATTAAGGTTATCTTTTGTTTAAGACCCATTTTTTGTTTGATGTCTAACAATTTTTTTCTTTTTTTTTTAGTTTCAGTCAACACTACTATTATTTTGAACAGGAAAATTAAGTTAGTAGTTTTTTGTTGCTTTATATTTTTAATTTCTAAGCTATAAATATTGTCAATTAAGAATGAAATTTTTTTGTTAAAATACACCTTTTATATCTATGTATAAGAATAAAAACTTTGTATGTAGATGAAATTCAAAAATAAGTTGTTGTCAATCGACAAATCTTGAAAACCCAATATAACAAGGCGCGCTACTATTATTTTGAACACCACTGTATAAATACTCAAATGTATACATACTATTATAAGATATATTTTCAACTAACCCTTCTTATAACTAAGACAAAATAAATCTATGCAAGCCGGCCAAATTGATTTGCGAAATACTAAAGAAACAAAACGAGATAAACTTTATGCCGGAGGGAAACTTAACTTTGAAAGTAGTCGACGAGAGAGTTCCTCATAAATCTTCTGACAGCCGCCAAAATTGTTGTTGTTGTTTTTGAACATATGTCATATCGCGGGTTGACACCGCCCTGCTGGAGAAATTCTTCGGAGCCGCGTGCGATGTCTCTACTGAAGGTTAGTCGCCTGTCTACACTTGAACGGGCAAAGTGGAAGATTGGTGGCAATGCCAGACTGCTCTGGATCAGACCTCTCGAATCGAGGTAGAGGAACGCCTCTGGAGGGACAAAGCCACTAAGGCGAACGATTTTGTTTCATAAATCGTTGGGGTAGATCGCCCCGGAGATTAGCTTGTTGATCGAAGTCATTGCCCTTGCAATGTGTCTTCGGATAAGCTTAATAAGGAAATTATCTTCTCTGATCAGGTTGGCCCCATTGTAAAGGACCTCATTGCGATAGAATTTTTTGTATTGGGACTCTGGAGTTCTATATAAACGAAGACAAGTGCTTTTCCATCAAATTTGCCGTCACGTTGAACCACACGGGACACCCATAAGTAATCATTGGCCTGACAAGAGCCATGTAGCAGATGACTTTCACCTTGGAATCGAGTTGGCTGCCATAGAACAGTCTCTTTGTCATGGCAAAAGTCGCTTTGGCTTTGGCTAGAGCAGTATCTATATGTTTGTTAAAATATAGATATTGGCCGAGCCAGAGCCCTAGGTATCTGACTACACTTCGATTTGCTAATGGTTGCCCGTATTGTCCTACGATCAAGAATTTTCGCCAATTCTTTCTTGCATCCCAAGAGGCCCTTGACAGTGGAGTCCTGAAAAGAATAGTCTCCGATCCATGATAGTTAACCTTCAACTTCCAGTCGTCACAACTACGCTGAATTTTATCAAAGTCACATTGCAAGTTCAATCTGATGCCCTCAATCTTCGGTCCTGATCTGTACGCATCAAGTCGTCTGCGTGTGCTATAGCATGGTGAAGAGAACCTATAAGGCCAATCGCGAAGATGCTGAAAAGTATTGTTGCAGACATCTTGTTAACTTAAAAAAGCAAATAGAAATAACATTGCCATTCTTTACAACGAACCCTTTATTGGTAAGCATATTATAAAGTGTGTACAGCAGTGGTTTGCTTATGCCAAGCCTGTTCAACTTGTAAAAGAGCGCTTCTAACCACACAGTGTCGAAGGCCTTTTCCAAGTTAACCAGACAGGCACCCGTGCATTGTTTTTTTGCTTTGTATCCTTGGACATCTGAAACCAGTTTAAACGCGGCATGTATGCAATCATGACCCGCTCTAAAAGCAAATTAATTATCTGGAATTATATTTTTGTCCTCTACCCACTTAGTCAGGGCTCTATTAACAACTTTTTCAAAAAACTTTGCTTATTGTCGGAAGAAGACTAATTGACCGCAGATTTACCGGATTGGAGTTATCTTTGCCCCATTTGGGAATAGGCTGTACTATAGCTGCCATATAGCCATATAATGTGCATTATTCAACGAATTGTTAAAAACCACATATCGTCCAAGGCCATATTTTCCAATTCGGGCCGAAAATAATCGATAATCATGGCGTGATAACGCTGGCCATTTGCAGTTACGTGACGATCGTTATCGACGACGAAAAATTATGGCCAATTAACGCCGCCGGCATGCAAACCACACGAAACAGTTATTTTTTGTGGATGAAGTGGTGATTCATGAAGCAAATTTGGTGTGGAATGTCTTTCAGCCGACCAATAACGCATATTTTGCTTTTTGACGAATCCATTGAGCCAAATAAAAATAAAAAAAAAGTTGCGGTCACCGACTCCGAATTCCGGTAGAAAATTTTTATAATATAACGAGCAGACGTTGCTCGTTCGTGGACTTTACCATGATGAAAATGTTGGGTTTGCTGGAAAAATTGACAATGACAGTTCGATGATTAGTGAAAGGGTGCGTTCACAAATTAAATTCAAAGTTATTTTTTTTAATTGTTATTTAGTTTCTTATTTACATCGAATTATTTATTGATTTATTTTGTACTTGATTTAAAATTAAGAAAAAGAATTGATATCATTCTGTAGTTCATAGAAAAAACTAGAACCGAATGATCCCTCAATAAAGTTAAGAAATAAAATTGAATGTTTGTGGGGTAAAACTTATAACAAAAAGAATACAATATTTTCACAATTAATGAAGAATAAAAATAATTGAAGCTAATCAATGAGCCATATCGCAATAATAATAACAAATAAATATAACATATATACCATTTAATTAATAAGAAGAATATATTAGAGATTTGAGTTGACAAAAGCTTCGACTTGGCTTAAATAATAGGGATTTTACTGCGGCTCTTTTTGTCGACATTACAAAAGCACCACAAAATTTTATTGGATAAGTTATACAACTGCGGTTTCAGGGGATCAATACGCAAATGGCTCTTCTCCTACTTATCTCTTAGAAAACAGAGGGTTAATATTAATGGAAAACTGAGTTCTACCAGTACTATCTCCATAGGGGTTCCTCAAGGTTCTGTATTGGGACCAATTCATTTTTTTAATTTTTTTTTTAAAGGACTACCGGTTGAAAATGTGAAATGCTTTATTGAGGAAAAATAAATATAAATTCAATATTCAAAGTATTGCCCATCGCTAGGCACACATTTTTCCCATTTTTCTGGCAATTCATGGATACCCGTTCTGAAAAATTCGATCGGTTTGGCCGCAATCCACGAATCGATCCATTTTTTGACATCATCGAAATGACGGCTGGTCAGCTGGGCCATGTTGCATCGATCGGAAGAGATAGTAATCGGATGGCGTAAGGTCTGAACTATACAGCGGGTAGGGTAGGACATCCCATTTGAGCGTTTCAAGGTAAGTTCTGATGACATTTGCAACATGAGGCCGAGCATTGTCATGTTGCAAAATAACTTTATCGTGTCTTGCGACCGTTTCCGGCCGTTTTTCCTTCAGTGCTCGGCTCAAACGCATCAATTGTCGTCGGTAGACCTCGCCTGTGATTGTTTCATTCAGTTTTAGCAGCTCATAATACACAACACCCTTCTGGTCCCACCAAATGACAGCATAACCTTCAGGCCATGAATATTCTGAACGGCCGTCGATGTTGAGGCATGTCCGGGGTATCCATTCGTTGCCCGACGTTTTGGATTATTGTAATGTACACATTTTTCATCACCAGTGACGATTCGATGCAAAAAAGACTTCTTTTTGTGGCGTTCAAGCAGCATTTCGGACATGCGAAATCGGCGTTCGACGTCTCGTGGCTTCAATTCATACGGCACCTAATGTCCTACCTTTCGGATCATTCCCATTGCTTTCAAACGATCGGAAATGGTTTGCTGAGCGACGCCAAGTGATTTTGCATGTTCTTCTTGCGTTTGTGACGGATCTTGATCGAGCAATGCCTCCAATTCATGGTCTTCAAACTTTTTCCCCCGGCCGGGCGTTCTTTGTCTTCGGTGTTGAAATCACCCTCTTTGAACCGCTTAAACCACCGCTGACACATTCAAACGTCTTAAGTATAGCCCGGGTAAGCTTCGGTAAGCAATTGATGCGCTTCGGTTGCTTTTTTCTTTAAATAAAAGAAGCATATTAAATCTTCCCGCAAATGTTGTTTTGATGGGACGAATGTAGACATTTTACGGCTTTACAAAAACTTGTGTGTTTTCACAAATGACCAATAACCTAGACTGAAATAATTAGACAATGACCTGAAGTTTCTGATGTGACAGCTGTCATGGTCAAAATTCACCTCAGATTAGTAGATATGATGTTGTCTGCAATAACGACATTTTCAACCTGTAGTCCTATTACATTAACATTATTTCATTATTGTTCATATTTGCTGCTATCGCTTCTAGTGCCATATATACTATAGATTGCAGTGTTTCATTAATTAATTTTTTTTAAACATAATGAATTACTTATATGCTATATTGGATACATATTGGACTTCTGAACTACTCAGACTCCAGTCCCTATTGGAAGAACCCAATATTTTATATCACCTGACACAGGCCAAATAACGTTCGGGAATGAAAAGTTTCAAAGACAAACAAATATTTTGGTTCGAGTTAGCCATCAATCAAGACGTCTGCAACACTGACACATGAAAACATCCTCAGAAAATTATGGAGCCAGTAGCTCGGCTGTAGCTTGATGATTTTTTATAGTTATAATATATTAGCAATAAGAAGCTCATGGCGCAAATTACATGAGGCAATTGAATTTAAAGCAAAAGCATCGAGAGAAACCTAAATGACAAAGTTAAAACACATGGATAAAACTGCATTTCTCGTATATTGCAAGGAAGACCAAAACATCCGATTTAGTTTGTTTTCCTTTGTTGAGGTTTCTTATCATGTGCCCAAACCTAGAGGTCTTTCCGGAAAATGACACAGAGATAAAAAAATCTCTCGGAATCGGCGTGGAAAATCCTATCAAAATCTGCAAAGAAAACTGGACTGAATGTGATCCTCTTTAAGCCATATATTTAACAGACAGAAAAAGTTCCTTTGCTGAGCAGTTACCAGCTCGGAAGGAAGATTAGGTGGAAATCTCTGGATTGAAACTATGCACTTTTGAACCCTTTCAAAAAAGGATATAAAGTTAATCACGCCTTAATATTCCGAGCAGTGGTTAATATCTTCTAAAGAAAAGCAATCAAACAAATTTGATTTATTAAATATAATTCCAAATGTCCTCAAACATTTAAAATATGAATCCTTATAAACAGAGTTCTTACAAAATGTAATACTTTTCAAACTAAGCTATCTGATTTATAACACTTTTTTGAAGAAGTTGAAAAACAGCTGCCAAAAGCAAATACAAATTCAACTGCCAATGTAAAGTTTTTGTTATGAAATCGAATTTCGCAACTCTAAATTTAAAATATCCTATCTTCACGTTAGAGGGATGACTGGCTAAGATTTTGGGTCGTTGGTCCTTTATTACAGTCGAAAATGCTTTCATTGAGTCGTTTAATGCATCCATGGACAGCCAGCCAGCAAAAACAATTATCTCAAGGTTACACACCACAAACCGAAGCCCGCAAAATTCGAAATATAAGAAATATCATAGTAGAATTGCAGTCAATGCTGAGGACTTGGAAGAACCAATAATGCCATTTACCTGACCTAGACGAAGTACAGATAGCAAGATAGAACTTCTTAAAGCGGCGGCGATGACTTAGTTGGGAGTATGCACCAACTTATCTGCAACACATGGTCAGAAGAAAGCATGCGAGATGAATGGAATCTCAGTATTGGTTGCCTCATCCTGAAGAAAGGAAGCCAATTATAGAGGCAATAATCTCCTCAAAATTGCCTTTAACATCTTTTCCGCCGTATGATGTGAATGTCTGAAGCAGTTCGTCAACAAACTGATAGGTCCGTATTAATGCGGTTTTCGACCAGAAAAGTCCACCATAAATCAAATATTAACATAACGGCAGATCTTGGAAAAAACCCAGGAGCGCCAAGTTCGCGATGGAGGTCACCGCCATCCTGCACAAATTGAGGTCGGCAAAGACGTCACCGACCCACTTTTGTCTATCTTGGCTCCGCTGTAAAAACAGATAATAGCATCAAGGCTGAGATCAAATGAAGAATACCTCTGGTTAAGAAAGCTAAGCCCTCTTTCGAAGAACTGAAGCATCGCTCTATAAGGTCCATATCATCCCCGTCCTACTAAATGGTAGAGAAGCATGTACACTTTTGAAAGCGGATGAAGGCCCTTTAGGTTGTTCCGAGAGAAAAGTGTAATCTTTTGTCCCATCTCAATTGACTGTGAGTGGAGGAGAAGGAGAACGAACTGTATGCTAGGAGTTGTACAGCGACATCGACCATGCCACGCGGACTGTAACGCCACCTCAAGTTAGTAATTAAATAATTAATGACAAAAAAAGTCCAACCAGGTATCATGTTTAAAAAAAAAAACGTTAAAAATTATTTTAAATTATATAAAGTTATTTCTGCAAAAAACTAAAAATCTAATTTTCTTTTGGTAGAAATTTAACTCAGTCAGAAAAAAAGTATTTCCAAATTGAAATATGTTAATATATCAATGTTAAATACGCAATTCGTATTTTAAATGATCCAAAAATACGAAAACATATACGAGTATATGGTATTCCTCAAAGGCAGATAAAAATATATGTATCTGATCTTTTTGTTTGCAATGCATTTGATTAGGGAATGAATGATGTTTTCATAATGCGAATCGAATTTCATGGTGTAGGCAAATAAAATAGCACCTATTTCTTTTGTGTCTTGAGATGGGAAGTTCATGGTATGGGCAGGCCTACTCGCACCCAAACCAATTTTCGTTAAATGTCCTCCGCCTTGAATGAAGTGATATAGTTCTTCCTTTTGGGGCATCGGATGGCGATCTACTTCGAATTGAGGATCGAATCGAGCCATTCGATTTCCCTACTACTATCAAACAATTGGAGTCGCCCATTGACTCGTATCCACGGGGAGTAGTATAACAAGTTGAACCATTCGCTCTATTTTTTTTTTGATTATAGGCTTTTGAGCTTACGGCACTGGACGTAAAGGCACGAATTTAGGCTTCAGATGTGCTTCGAATTGAGTACTGCGTTCTAGGCTAGAACTGAAAACTGATTTGTATGAAAGTTATATTTTGCCCTTACAGCAAGCTTCTGTCTAGCCTCATGGTCCAATTGAAAAATTAGATCTTACGCTGAAAACTTGAACGCCTTTAACCAATCTAGGCCCATAATATTGGCACCATGCTCGCACTCCACGACCAGTAATGGCAAAACGATCGTGTTTTGCTTTCAGTTACAGTAACGTGAACAATGCCTTTTATTGGTATCTCAAGATTTCCGCAAGCTCGTAGCTTCTTATCTGTATGCTGGCAAATAGGTTGCCCTAAATCTCTGTAAACTTGCATGTCTACTTATGAGCAAGATGCACCTGTGTCCAGCTGGAATTCTTTTTATCGCAAGCGAGACCATATTTTTTTTGTCAACTACTGGGCTCCCACTGTACTTTATTGTGCCACTGCATGGCCGAGCTGATAAATGGAATAAGCAGTTTCATTTGTGTTTCGGTTGCGAGTGACTTTGGAGCCATAATGACGAAAGTTTGTGCGTACCTGCGACTGCGATGAGGGCGAGGGTTCCTACGGTTCGCGAATAAATCTCTTTTGTGCATTCGAGAGAGTGAACCTGACTGTGAGGTTTCTAATTTTTTTTTGACTTGCCATACAGACGCTTCGTATGTGTCCCCAACGGTGGCATTTATCCCAAACAGAATCTTGATGTCTACATTTACTTCGATCATGGCTTACGTGACAATCAGAGCAAGACTTGCGGCTTATAAAATACTGATTAGACTAACTTGAGTTATGATAGATTGCGTCGACTTTTGATGGGGCAGCTGAGCTTTTGTCGCTGTCTTTTAAGATCGATGAAGCCAGTTTGGATGTCTCAAATCCTGAGATGATCTGCTGCAATTTCGCTAGTGTCGGATCTTTGTCTTGAGTCGTTGCCAGTCGGACCTGTTCGTGTGGGGTATAGAACGCAACCATGTCTCGAATCACGTAGTCGCCTTATGATTGGTTACATCCTTCTGTTTTGCATACAAATTCACAGTCCTTTGCGATACCCCTGACCTGGTGACATTTTTTGGCGGAGGAATTCACATCTCGACGTGAGTATGTGTTGATAAGACTGGAATTGTAGTGTTAAACCCGAGGTTAGCTAAGCCGAGGAGGGTTTTGTTTTTGTTGACTATTTGCTCAATATGAATTGAGAAATCAAGATTTGAAGCGAATTGTTCACCTAGGTCCTTTGTGAGTTTTACTTTGGCCAGCGCAAAATTATTAATGGTGTACACAGAGGAGAGAGGATGAAGGCTTCTCGAAAAGGACATGCTAAAACATAAAGATCATTCAATGATAAACAATTATTGAAGCATCATTTTGCAAAAGAATTAAGGTCATCCTGTAAAGCGCTGCAGTCGGATAGATTGTGGATACACTTAAATATTATTATATCGTCGGCATAAATTAGAAGATTTGAGTTCTTGGGCACACTTACAACATCGTTAATAGCTAGAATGAATAAAAGAGGACCAAAGTGGCTACCTTGAGGGACAGCTGAGGTAGCTTTAATTGTATTAGAGTTTGATACCATAAACAAAACTTGATACGTTCTCCCGTCAAGATACGAGCATGTCCACTCCACGTTAAAAAAAGGAAACCAAGGGATTTCATATTAAAAGCAATAAACTTATGAGAAATCTTATCAAAGGCCCATTCGACTTAATTTCCTACTAGGGTTTTATCGGTGAATGGAGTTAATTTCAACAAATATGTTACTGTGGATTTGTTTTTAACAAAGCCATGCTGTTTATCAATGAGGGAAGGTAAACAACTGAAATAAACGCTGTCGAAAATGATAGCCTCTGTTATTAGTAACATCTCCCCGGAAGCCCTTTTTCTGCACCGGAATTATAAAGCCAATTTTCCAAAATTTTAGAAAAACTATTTAGTTAAAAGAGGTTTGAAATAAAAAAAGCCAAGGGAGCTTCAAGGGAGCTACAGCAATACTTTAAGATTATTGGATGTATCCCATCAGGTCGGCAGGTGGTGTCAATTCCAAGACGAGAAAAATGGTATTCTATATTACGTCACTAAGGGTTATTGATATTTGACGCATTGAATTAGGGCAAAAGTTCTTTAGGTGAGCGAATTCTTTTGGGTCGGGTACAAAATTATCAGAATCATAGGATGAACTGAAAAAAGAGGAAAAGAAATAACATTTGTCAGCTGGTTTTTTACTTGAATTATCCTGTGAAAAAATCTCTGATAAAACTTCCACCAATTGTACAAGAGCTTATTCGAATGCGAAATACTATATAGCTAAAAAAAAATGGCAAAGGTATCGAATCATTGATTACCGCATACAAATGAAGTATCTCAACAAACTAATTTCGAAGTATCTTGTACGGCAACGCAATGAAAGGTGGAACAATAAACTAAAAGATCTTGTTAAGAACGCTAAGCCTTTCAGGAACATGGTCAAATTAGTCAAATGTAAGAACAGACAATTGCCTTTCCTCAAAAACACTAGTAACACGTTCTTTACTGATGAGGAAAAAGCAAATGCGCTGGCGTTAAATGCCAAAAATCACACAGTATCTTCAAACATGGGCGACGCAGCAACAAATATATTAGTAAACTGTGAAGTTCAATGTCTAAATACAGATTTTGTTGAAACACCTGCAAGTGCTTATGTATCTGAGGAAGGAATAAGAAACATTATCAGGAACCTAAAGACACGAAAAGCAGGTGGATTAGATCTAATAAGAAACATTAAACATTTGCCGAGGTCGGCAGTAAAATACTTAACGTATATTATAAACGGATGTTTGAAATTGAAATATTTCCCTGACGCCTGGAAATTCGCAAAAGAAGTGCCAATTCTTAAAGCTGGAAAACCAACTAATAATGTGGACAGCTTTAGACCTGTTAGTTTGCTCAGTAGTTTAAGTTAAATCTATGAAAAAATACTAAAGGAGAAACTACTTAGATTTATAAATGAGCACGACATATATCCCGACGAACAGTTCGGCTTTAGAAAATGGCACAGAACTTCCCACCAGGTGCTCAGAATTTGTAAGCATATTAAAACTTCACGTTCTCAAGGTAAATCCACCGATATGATATTGTTCGATATAGAGAAGGCTTTCGACTCTGTATGGCACGACGGTTTGATCTTTAAAATGATCAACTTCAATTTCCCCAAATATTTGTGTAAAATAGTCCAGAGCTTTTTGTCGTCCCGTCTTTTTCTAGTCCACGTTAAAAATGGTAACTCGGATGATATGCCCGTCCCAATGGGTGCTCCTCAAGGTGCAGTACTGTCACCAATTTTGAATAATTTGTACACGTCAGATTTCCCAAACTTGCCTCAGAGTCAGGCCGCCATATTTGCTTCTCATAAATTCGCTCTCGACATTGAGACGAATCTAAACCAAGCGATTCAAATATTGGGAAAATCAATAAATGGAAAATTAAGCTAAATGGGGATAAAACGCAAGCTATCTTTTTCACCCAGCACGCGAACGCAACTCCAGCTAAATGTTAAAAATATAGTTTGGGAACAATCTGTTAAGTATCTGGGCATTTATCTAGACACAAGACTGACATTCAAAGAACATATTAAAAGAACGCTGAACAAATTTTAATTAGCAACTAACGAAGGAAAATAAAATAATAATTCTGAAGGTGATCTTCCAAGCATTACTTCTATATGGTTGTCCAGTTTGGGGTAATAGCGCTAGATCCCACATTAAACGCTTGCAAGTGTCACAAAATAAAAACTTAAAATTATGCTAAATCTACCATGGCACCACTCAACGACTGATCACCACGAAAGAGCGAATGTTGAATTGATTTCTGATAGAATTCAAAAGCTGAATACGAAATTTCTGTCGAGCTGTATCTTTGCTGATAATATCCTCGTAAACCAATTGAGCAGTTAAATTACATAGCAAAAAAAATAAAAAATCGTTGTATTCAATTACACACTTCTTTATACATTTATTTATCTAATTATTTATTTTTTAAGTAATTAATTAATCTATTTAAAACTTATTTAATTATTTATTTATACATTATTAATTAATTTATTTATTTAATTTCTTACAAATTTATTTACTAATTCAAATATCTATTTATTTATTCATTTATATATTTATTTATTTATTAATTTATTTATAACTTTATTTATTTATTTATATATATTTATTTAATTATTCGTTTGTTAATTCTTTGATTCGTTATTAATATATATACGATTGTTTATTGATCAGTTTGTTGTTTTGTTTTCGTTTATGTACATTTATTTATTTTTTCTTATTCGTTTATACAAACGGATGTTTACTTCCAATCTAGTCAATTTTTTTTTTATTTTATTTTTTTTTTGTATTTGCGAAGGGTTTTCACGAATTTCCCTTCCTAACATAACATAATAATTATATTCTAAATTAAAATTTTCCATAACACTAAGATAATATTTCAGTAGGAATATAGAATCTCTGAATTGTAAAACGTGCGGTAACTCCAGCGTTTGGTAATATTTATTTCGAATAAAATAAATCTATCTATCTATCTACTTGAATTACTCAAATACGAAAGAGTGGAAGGATAACCATCAGATTTTCTCTTGCAGTTGATAAATTTCCAAAACAATTTTGGGTCTTTTAGAAGAGATAAACGCATTCTTTCAATGTTATTATCATTAAGACCACTTTATAAGTAACTCAAATTCCATATGAATGGAAAGGTAGCGATTACTTGAAAGGTACTTTTTCCATGCCTTATTCCTTCTATTGCGTAGAATTCGTAACTCATGATTATACCATAGGACAGTAACTAGCAAGCTCATTCGTGTTTGTTTAACAGGAACAGTGTGGTAGTGCTGACCTGATGAGGGATGTTGACCTGATGCTTCCCCGAAGAAGATCTTAAAAGAAACCAATTTGCCGAGAAAATGTCAAACATTATTATGGTGGACGCAGACGGAAACTTCACTGGACGACATCTTGATGTTGAAAGACGCATTGAATTCTTTCAATTCATTTGAAACTCCCTCTTGTAGACACAACATTTAGTTGGAGAAGAAATAAAATCATTTAGGTGACATTAAATATTTGTAATACATGAAGTATAAATAGGCTTAACTTTAAGTATAAAAATATGGGTGGTGTGGGACCCTTATTAACTTTACTCAAGACTATAAGCCCTCCGAAATATAATTCGAAAAGCTTCTACGTAAATTGTTATCTTTAATTAATCTCCTGTTGAGATATCACTGGAATAAGATTCATATCACGAAACAAAGGATAACTGGGACGACCACGATGTTTACAGCAAATTTTTCTTAAAACATTCTTTTATAGGATTATAAGAGGCATAATTTTGTTTATATATGTGGGCTAGCTTTGATTGGAAGATATCATAATAGATAATTCTAAGTAGTTCAGTTGAGTAAACTTTTTTTAAATGATAAAGATTCCGGAGAGTCCAGCGATAGTATTTCCTTAACAATTCACTATGGTTAGAAAAGTTCATCCTGTCACCAAAAGTACGTCCTAATATTTGAACTCATCGACTCTCTCAATTAAAAAAAATATCGCAGCAAACTAAACTACTTCAATAGGTAGAGCGTGAAAAGCTTGAATTACAACAACTGCAACCTGCAAGTTTGTATCTTTGACACTCAGGCGCATAACAGAATACTTCAGGATTAAAGTAAACTTTAGATGATAGGTTAAAAAACATAATTTTTATTTTCGACCTTATGTATAATCTGTGTTCGGCGAACGAGGTCCCAGTTGACACCGCTTGGAGATCTAGAGCAGTGTCAGAATTATGAGAACAGCCAACATCATCAGCGAAAGCAGTAATATTAGCTTTAAAGGGATTAATATAAATGAGAAACAAAAATGGTCCCAACACAGAACCTTGGGGCACTGCCAAGTACAAAAAAAAGAATGTCGCTTCTCGTTTCTCAAATTTTAAGTCTCTGAGATCTTTTCAATTTTTCTCGAAAGGATTGTGTTTTAAACCACGTCAAAGGCTTTCGTTCTTTCTACAAAGAGCAGTCGATTTTTTCCCTGCTGAAAACCAAATTGCGCTGAGCTGAAAAACTTAGATTTATTTAAAAACGATACTATCCTTTTTTTAAGACTTTTACCAAACACAGGAAGAAGAGAGATAGGTCTGCAATTGTTCATATCTTCTTTCGAACCTTTTTTGAATAATGGAAAATTTCAGCGCATCTTTTTTTTTAAATTTGAAAGGATTAAGTCTAAATCTTCCGATTCAGGTTATTGAGAAAATATATTTGTCCCATGCAATGCTCTTCAAATTGATTCAATTCCAAACGGAAGATAGAAAGTGCATAGCGACTTGATGCATTTTGTAAGATTGGCTTCTTCTGAATAAATCTGAGACTGAAATAGAGATACCCTGCGTGACATTCAGATATGAATGTTGAAATAACAAGGTATGAAAACTTGAAGAAACTTAGTTACAGAAATTTCTGTTGTAATCCAAACATTCTTAGTAGCTTTGTATATATGAATTAAAGAAAAATTGCTTACTCGTCTCATGCGCCAATTACTTACTAAACTGCAACATGCTTAAAAGTTATCCTTTCCTCGTTGGCTTCTTTTCTCGGAGCTTCTTTTGCAGCTCCAGATAGTGCAATATATTCAGCTTCTGCACGAAACATTGCAACTGTTGGCTTCTTTTTTAGATTCCCAGTTGACAGCAGGATCTGCAAAGTTGGGACTTTCTGGCGTTAACATCCTCCGCCCGGCTCGCATCATCATAGCCCATTAACTATTCTGTGCAAAGTCAGGGCGGCTGAAAACTGCTAGATGCATCAGTGATCCAAGAAATCTTGATAATTTTATGTGTCAACAGGCACTAGTTCTGCAGTGATAGTTGGTTCCCTTTCAAGCTTTAACTTGATCTGCAATGGAATAAAATTCGGTTAAGTATTTTTTAAATTGTATTTTGTACACAGATCACGATTGAGAAATTGCTTAAGTTAGATTTTTGCATACGATCTCTAGCCCAATACAAAAGGAATGATATCCGATATCCCTTCAAAGGGCAAGGCGGACCTGAGGTTGCTTTAGGATATTTTTTCTAAATCACTTAAGTATATGATTTTTAAAGTTACTGAAAAATATATCACAAAAATTCTATGCTTGGAAATATCCTATATTTCAAATAGTTTATATAATGGCTGACTAAGGACAGCATTACCGTGAAGAGGATAAAGAGATTGCAGTCATTAATATATTGGGTAACAAAACCCATTTCATCTTGATATCTCCAAGCGTTACTGAGAAAGGGTCGTGACAGACAGACAAACGGATAACGAAGTGATCCTATAAGCATTCCGTTTTTCCTTTTGAGGTAGGGTACCTTAAAAACTAAAACAATTTCTCATTCTAGCGACAAATCGTGTAGTCTTCTCAAATATTCTGCCGACTCCGACTGACATTCTCTTTGATTGAGCAATGATTGTATTTGTGCATTACCCAAGAACCGAGTGCTTTCGACTTATAAGGGCTTGTCGAGCAGTCTCATAATTTGTGTCTATTATTTGCAGGTGCTGAATAATTCTTACAGCCTCTCCTGACACATTGTTCTTGAGATAATGCATCTTCTATGCATTTCCAAGCCTCTCATTTTTGTGGATAGCTTGCTCGAACAAATCAATGAATGACTTCTACTGTTTGTAATCGCCGTTAAATATTAGCAGCTTTAATACTTGTATTTCGAAATCCTGTTGCCCCGTCTCTTGTGCCATTCGCCCTAGGTTTTGCTGCACCGTCACCTCATCAATTTTTTCTTGTAATAGTGGTTTCGTAAGTTTCCTCGAGTTCTTCTTACTCCTTAATATATTCGGGATCGTATAAATCCTCTGCTCCGTGCTCCATAATGTCGTTATACGTGTTAGTTATTTGCGCCCATTGGATCTGTAATACCTGTTGCTTATGGACGAAATACGCTTTTGATGTTAGATTCGAAAATTCCATTCGTTCGAGTGATCTAAAAGTGCTTTCTTCTGTGCTTGCTGCCTCTTCATCCTAATATGTATTAAAACCACATGTGTAGTGCTAATATTATGTATTTATTTTTGTTGTACTGCGCAGCCGTACGCTGCAAAGGTCGAACACTCACTGCCTTCTGTTGCCCAATTTGCCATTGAATTCTTAGCTGTCAAACTCGGACAACAGCAAGCACAGTGAGTCAAAACATTACTCGTACATATGTACATATCAACTCCTTCCTTAATTAAAGTAAATTTTTCACTTCAAAACATTTTTTTTTATAATTAGGTATTACGTACATATAAACAAATGTTTTCATAACCAATTTTTTTTTTTAAACAAAAGCTATACATAGTTCATTTTATTTCAGAAATGTTAAAGAAATAAAAAAGATATAGTTATATAATATATATGAAATAAGGAATTCAAAATACACATGATATTAGTAATTCATGGTTTGTTTTTTTTTTTTTTTTTTATGTTTTATTTTTTATTATTATTCATTAGATTAAACCTTGATCGTAATCTAGTGACTATTGGAAAAGTATGGCTTGTTTCATTTGGCTTTTTATTTAATTTATTTAATTTATGTTTTATTTCATTATTTGTATCACCGTTTTCATTCGATGGATGGTAATACTGTCTGAAACTTGAAAATCGTACTCTTTTGGCAAATGATTTCCTAAGTTGATTAACATGGGCTTGAATTTGTCTTCCTTCTTGTTCAATTAAATATCTTACCAAACTTAATTTTCTTATAATTCTAACAGGTTTCCATTTTAAATAATTTTTATATTCACATTTATATAATACAATTTCATTTTCTTTATATTCCGTTAATTTTTTATTTATATTTGGTTTTATAGACTTTTTCTTAACTTCAACATTTTCCTTGTTTTGTTTTTGGCTATTTTCTTTTTCCGGTTTAATTAAATCCAAAATTGTTCTTGGTTTATAAGCAAATAATAAATCAGAAGGTGTTTTGCATGTTGTTGTTGTTGGTGTGTTTCTGTAATTAAACAATGCTGAGCTAAGGACTCTTTGAAAATCATATGTTGGGTGTGGTTTTTCCGCGCAAAATTTTTTTAAAATCGTTTTGATCGTTTGGACGCCTCTTTCCGCGAGCCCATTTGATTCAGGATGATACGGTGGACTTTTCAAAGCCCTAATACCATTCGCTTCACAAAATTTTAAGAACAACCCTGAACCAAACGGTGGACCGTTGTCCGATACTAGCTCTTTAGGCAATCCATAGACTGAAAACCAGCAAGATAATTGCTCTATAACGGATTCCGCCTTCATATTTTTCATAATTGCAGCATCTATCCACTTCGAGTAATGGTCAACTAGTATCAAAAAATCAATACCTTCTAGCTTAAAAAAATCGATATGCACTCGTTCATATGGATAAAATGTTTTTGGCTAATCAATTTTTCTTTTATCAGATAACTGTCTTTGAGTTAATTCACATACTGAACAAGTCCTTATATATTCTTCTATATCATTGTTCATCCTTGGCCACCACAAATGACCGCGTGCAAGAATTTTAGACCGAACAATACCAGGATGACCGGCATGCAATATTTCCAAAATTTTCCCTCGTAATGTACAAGGTACAACTACTTTCGAACCGTAAAATAAAACATCATGTTCGCATGACAAATAATTTCGTTGTTTGAAATATAAATCTATTTCATCAGAAAACTTTTTATTTGGCCAACCCACCATTATGTACTTCATAACTTGTAGTAAATTTTTATCGTTTTTCGTTTCAGTTACTATTTCAGAAAACTTAACTGGTAAATCAGACAGACAACCATGGACGTTTAAGTAACAAATCATATCAGCTTCTTCACCTGTAGGTTCTAAGGACTGTTCCCTTCTTGTACTTAATTTCGTACGAGTATTGCCCTAGAAAAATTGCCCATCTTTGTAAACGCGCAGCCGCCACCGCACCCGTTTGTTTATTGTGTCCAAAAATTTCCCGAAGAGGCTTATGATCGCTTAGTAAAATGAATTTATTGCCATACAAATATTTGTGAAATTTTTGAACGGCGAAAACAATTGCCAGCGCTTCCCGATGGAGCTGTGAATATTTCTTTTCTGAGTCACTGAGGGTAGACGACGCAAAAAGTACAGGGCGTTCCTCGCCTTCGATCATATGCGATAGGACGGCCCCTACACCATATGGACTAGCGTCACACGAAACTATTATCGGCTTCTTTGCATCGAAATGTACTAACATTTGATTGTTCATAAGTAAATCCTTACTTCTTTGAAATGCTAACTGACAATCATTAGTCCAAACAAATTTTGAACTCTTACGCAAAAGATCATAAAGCGGTTTTAGTTCAGATGAAAGTGAAGGCAAAAACTTTCCATAAAAATTTAATAACCCTAAAAATGATTTCAAACTTGTAACATCATGAGGTGGAGGCGCAGACTTTATTGCATCCATCTTATCTTTTGTTGGCTTTATTCCTTCTTTACATATTTCGTGACCTAAATATAGTACTTTTTCTTGGAAGAATTTACATTTTGCTTCATTCACTTTAACATTGTATGCGTCAAGTCTAGTTAAAACTTCTTTAAGTTTCTTCTCAGTATCTTCTAAATTTTCACCTCCAATAAGGATATCATCTAAATATCCAAATACCTTTGGTATTCCTTGTAAAATTTGATCTATTATAGATTGAAAAAGTGCGGGAGCTGAGCTCAACCAAAAGGTAATCTTGTATAACGAAACAGACCCTTATGTGTATTAATAGTAAGATATTCCTGAGATTTTTCAGAGACCTTTACCTGTTGGTAGGCACCTGACAAGTCAAGTACACAAAAATATGCACAATTACTGAGACCAGCGAAAATGTCATCGATTTTGGGTAAAGGATAATGTTCAGTCTGAACAAACTTGTTTATTGAAACTTTACAATCTATACAAATACGCAATTTATTGTCCTTTTTAGGCACAACTACGATGGGTGATGCCCATCTACTATGGCGTACTGCCACCAAAATACCCTCCGAAACAAGTCGGTTTAGTTCTACTTCTACAGCTTCACGTAAGCTAAACGGCATAGTGTAAGGCTTGAAGAATATGGGTGTAGCATCTTCCTTTAAAATAACTTCCACTTCCAAATCTTTTATAGCACAATCTAAACTTTGCGAAAACACGGAACTATATTTATTTTTAAAATAACTCATGTCTTTTAGACTGTTCAACCTATTCATAAAACATTCCCGCCAATTGGGCATGAGTATGTCCATCCACGATCTTCCGAGTAACGGCGTAAAATTTGTCTTTGATTTAACCACAACTAATTCCAACGAAAAGTATTTGTTTTCATTCAAATCCCTAACTCGAACATCACATACACCTTCAACACAAACATTTTCACCAGTAATCAAACATAATTGTTTAAAAAATCAGAACTGCTCATAACTGAAACAGAAGCTCCAGTATCTACTTCCATAAATACTAATCTATTATTAATTTCTATACTTAAATTGCATGCATTATAAATGTTAGAAATATGGTTTAAATGTCCCAATTGTAATTTTTCTATACCTATAAAATTCGCCTGATACTTTTGTGTGTTGCGATTTGCTCTCCGTGGCTGTACGTTTGATGATGATCTTGGTAAGCGGCAATTTCTAGCATAATGGCCGTTGCGTCCACAATTATAACATTGGAAGGTCGAATTACTGTTGTTACTCTTCTGCACTGCTCTGTTTGAAACTGTTGGTGAAGTCCTTCTGTCATCTCTCTGCTGGTAACTGTGTTTTTTTTTCTCTGCGGTGTACGACTACGATGAAACTTAATGGAATTTTGATGCTCGACGTAATTCATGGAATTGGGATCGAGTAACTGCATGTTGTTTTTTGTAAGCTCCAAAGACTTTGCAACTTGACAAGCTTTTTCAAAGTCCATCGAAGATTCATTCAATAGTTTTTGTTGAATTGATTCGTCTCTGATACCAACAACAAATTGGTCTCGAAGTGACTCGTCCAAGAAAGTTTTGAAGTCACATTTTTCTTTGAAATTCTTCAACTCAACAATGTAGTCCCCTATAGATTCGTGGGATTGTTGGAATCTTTTGTGGAACTGGAATCGTTCGGCAATAATGTTCGCCTTCGGCTTAAAATGTGCTTTTAGGATATTAACTAATTCTTTATACCCTTTTGAGTGAGGTTCCGCAGGAGCAACCAACGACTTTACAATTTTATACGTGTCGGGCCCCACAAGTGTGATAAGATATGATCCCTGCAGCTTATCATCCACAATTTTGTTAATAGCCAGCAATTGATCCAACCGCTCTGCGTAGCTATCGAAATCATCCCCCGGTGAAAAAAATTCAATTGAACCGAAAAATTGCGTCATTCGGCAGTCATCCACGTGTTTTTCTTGTTCCGACTAAAAACTTTCGCGGGTATCGTCGAATTGATCTGAACCACTGTCACTTTCTTGATCAATTTTTACTTCAGCAATTAACTTATCCATTTTTAGTTTATTTGGTTTATTTGTTTTTTTCCTCGTCGCCAAATAATATGTATTAAAACCACATGTGTAGTGCTAATATTATGTATTTATTTTTGTTGTACTGCGCAGCCGTACGCTGCAAAGGTCGAACACTCACTGCCTTCTGTTGCCCAATTTGCCATTGAATTCTTAGCTGTCAACTCGGACAACAGCAAGCACAGTGAGTCAAAACATTACTCGTACATATGTACATATCACATCCGTCTTTTATGATCCCCATCAATCACGTCAGAGCTTGTATGGCTTTCGTCTCTAGTTTTCCTTTCTGACATTGATGGTCCCGCTGTTGCCCTTTCCGCCGCCTTCGTTTCCTCCAGAATCTCGTTCATTCTGCCTTCCAGCTTCGTTCTTAACTGGCTTGCTACAGCTTCAAATTGTTCGAAATATTTAGCTTTAGCGTTAGCGTGTTCACTACTTAAACTTGCGTGTGATCGTAGTACATTATCACCCTGAACGAATTTATTACAAATTAGGCTCCTTGGTGAATTTATCGGATATCTTTTTAATCCACTGCGCCATCACCTTCTGGTTCAGGGCGTTTTATCACTTTTCGTTCACTCGCCGTTCTTTTCTTTCGAAGGACCAAATATACAATTATTACTTTAGCAACCTTACCACTGGTGGGGGGACAACTAATTTAATATTGAACTTGATTAAAGCACCGTGTTTTCTTATGAGTCTTTTATTTAATTTGATTGAACTATTTATACATAATTTAAACTGATGCAACGAACAGCAGAGCAAAGGTGAAAACAATAATAATAATTATTGGGTGACTTTAGTTGAATTTAAAGGTTTGCTGACGTAATCGAAATGTCAATCACATTTTGTTGTTTGATAGTTGGTACTTCAACTGTCAATCAGTAACAAATTTTTTTTTTGATCGGTTGTGTAGCTATTTTTTGGCGTCTGTTGAAAAACGGAAAATCAAAATGAACATTTACGTCATATTTTGCTTTTTTTATTCCGGAAAGGAAAAAAACCCATCGCAAGCTCACAAAAAGTTATGCCCTATTTATGGTGACGAAACTTTAAAAGAACGGCGGTGTCAAAACTGGTTTGCCCAATTTCGTTATGGTGATTTTTCATTCAAAGATGAAAAACGCTCTGGTCGTCCAGTTGAAGTTGAAGACGACCAAATCAAAGCAAGCAATAATCGTTTCGGATCGTCACAGTACAACACGTGAGATTGCAGAAAAGCTTCTTGTATCACATACATGCATTGAATATCGCTTAAAACAACTTTTCTATGTAGGAAAACTCGATATATGGCTTCCTCATGACCTGACAGTAAAATCATATAACACAATGCATTAACATCTGCGATTTGTTAAAGAAACGTAATGAAAAAACGATTGATAACTGGTGTTAAAAAATGGGTTGTTGACAACATTGTCAATCGGAAAAGATCGTGGAGCAAGCCAGGTGAACCAGCTCAAACAACATCAAAAGCTGATATTCATCAAAAGAAAGTTATGTTATCAGTTTGGTGGGATTACAAAGGGATTGTCTACTTTGAACTTTTACCCCCCATCCAAACGATCAATTCAGATGTCTACATTGAACAACTAACAAAATCGAACAAGGCAGTTGAAAAACAGCGGCCCGAATTGACAAATCGAAAAGGTGTTGTGTTCCATCATGACAATGCAAGGCCACACACATCTTTGGTCACGCGGCAAAAATTATTGGTGCTTGGTCGGGATGTTTTGCCACATCTACCATATAGTCCTGAACTTGCACCATCTGATAACTTTTTATTTCGATCTTTACAAAACTCCTTGAATGGCAAAAATTTCAATAATAATGATGATGTCAAATCGTACCTGGTTCAGTTTTTTTGCTGATAAAAACCAGAAGTTTTATGAGCGTGGAATTATGATGCTGCCTGAAAGATGGCAAAAGTTCATTGCTCAAAATGGGCAATACGTTACAGAACAAAGTTCTGTTTTACGTTCCACGAAAAACTTGTCTTTTATTTTCGAAAAAAATCCGCAATTACTTAGTTGCCAACCTGATGTTTGTAAGCGTTGTCATCAGCTGAGTTGACCTCAAAGTGCAAGCGGTGCAGTTATTGCTGCACAAGTTTTTGAGCTGTTGTTTTGATATTTTATGTACAACATTTGAACACAAAGCTTGGATATCTATTGGCTATTTGGTGCAATGTCTGCAAAAAACTGTTCCATCTGAAATGTGTAAATATGTTAGTAGCCGATTTTTAATGTACTATATGAAAAAAAACGCATGCATTGGAGATGCTCTTAGTGCGGAACTCTTTTTGTGCTGACGATATATCATACCTCTCTCGGAGAAAATGACACAAATAACAAAACATTAGAAAGAATAGACATTATTTTTTCAACAACGAATTTCTTTCCAAAATCAATGTTCTACAAAATGAAAATTTACAACTAAAATCTAACGTAATAGTATCTTCAACAACGCTTAAATTAAATTAAATAAGTCACTCGAAATATTTAATGTACCAAATCAGCCTCAACCTTAAGAGATAAAAAATTATGGAGAAAATCATGGGTCTTAAGAGAAAGAGAGTACAGGGACTCGCAACGAAACTTCTGCATGAAAATTGTAATGGATCAAAAAATATATAAAAATGATGGGTTCACACCCCATTGGACATTGTTCTTAGAAACCAGAAATATGAAAAAAAGTTTAAGTATATGTGGATGAGAAAAAGCATAATTTTCTTGTGTAAAAAGAAGGCGAAGAAGGTATTTAAAGTGAGGTGCCTGGATGACCTCAATATTATTTAATATAATCACATTAAATATGTAACTCACCAAACGCAAGAAATTATGGCGCTCCTCCAAAATATTCGCAGCACGAGAAAGAATTTGAACACTTGTTATTCTTATGCAGAAATTTGATTCTGCGACTATGAATTATCCAACTATAGTATTCCAGGATTCTTATAGCTCAGGTGGTGTCATATTTTTTATAAATAAAAAACGAGAATGATGAACTACAATTTCCCCGCTGTATATACTATATGTTAAATAATTCAAAGTTTTTTGTCTGGTCGCAGTTTTAAAGTCCAAATTCATAAAAGGTGCTCCACAACGCGCAATCCTATCGCCAGTACTTTATAACTAGCACACATCTGATTTTCCGAGCTTATACTGATGCTACATAAATTCGATCTCGATATTGAGAGAAATCTAAACAATGCGATGGAAATATTAGAAGCATATTTTTTTATATCGAAAATAAAAATGAATGGTGACGAAAAAGGAAATCTTGTTTTCTCCAGGCTGCTGGAAAAAGTATTGAGTGTGAGAGCTCTGTGAGATATTTAGGTATCTAACCTGACACCAGATTAACGTTAAAGGAACATATTTCTAGATTGCTTAGAAAACATTGGTATTGGTATTGGTAACAAGCAAATAATCCACAAAGGTGATTTTTCAAGCTGTTCTACTACACGGCTACCCTGTTTGAGGGGCAGTGAAAAATCTCATATCAAATGCCAACAAGTGTCCCAAAACAAAATTCTTCGAATGATGCTTAATCTTCCTTGGTTCAACTCCACCCAAGTCCTATGTGAAAGAGCGAATGGTAATTTGGTTTCAACACGAATAACTAATTTAACTTAGGCTTTACTTTTTCTGATAACCACTAAGTTAACGAAATATACAATTGATATCCCATGCTTACATTACATATTTGTTTACTTAATTTTTATTTATTCGTCCATTTATATAAAGTCACATAGTTAATTTATCTATTAAATCAATTGTTTATTATATATTCTAACTTATTCATTTATTTATTTATTTATATATTTATTAATTTTTTTTTATTTTTATGCTTATTTATCTATTTTTATTTCTATTTATTTTATTTATTAATTTATTTATTTATTTATTTATATATTTATTTATTTACTTATTTATATATATATATTTCTGTTTATTTATTTATTTATTTATTTATACCATAAATTTATTTATTTAGTCATTTCTTTTTAATTTATTGAATTCGTTATTTATATATTAACTTTTTTACATTCATGTTTCCTTACATAAAGTAACTAAGACATTTAAACTGTAGTCATTAAACTTTAAGCTTATATAAAATAATTGTTAAAACACATATTCATAATATGAGCATTTACTTAAATGTCATATGTTTCTATATACATAAATATATATCTATTTGCTCTATTTTTTTGTTCTCTATAAAGTTTTTTTTTCGAATTTTTCTTAAAAATGCTTTATTATTGTAAAAGTATAACTCATTTCGATTGTGAGAACTAATCTTATTTCAGAAGTCATATAAAATCTCTGAACTGTAAAATGTGCGTCAACACCATAATTTGTTAATTTTATTTCGAAATAAATTAATCCATTTAATCTAAGACTTGTGCAGTCGGGTCAAAAAATTCAACATGAAATGTGCGGACATCATAGAAATTAATTGTTGTATATGCGCTGAAAAGTCTACGATTTTGTGTGTATACCGCAACAAGACTTAAACAACATATTTAAAGATATTTAGAGTAAAAACTTTAGTGCAACAGGTGATATAAACAATAATGACTCATAAAGGGTTTTCCAATAAGGACTTGACAATTTTATTTAAATAAAACGCAAACCATTTGAGATATATTCATTTATAATCAGCTTAAAGAAGAATCAGAACATTTATGAACGGAACTCGACTTTGTTCATATGGCCACCGCGAGCACGTTTTCAGCGGTCGATTCGTTGGACGCAATTTTCGATGACTCGGTCACACATTTCGGCCGAAACGGCCGCTGTTCCGCGTTCAATGTTGGCTCTGAGCTCTTCAAACGTCGTTGGCTCGTTGGCTTAAGCCAATTACTCAACGCAGCCCCAAAGAAAATAATCTAGAGGCGTTAAATCGTACGAACGAGGCGGTAAATCAACTGGCCCATTTCTCGAGATAACACACTCATCAAATTTACTCTTCAATAAATCGATTTAAAGGTGTGCTGTCTGACTTGTGGCACCATCCTGTTGAAACCACATGCCTTCCAAGTCGATATCTTGCAATTCGGCGCGATAACGCTGGCCATTCACACTAACGTCACGATCGTTATCGCCGACGAAAAAATATGGCCCAATAACGCCGCCGGCATGCAAACCGCACCAAACAGTTACTTTTTGTGGATGAAGTGGTGATTCAAGAAGCAAATGTTGTATGGTATGTGTTTCAGCCGACCAATAACGCGTATTTTGCTTATTGACGAACCCTTTGATTGAATTAGCTTCGTCACTGAAAATGATTTTGCGATTAAATTCATCATCTTGGCGCATCTTTTTCAGATGCTCAATCATTCTTGAGTCAGCTTGATCTTGTTTGGATGTAAACCAAGATAAGCGGTGCCTGATTCTGGAGAACGCCGTGGAACTGACTGAATGGCAGCGATATTTTTGACACTTCGGTTAACCTGTTGTCTTACTGACACGCCAACATTTCACAACGAATATGTAGACTCAAATGTTTGCACTTACTAGGGCGAGAATTACGACCCAAAAATTTGAGTCAACGCTCTTAAAGTTGCGGTCACCGACTCTGAATTTCGGTAGAAATATAATAATTTTGCAGAAGTTGCTCGTTCGTGTACTTTATCATGGTGAAAATGTTGAGTTTACTGAATAAATTGACAATGACATTTCGATTATTAGTGAACGGGTGCGTTCACAAATTAAATTCAAAGTTGTCAAGTCGCTATTGGAAAATCCGACGCAATCATCTCGCTTTGAGGTCGTCTTTTGAGCTCGAGCCACTCATTATGGAACCTATTAGAATAACTGAAAAGTCACAAACTTGCATAGGCAACATTTTCATAAGAATCGAATCAAAATGTCCTCACAATTTGACAAGCGAAGTAATTGACTTTATGATCTCGGAACATGGTATTTCATTTCATTTATTTCATATAAAATTTTCTGTACAATAGGAAGAAAGTGTCTCAAAGGTAGAACAGTAGTAGCTACTAGCTTGTAAGTATCACCTTGAACATTATGTAATAATAATAATAATATTTCTGCATTTTACAATTTTAATGTCATAATATAGTATGATAAATTAATAAACTTATTAGCGGAAAGTAAAACAAAAAAAGAGCAAACTCTAAGGTGAAAATAAAACAGATTAAAAATTGATTGAGTCGGAGATAATGTTTGAAAAAGACGCATCAATGAGAATTGCTAAAATGAGAGAAAAGGTAGCCGTGCTTGGTTTTTAACTCTTAAAAAAGGACGTAATTTATTCCAAAGACTGGTGGCGTGAATGAAAAACTGTCTTCTTTTAATCATGCATGTATACAAGTTTGGTTTAATGTTCAAGGCACGCGTTGACCTGGTAAAGATAATTGTTTCATACGAGTGTGCAGGATGTTGATTGCAAATAAAGAAAGCATTGCGCAGGATTTGTAGTTTAGATAATTAAATAAGCTTGTGCCAAATATTTGCAGTGAGTTGTGAGAAATATGGTCAAAACGACGCTTATTGAAAATGGAGCGATGACGAATCAGATGCAGCAATTAATTCACAGCCATACATTATCAAAGGTATAATTGGTGCCTTTGCTAATCTAAGTTTTACTGGAAGGGATAAATAATTTCTGAAAACAGACAAGCTAGATACAACCTAGTAAATGTGGTCGTCCCAAGTGAGAGTGTTATTCGCGATTATACCTAGGTCCTTGATTTTTGAAACTAGTTCAATCTGTTGGCCATTTAAAATAAGAGCTGGAAGGTTGGCATGGATCGGGTGTTTGTAAATCAAAATAGCTTTAATCCTGCTAGGACGAAGACCACTTAAAAATGGAACAAATTGGTTTTTACTACAGCATAATCCATTAGTCCATTAGATATGATACTTACAATAACGTAATACAAGGATTTAATCATTGATGTAAAGTATAAATAAAAGTGGACCCAATAATAGGGCTTGCGGTACATCACTGTGAACTTCTAATGATCTGGAAACCTTTTGATTAAGAAAGACTGCTTGGAACCGTTTAGTCATATAAGACTGAATTTCTGAAAGCCCGAAGTTTTATAATTAAAATTGCAGTACGGACATTTTAGTCGAAGGCCTTTGAAAAATACAGTAAAGTTACAAGAGTACATTTGTCATTGTCAATAGCATCACGTACATTACCCGTTACTATTAATTAAGCCGTTATACAACTGTTTCCTCTCCGAACACCAGTTTTTAAGGGTGTTAACATTACTCTTTGATTTGGTGACTTAGAATTAACCCAAAAGCTTTGGAAAGAAAAGCGAGTGTGGAGATAGGGCGATATTTATAAGCTTTGCCGTTTTTTGGAATGGGCACTATTTGTGTTGGTTTCCAAAGATCAATGTAAGTCGTTGACATGAGTATAGTGTTGACACTATCATTTATATACAAAATTATATTTTTAAAATTAGGATCAACATTTTCCAGTCCCATGCAATTCGATTTGACCGAGACCGAGGCCATTGTTACTTTAGCCGCTTCAACAGCTTCGAACTGAAAGGTATTTTCAGATAACTTTGCAAAACTGATTTTAACAAGTTAATAGAATATTTGAAGTATGATTTCTGGGAATCAATATATGAAGACCATATTCTTTCTCTATAGCCACAAACAAATCAGATTCAAAGCGTATAAGACCATGAAAAACCAAATAAAAAAAAATACATCGAAAAATATATAAAAAAAATGTGTCAATTCACACAAGGTAGAAGTAAAACCTTCAAAAATTTTGGTTTCAAAATAATAAGTTTAATTTATTTTCTCTAATATTACCATGTCTTACACGGTTCAGGGTACAAATCAAAAAGAGGCAGAACCTGCCTTTTTCTTTCTTACAATTTATCTCGAATATCCTAAGTGTAAGTCGTGCAGAGCTACCAACCCTCAGGATAGGCGGATTATATTAAAAAACATTGCCATAATTACTAAATTAAATATGATTATTTAGAACACTACAATCTTCTTCCCTTTCAATAAAGATATCCTCCATCAATGCCTAAAAAAAAAACTTTACACACTTTTTGCTTTCAATCTTTCAGAACGCCGTAGTTGGGTTGGCCAAAGGATGGAGGATGACTTTTTACATTTTTCTGTGCTTGATTATGGTTGAATAACTTCTTTTCATTATACATTATTAAAGGATCAACTTTAGAATGAAACTTATCATCTAAACTAGATTTTCGTATTTGATTACTGTGAACCAATTTGATAAAATTATTCACTTCAATTAACATGGCTTTGTTATTTAGAATTTTCATTACGATCCCAGGAATCCATTTATTTATTTATTTATTTATTCTTATCAATAACATATTAAAATAAGTTACTAATAATTACTTAGTAAATTACTAGCAGCAAAGCTTTCGGCTCTTTGGATACAGCTATATACATTTTATAATTTGATGTTAAGATAATCTAATAATCTAATAATTTTTAAATTAGTTTGACTAGGTTCAGATTGTATTTCCAGAATGGCGGAGTTGAGGTTGACTTTTTTTTAATCACATCTGAGGAGAGGAGGCAAGGTCCAAGTAGGTGATATATAGATCCTTTGGCAGGTATATGTCGGTGGTGGTTCCTTTTTGAGGAGGTGTTGATGTGTCAGTGCGGTATGGCCAAGCCGAAGTCGAACAAAGTTGGTAATCATTAACTTGGTGATACTAGATACTTTTTGTTTGGGTTCACATTTGAGTAGTGATGTTGATACTCATTCCATTCTTCAATGTGTTTTTAGTTAATTTTGGATTGTACCAACTTTTGTAAATTATTTTGCGAATATATGTTAAACATATAGACCGGGGCCATGCAAGCATTGTTGGCAGCCTTATCAGCTAACTCGTTACCCCTTATTCCCACATTTCCAGGTGTCCAGATAAGCTTTAATTTGGATGTTTTAGTTATGAGTATGTATTGGATTTTTGAGATAATGAAAGAGCTGTGTTTTGGATTAAGGATAGCTTTTAGGACTGTAAGGCTATCCGAACAGATTGCCCATTTGCCTGATGTGTTGGAATATTTTTTTACAGCTTCGAGTATTGCCACTCTGCGGTATAGCTGGATGCTATGTAAGGAAGGATCCTTTGTACATGATATGACAGCAAAAGTGGTGTTATGATGGTTTTTTGAGCCGTCTGTAAACAATAACTTCCACCCTTTTTTGGAAAGAGTTGATGTCACTTCGGTGAACATTTTTTGATACACTTCCTTGCTTGTGTTCTGTTTCTTGAGGTCACATAGTGTAAGAATTACGGAGCTGCTATCTAGGAGGCTAGGTGGATGCGATGGTGTATATTTTTGGCGGCAATGGTAAGGTATTTCAAGCTTTTTGCCTGCAACAAGAATATTGTGGATTGTGGAAGGGATGCGTCTTTTTCGCTTACGTCTTTGTCAATAACTGACCCTGTTAAGAAAGTTATTTTAGGAAGGAGCTTGGCGGTGGCTTTAAAATAACGTTCTTCTACTGTCGGGAGTCCGGCTTCGGCGAGGATGTTATTGATTGCGCTGGTTGGAAAAGCATTAATACTTCTTCTTGCCGCTAGGTGGTATATTATTTTAAAGATGTTTTTTGTAGTTTTTGGGGTGGATCCGTATATAGCTAGGCCGTAATCAATCTTACTCAAAATTAACATTTTTGTCAAGTAGCACAAGGAATTAATATGGACTTTACTCCTATTTGAAGAAAGATACTTTATAATATTAAGTCTAGCTGCGTTTTTAAGATATTTTGCAATGATCCTTCCAATTATACTTACAATTAAAAACTAATCCTAAAATACTCAGACTTGTGTTTTCCTGCAAACATGACACTGGCATCCCCTAAGGAATCCATTTAACATAATCGTTTCTATAGTTATTAAGGTACAAAATTTTGTCTCCTTTGCAATTTCACTTAACAATTTTGATTTCTTATCATTATAATATCTAGGAATATGAAGATTACTGGAGCTTTTCATTTCTTTAGTTTTAACTTTAGTGTTACTGTTAATTTCTTTTTCTTGTTTGTTATTCATAATATCTGTGTTCTTATTTTATAAGAAAAAATCAATTCCGTGGGAGTTTTATTACACGGAGTTGTAGGAACAGAAACTTCGAAACCATGCTTGAAATATTTAATTGTTTGTTTTCCAAATAAAAGTTTTTTAAAGCTTTTTTACGGTCTGTTCATTTCTCTCAGCCGAACCATTGCTTTGAGGATGATATGGTGGAGACTTTGTTACCTTTATGCCATACTTCTTACAAAAATTGAGAAATTCAAATGCTCCCAATGGAGGTCCATTATCGGAAATAATAATAGGACAACCGGTTGAAAATGTCATTTTTTTTTTTCAAAAATCAAAGCTTTATTGAGGAAAAATAGATATAAATTCAATATTCAAAGTATTGCCCATCGCTAGCCACACATTTTTTTTCATTTTTCTGGTAATTTATGGATACCCATTCTGAAAAATTCGACCGGTTTGGCCACAATCCACAAATCGATCCATTTTCTGACATTATCGAAATGACGGAAGTGCTGATCAGCCAGGCTATGTTGCATCGATCGTAAGAGATAGTAATCGGATGGCGCAAGGTCTTAACTATACGGCGGGTGGGGAAGGACATCCAATTTGAGCGTTTCAAGGTAAGTTTTGACGACATTTGCAACATGTGGCCGAGCATTGTCATGTTGCAAAATAAATTTATCGTGTTTGCGACCGTTTCCGGCCGTTTTTCCTTCAGTGCTCGGCTCAAACGTATCAATTGTCGTCGGTAGACCTCGCCTGTGATTGTTTCATTCGGTTTTAGCAGCTCATAATACACAACACCCTTCTGGTCCCACCAAATGCACGGCCATGAATATTCTGAACGGCCGTCGATGTTGAGGCATTTCCGGGGTATCCATACATTGCCCGACGTTTTATCGTAATGTACCCATTTTTCATCACCAGTGACGATTCCATGCAAAAAAGACTTCTTTTTGTGGCGTTCAAGCAGCATTTCGGACATGCAAAATCGCCCTTCGACGTCTCGTGGCTTCAATTCATACGGTAATGTACTATCTTTCGGATCATTCCATTGCTTTCAAAGTTTTGTCTTCGGTGCCGAATTCACCACCTTTGAACCGCTTAAACCACCGCTGACACATTCTGACGTCTATAGTATAGCCCGGGTAAGCTTCGGTAAGCAATTGATGCGCTTCGGTTGCTTTCTTCTTTAAATGAAAGAAGCATATTAAAACTTACCGCAAGTGTTGTTTTGATGGCAGGAATGTAGACATTTTACGGCTTTACAAAAACTTTTGTGTTTTCACTAATGACCAATAACCTAGACTGAAATAATAAGACAATGATATGAAGTTTCTGTTGTGAAAGCTGTCATGGTGAAAATTCACCTCAGAGTTATAGATATGTAGTTGTCTGCAATAACGATATTTTCAACCGGTAGTCCTATTAAAACAAATGGCCGCATACCCAAATTATTTCAGGATTTCAATCACTTCCCATTTAAGGAATCATTTCTCGTTGAACATTTTGCTATGCAGTTTCTTTCTTTCAAATAGTTTTATTACTATATCTGTATAAGGAATTATTTTTTTCAAATGTTTTTGCTGAAAGATTTTCTGAACTGATTCGTTTTTCCACATGTTAATGTACTTGATTTATAATTTACTAATTTAATTATTATTAAAATCAAAATTTTATTTTCTGCTCTTTTTGTTTTAACAGATATTCAATTCGATGAAGAAGGCGGCACCAAAGTTTCGTCATCATTTCCAAGGCATTGCTGGCGATTGTATGCTACCAGGATTGGGCCTGAGTTCAGCCGACCGGCAGATACTCGTTGACCACGTCAATATAGTATTCCACATGGCTGCGACAGTGCGGTTTGATGAAAAACTTAAAGTTGCTATGCAGATCAATGTGAAGGCGTGTCGTGATATAATGTTGCTTTGTAGCGAAATGAAAAATCTTAAAAGTCTTATACACGTTTCTACGGCCTACACACAGTGTCCGATTAGAAAAATCGAAGAAAAATTTTATCCACCTCCCTGCGATTCGAGGAATATGATGCTACTAATGGAGTGTGCGCCCGATAAGTTATTGGAAGGCATGACGCCGACGTATGATTTTATATTTTACTTTTTTTTTATTGACAGATTCACGTTTTAACGAAGTAATGTAAACGCTGCCCATTGAATTATTTTAGTTTTTGCGATTACTCTCTGCGATTTGTAAGGAATATTTGAGATATCTTTGAAATGTGTACTTGCTTAGGCATTAATCACACCATCGATTTTTGGAGTATCCGAGCTTGATGGTTTTCATCCTTTACGGTTCTGGTCAGTCTGCTTTCAGTTGGTTTGACCAAGCTTCCTGGCTTCAACAATTCTACGCGGATCAGCAACAAACTTTACTCCACTATTGCGGAGAGACTGCGGTGGGACTTTTGGTAGAAATTTTATCATGAGGGACAGCATAGGATTTTTCTTCTTGTTTTTCAGTTTTGAGAGTTTTTTTTTGTACCACCACACTTGCTTCCGGACGTTGTTGGTAGCCGACAGAAGTCTTGTCTCTTTAGTAAGGCATCGTTATCATGTATTCTTGGCGTTTTTTTAAAGCAGGAAATCATTTGAAAATGTTGCGGTTAGGTGCTCTCTACAGAATCTGGTTATTTCTGGTTTAATGTTGAACGTCCTTTTTGCCCTCAGGACATTCATTTCATTTCAAGCACATTGAGCATTCGAATTCTTAATCGAGTATCGACCTAAAAGCGTTCGGAGTTGAAGTAAGTACCTCTGATAATTCGCCAAATCAAGAATATTTGAGGAGTATCTTGCTTCAACCAGCACAAACAATTTGATTGGCAATTCGACCATCAGTGGAGATAGAACTGCAAGCCATGTTATTGCGTGGATATTTTTGTGAGGACATCGAATGCTTGATTTCACCGTATAACTTTATCCCACAAAGTCTATGAATTGAAAGTCATTAAGCAAGTAACGTTTGTACTTCACCACAAATATTTTTTTTTACAAATTTTAGCATTAAGGTCCCCAAGTACCACTCTGACGTCTTACTTTGAACGACTTTTTAAGCTCCATCCAAGAGTTTACTTTTCATATAATCTTTAATAATCTTTAGCCCCGTTTGTGGGGGCATGTGATGGCAATTGAAATAGACGAGATAAAGTTTGCTTTAAAATATATGACCTTCGTTCTCATCTATTCATTCCCATGATACGAGTACACATGATAATATGTGCAACATAATGTAACAGCCGTGATATACGCCCCCATTGTTCCCCCATCAGTGCTCCCGATCCTATCTGCATGCCAGTTAAATATCTACCTTATACTATGTTAAGATAATTTCCAAGTCCTTCATTCGTGAACAATATACATATATATATATATCATTGTACTTATTGCGTCGTTTCGGCTTCATTGGTATCCGGATTAGCTGTAAGCCTATTATTCCAAAGCACCATTGACTGGTTGCTAAGAAAACTATCTACGAGTGCCACATCGAGACTACTTGAACTCCTCAGGGACAGGGATTTTGCGAGGTAGTAAGCAATCAGCAGTTTACTCTCTTTTGACGCTTTTATGAGTCATTGTATTATACGAGTAACCAGGTTAGCAGCCTCCTGATAAGTTTGTTGTTTCACTTAATCACCAACAAGGTTAACTTATTTTACTTAAGACTGCAAATTCGTAGTACGTCTCAAGTTTACATATGATCAATACTCGCAAGTCATCCGCGTGCCCGACGTTCTGCCATTTTCTGCAACTAAAAAAAAATTCAAGTGTTCATGATGCAAGAACGCTTAAGATAATTTTTTTAAACTACTTTCTTCTCAAATGGACTCATTACAATTGCGTTGAATGAATTGAAAAGTTTCTTGTTTCATGCATATCAATCAATGATCAATGCGATTGTAAATAAGCCGTCCAAGCACACTCGCTTATAAACTGGGACAAATATCTTTCTAAACTGTGCGCTCCCAAAGCATCGATATGTGGTAATATATTGATTCCACTTTCTTCGTAAATATTGAAATTTCAAAAGTAATAAATTAATAAATACATGGAAAGACAGCTGTCTACTGAGCTAGAGCTCAGAGCACCACTTGTTCATGCGCGTTTTATATTTTGCTATAATAAAACAGCTATCGCCAACGACCTTTGTTGCTTTCACATGATTGTCAAGCAATCGTGAGAGGTTGGACCGTAAAAAATATTCTCGTATGATGTTCTTCTGCTGATTGGAACCCTAATGATCAGCGGTCAGAAGCAATAACCAGCAACCAACAAACGCTCACTGTATAATTAAAGCTTAACCACCGGAAATCTTAGTAAACTTAAACTACTAAAAATTTACGCAACTGCTTAAGTTATTATATAGTGCCGATTTGACCTGTGGGGAAACTAGTAATATCGTTGGATAAAGCTTGAGAAGGGCGTGTGATGAGTGCCCATCATCATTTCGACTGGGAGAATGTCATTTGTATTATCAAGCGCTACAGTCATTTAAAGATAAAAAAAAAATCTGAATAGCTTTTGAAACAGTTGTTGATTATTAAAAATTTGAGAGCAACGCGCATCTTTGCTTTTCTTAACTCCGGCACTTGAATCAAAGTGTCCTATTTAGCTTCATCCTTATCTTCATTTGCGTATCTCTTGCAGATTTTGTGCATGCATGGGCGTGTGGTGCATGGTTCCCATACCACAGGTAAATGTTACCACTTTAATTACTATAGAACACGTAGAGTCCAAAGTACGTGGCCTCAATCGATAGGCTAATAGTTATGCTTTCAAGCTAAGGTAGGATGCAGTTAAGGATATTGATATCGATTGTAAATAGTGGCAACTTGGTCATCAAGGCGACAACACCCAGTCCATATTGGTCGGTCGATTTTGAAAGTTTCTGTCAGGCGGATATATTGCTTATCGTAAGAAAACAATTAATCCGTGATCAGAATAGCTCAGTCACTATTATATTTTTTTATATAATGTGATTTGACTCCTCTTATATTGCATGCATGCAATGCAAGAAGCGTCAGGAAGAATAAGGAGAAGAACGAAAGATAATGTAGTAATTTTTAGGCACTCTCTTTGCTTTATTCGCAGGATGTTCATTCCACATTAGTCTGATGTACTTTGAAAGTTAGGCAGAGCAATTGACACATTATCTACACAAACCACTTAATTTGACCACACAAACTATGAATTCCAGCAGCCGATACAGCAACCACTACAACAATCAGTAAGACTGCTATCGCCGGTAACATTTTGTTTCAAGATTTGTATGACTTAATTCATGGTAAGAACCAACAACAATTTTTAAATTGCCCAATCATCAGAGAGCTGAGCGTTTTTCCAATGTTGGAGCTCAAGATTGTACTGCTTAGCTTTTATTTGTGGCCATGTTATATAAATATATATGGGGTCAATTGCTATTTATATACCCACCTCAGACATGCACAAATTTGGCCGTCAATTTACAAATTGAGTGGATCAACAATAACCGGTGGTCGAGAAACGTCCATTGACCATTATGGGGTCACAAACATTTTTTGAACAACACAGTTAGGAAGCATCGGCGGCAAGTAGGTTGCCGAAGGTAACTTCTGTTTATTTGTCAAGAAATTTAAAACAGCGATTCGTCCGTATCTGCTTTCGGTCGGTCGGTTGACATCTATTTTTGTGTTCACCATTCCGAGAAGACCTGCGGAAGCTAAGTCTTTCTTTTCATTTAATCCAATCAGCGAAAAGAAATTCACTGAGTAAGATCTCTGAATCGATTAATTTCGTAAGCGAAGTCTTCTTCTACGAACGATAACCAATCTATCGGAACTGGGAGTGATCTCCTCGAAGGTCGGCCGAACTTCCACTCTTTGCGAATGAAACATTATTCTAAGTTTGGTTCCTAAACACTCCGATTTGATTTAGATGGCGCGTGAATAATTTGGGTTAGAAATTAATACTAATTAATAAATTATTTGAGTAGCATAGTTTTTAAAATTCTGTGTTCAAAGCAATGAGAGATGTGATGCACACCAGGCGTCGCTCTGTCTTTGGTGTTTGATGTATGGGTCCTGATTATTTAGTCTAACTAATATTCGTACCCTCATATATTACTTTCATAGATTATTAGATAAATGGCCAAACACATACACATTTACAAAGGCAGTTGCCGAGGATGTCGTACGAACGCACGGACGTTCTTTGCCAGTTGGAATGTTTCGCCCGGGAATAGGTATGTGACGCTTATGTATTTATGTTTTCCTGTTGATAGACGCTCTTTTTTTCCTCTATTGCAGTTATATCGACATATCGTGATCCGGTTTGTGGATGGATTGATAACTTTTATGGACCAACTGGAGCAATAGCTGGTGCTGGAACTGGTGTTATAAGAACCTTGCGATGCGATCCGCGTGCCGTTGCGAATATGGTTCCAGTCGATTTATGTGTAAATAGTATCATTGCTGCATCCTGGGATGTATCGCAGAAGTACAGGTGAGGACTTTTTTTTACTAGGTATTATATTTTACCAAAGCAAAATCATATTCTCGAGGTCGCAGTAGCCGGATTTAACTAGTTATGAACTATACAGATTAAAACCGTGTTAAGTCGAAGCTATTTCTATTAGTCAATCAGGCGGGCTTGCAAATTGCAAAGAGCACCCTAATCTACACAATTCTCCTTGATGGGGAAGAAATAGGTCAAATAGCGTCGGAATCCTATCCTACGGAAACGAAATAGAACCAGTCAAGTAAGGCACACCATCAATCTTCACCAATACATAAATCTCGTTGTACGCAATTTCAATACCAAAAGTGCATGAGGGCGAAAACAAGATATTGTTAACGAGATCAGCAAACACCGATGAAAAAACAAGTCGATCTTAAATATGAGAGGATGATGATCAACCAATGGGTTAAAGCATCGCAATTGGTTCTTCAACGGTCTGCAGCGATTCGGCGCTCGACAAAATTCTCAAGGACGAGCGAATTTACTAAAGAATTGAACTACAGCCAGTACTTACCGAACACACACCAAAGAGTACATCGAGTCTATTAAGGGGGACACAATCTTCGTTACAAATTTTAAGGGCCACTGACCCCGAACAACATCTCGAGATGTCTCCAGAGCACCTATGTGTTCCGGATCAATAACGAGACCATGTAATTGAACGGCTGGATGTTCAAAAGCAATTCGTCCACAGCATTATCAATGCTAGCGAGAATCACAAGTCAAGATTACAAGATCGATGTAGGATATGTTCACAACCTCAGCGTAAAGAACATAAGACGCACAAACAACCTGAACCATCATGTAGGGGTTTCTTTTATAACGTTGCAATGGTCATAGTCAAAGTTTTCGTCGCCAGCTTAATCTAGCGAAGGTTACCGCAGATGTTGCGATCCCATCAATAGTAATGCCCCATCTTCCTAGCTCTGATGACAAGTTTTTATCCACGGGACGAAGATATTTACAGGGTGAGGAATTATCACCAGACGAGTAGGCTTACCGTGCTGTTTTCTGTTTGAGTGAGCATATTTTTTGCATTATTCAAACTTGCTTTCGAAAAAAAGTAATTTCTTAAAACGATATACTATATAATCGGTAAATGATGTCATCGTAATGAGGGGGTTCATCCTCCGTAAATTTCAAAGGAAGATCTCCTGGTCCTCTGAGAAGCAAGAAAAATCTGTAGGAATCGACGAAATACCAAACATTGCTCTTAAGCACTTTTCTCTAGACGCGGGACACTGTCCTGTTTAACAATTTGCTGAAAAATGCACATTTTTCAGCTCATTGAAAGACAACGGTGTTGCAAACCATTCCTAAACGGAATAAAGACACATTAAATCCGGCAGATCTCCGGTCGATAAGTCACCTTCCGAACATCAGTAAGGTATGATATTTGAAAACGTGATCAATCAGGATAAAAATAGTATTCCGGTCAACCAATTCGGTTTTAGAGCGGGGAATGATTGCATACATGCCACGTGTAAACATGTATCAGATATCCAATGGAACAAAAGTAAGAAACAATGCACTGGTGCCTGCCTGGTCGACTTGGAAAGAGCTTTCGATACCATATGGTTAGAAGGACTCTTTTACAGGCTGAATAGTCTAGGCATCAGCAAACCACTGCTGTACATATTTATTAATATGCTAGTCAATAGACAGTTCATTGTGAAAAATGGCAATGTTACTTCTAACGAGTTAAATTAATAAATGGTCTGCAACAGGGGGCTGTCATTTCGCCGATCCTCTTCAACATATTCACCAGTGACATTATATGATAAGATCCCTTTCCCGTGCCAAAGGGTACGCAGACGAATTGATTTCGGTCAGGTTCGAAAAGAAGTCATTAGAAATCTTTTGCAGCGTCACTTCGATGAGATTCAGCGTTATTGCGAGAACTGGAAATTAAAAATCAACTTTTGGAAATGCAAAAGTTTATTGTTTAGGACTCTAGGGATACTATTAAGAATTGGCGAAAGATCTCAATTGTGGTACCGCATGGACAGACGCTGGTGAGTAGAAGTGGCCAGATTTTATATTGCAACAAAAATGTAGATATGCTGCTCTCATTAGAGCCAAGGTGGTTTTTCCAAAACAAAGAGACTGCGTAACAAATAGTCTGCTACATGGCCCTCATCCGGCTTATGCTCGTCTATGGATGTCCAGTGTGGTTTAACGTGAGACCAAGCTTAACGGAAAAGATTCGGTTGTTTGAGAGGCAATTTCTCAGGGCTTGCCTGGGTTTATACAGAACTCCAGAGCCTGAATACAAAAAATTCTATCCCAACGAGGTCCTAGAGAACAGAGCAAACATAATGAGAGTAGACAATTTTCTTATTAAGCTGACACGGAATCACGTTGCAAGAGCAATGAACTCTGTCAACAATCTGATCTGCGGTGCCTACTTTCCCAATGACAGGTATTACGAGCGGGTCCGTCTTAGCGGTTTTATCCCCGCAGAGGCACTCCTCCATCTAGATACGAAAGGTCCATCCAGAATAAATTAGATGTATCGCTATTTTGGTCTTTTATAATCTGCGGCTGGTAAATCCTAGTTCTATGTGAGGAGGAATAAACTACGGAACCAACGGAGCTGCTGTCGCCCTCGCAGAGTGAGTTGATCGGTGCATTGTGGGAATTTGATAACTTATTGAAATGATGCAAGCTGCTGCTGCGCGTACAGTAAGGTGATCGTTGGATTGTGGGAAGCGGTTGTATTATGTTTTGCCATGATGTTTGGCCGACTATATCTATTTTGTGCTATCCTGGGTCGATTTTCTGCATTTGTTTTTGGAGTTCTGTACCCATGAGTTGCTCAACTACTCATTAAAACATAACGTTGATGAAGTTGTATCGGCAAGAGTTCTAAGTTCGTGGTGGCAAAATTCGTGCGGATTTATATATATAGATATGGCTATGCTGTGAAGGCATAACACTGACAGCAGGACGTTGGGCTTAAACTTGCAAACTTTCCAAGAACATATATCACACTTATATCGAATAAAATCGTGCGGATAAAACGAAAGCTTGTACGACGACATCAAATCTTCTGTCCTTATTCCGGCTCTACCCACGGAATTGAATTTAAGCCAAATACACCAGAGTTTCTCAAACCATTACATAATCTATCCTCGTTCTTCTTATTACTCCACTCGCTGAGAAAAAGATAATGGGGAAAATCTTGTTCAGAATAGGCCTGCAAAGTTTTTTTTTTTTTACTCATACGGCATTATACGAGAGGCATTACCTGTCAACCAATAAGGCGTTATATAAATCATTTTTGAAGAAGCTTAGAAAAAATACAGTCTTATAGAAATGCGTGGACGAGTTGGTTGAGGCTGTGAGGCAACCACAAGGAGGAATTGTCACAACCCAAAACTACGATTGTGGTGCCTTTTTGCAAACATAAGCATGTTGTCTTGCCGCATAGTTAGTCCTGCGTTGCAGTCAAATGTTAAAATGGGTCTTCTCCGATTGTAAGTGTGACAAATACTTGAATATGTAAATTTCTAGATTAACGATTCTAGCTTCAAACAAATCGCAGGCATAAAATAATTATTTATAATTCTAGTCCCAATCCTGTTCTTTATTTTAGTAAAATTTCAATTGATAAGGAAATTCCTGTCTATAATTTCTGTACGTCGAAGGAGAACCAGCTAACTTGGGGTGATTTTACAACGAAAACAACAAAATATGGACTTATGTACCCAACGTTGAAGGCTCTTTGGTATCTATGCTACGCTAATACACCAAATAAACTAGTTCACCTAATTTCGATACTATTCTTACATTACATACCGGCAGTAATATTTGATTTGATTTCTTTATGTATGGGGCGAAAACCCAGGTATGTCATAACATATTAATACAAAAGCAAAAAAATTGTTAATTTTTTCATGTCTCTTTCAGATTGTTGAATACGTACAAAAAAATTCATAGATTTATGCATGTGATTGAGTACTTTTCAATGCGGCAGTGGGAATTTCAAATAGACAACGTACGAAGTCTTTGGAATCGTTTGTCTGATTGCGACAAAGACATTTTTTTCTTTGACATGACACAATTGGATTGGGATCTTTTTCTTCAGCAATATTTTCGTGGTATAAGACAGTACTTGCTGCATGACCCGCTAGAAACCATACCAGAAGCTCTGGTGAGGTGGAATAGGTATGTGTATATTTAAGTGTAAAACTTATATTAAAACACAAGACACGTAGCGTCCTTGTTGGAGGAGATGTAATGTATTAATACATAGATTTAAAAAAATGTGTAATACCACCCATCTTCTGGTAACAACAAGGAAGCTCGTCTTTTACGTCACAGCGCACCAGAAATTCCAGAGAAAACATTTGACACGTATTTACGTTCCGAGGTCCGAAAAACACATTCATAAATTCATATAAAATTGTTGGTCTTTTTCCATTTTATTGTTAACAATAATTGCAAGTATTTTCATCTATATGTTGTTTACAAAGTCCCGCCTGTCTGTCTGTATGAACGCGATAAACTCAAAAGTTACCGAACGGATTTCCACATGGTTTTCATCAGCGTGCTTCATAAAGAAGGCTCAAGCGTATTAAAGCTTACTGAAGCTTTGTGGATGAAATTTGACGATAATTGTATCCCTTCGGACTACAACTGCCTATTGTGCAGTGCCCTCGATTCTTACGACATGTGGTATGTTCGCGCATGTGCAAATAATACAATTATCCCAGAAGGCTGAACATTAACGATGCTCCAGAAATCAAGAGATGCAATTGAGAACCCATTTCCAAAGAAAATAATCTTCATCTTCCAACAGTCAAACACAAGCTCATGCGAATTATGTGTCCAGTCATTCACTTCAGCACGCCGAAGCCCAAACTCATCTTCACGACGCCGGGAACTCGAACTACGAGAGTTGGAGGAAGCAAAGACTTTGGAATGGGATTACATCTTAAGATATACAAACTTCTTAGTCAAGTATAAGAGGAAGCTTCCAATGTTGACGAAAGCGTCTTGGTCAACGACAAATGAAAAGTTCAAGGGTGGTTGAACGACGACATCGACACCAGAGTTGTTAAACCCTATAAGCCGCGGTTCAAAAGAGAACGCTAGGAAGCAGTATGCTGGCGTTACAAACAATGAAACTTGCAAGATTTCAAACGCTTATCCATCAGATAATCTCTGACAAGGACAAGGACAAGGTTCACGACAAGGCCATCAACCACCTTTGCTTCACAAACGACAGTTCAAAATCAACAACAGCAACACCGAATGTTTTCTTTTTCACCAACATCGTTATGAAATGTTCAGAACAAAAAGTCGATCAGCATCCAGCAAGCACGATAATTCATTCCACCGTTCCAAGCCTTTTCTTGCTTCCCAGACGTGTTCCCCTTTTTATCGTCAGACTGAAGGCGATGTAAGGCCGACCAGGCCGCTTTTCCGGAAGGTCTGTGATGCTCCGGCGCCAAGAATCGATAAGCCAGATACCATAGTAGAGATACCATAGAGCCAGAAAACTGCGTCACATTTCCTTCGAACAAGAGTGGAAAGTCCCTCGCACAAACAAGAAAGGATTTATCCATGCGCACTGGGAAGTCGCATCCAATCTGAAGTTGTACTTATCTGTACGTACTTGTCCAGTGTGCTATTTAAATTGTTCTTCCATTGAAAAATTCGTCAAATTTGTGCAGTTCAATCATGCCGCAAAACGGGATGTGGTACATGACTTGAAACTTTGTCGGTGTGGCGTCAAGCGCCATCGTTGTACTCGGTGCAGGATGGCACCTGTCTGTCGAGGAAACAACTGCACCTTAAGGCATCACAAACTGTTTCAAACGCCTGCTTTCTCTTGCGCAAAAAATATGCCAAAATCCAGAACTCGACCACGTGCTTCATAAGAAGACTGATGACTGCATTTCAAAAGGTTATGCTCGCAAAATTATCACTCCAGGAGATCGCCAAAGGACGCGAAGATCATTAAGTAAATGATTTGATGGATATCGTGGATCCTGAACCAGAATCGGTACCACTTCTTAAACAGACAGACTTCCGTACTCGAAATTGGACATCGAACTTCAAAGAGATACTCGTGGCATTACATGCAAGACATAAGGAAGAAGTCGACCTAAACATGCAACCGGAGCTAGCCACCGAGAAGATTCTTGGCCCCAGTGGAGTTTTGGCAAGATTTCAAGTGCATATTAAAGCGCTAATGCGGTAAATCTGGAGGGCCGGAGTCGACTGGGACGACTAGAAGAGCAGGACTCAAATAGGCTGTATTAAGCTACGTTTTTGCCGAAGCTACAAGAAGTGCAAACTTCAAAATGCAACGTTAACGCAAACTTGACTAGTCATATCAAGTTCCAGGTTCGCATGTTTGTATATGCCAGTGAGAATGCCTTTGCCGCAGTCGTTGATTATTCACTCCTTGAACCCAAAATTAAAGTTGCTCCACTTAAACTTACCATAGACTTTGGAGAACGTTTCTTCTAATCTGTTTCGAGGACTGTGTTGAGCTGTTTGCGGTGTAACCATCGACAATAATGACAATGTGTTGCAGTTCTTGTAAGCGATATTGGCAATGCAACAACATTAGACGATTAGCGTATGATCGCAACCAAAATAAATGTGGCTGACGAAGGTACCAAATGGAAGAAAGGTGACAAACTTCAACCTACCAAGTCCGTGGCTTAAAGGACCAGCATTTTTAAAATCTCTGTCGCATGACTGGCTCCGTGAGGATTCGCCAAAAGACGCCACCACCGAACTTAATACAACGGAGTTAACCGTTTACAACAGGAAATTGTGTTTCTGTTCTTCGCTATATTATGAACCTTTGATCGAGCATCAGCAACGAGAAAAGGACCAACGTTCCACTAAGCCAAGCTGATTTACGAAATTCTGAACTAGCTCTTATAAGTCAATCTCAATGAGATGCATTTTCTGAGGAGATTGAGGAATAGCTGTGCTTTAGATCCAGAAGAGTTAAATGGCCACTTTATTCTTAAGAGTAAGCAAACAAACAACTTTGACTTTAGATCGGATAGTGCTATAACTCTAAACCGTGAAGTAGACTTTGAAATGGTTACAATCAATGCAGTGCTACTAAGTATTGCATCCATTAAGTCAAATGCGGTTGGTGAAGATGGAATGAAATAATTGTATACCTAACGGAGATAATTAATTCCTGTATAAAGACCTCTACTTTCCCTCAATGTTGGAAATCTGCTAGAGTCTTGCCAGTTACGAAAAAGTCGAATGCTTCATTACCTGATGACTATAGGCCAATTAGCATATTGCCATGCTTGTCCAAGGTTTTCGAAAAATTATTGAAAAACCAAATTCAAAACCACCTGTGCCTTAACTCGTTGTTATACTCACTTCAGTCTGGGTTCCGTGCTAATCACAGCTGTTCTACAGCTGTGGTTAATATAATGGACGACATCAGACAGGCCTTTGACAAACGACTTCTAACTTTCCTATGTTTATTAGATTTTTCAAAGGCTTTTGACAGCGTTGAACACAACATTCTTTGCTAGAAGCTACGCAGATACTTTGGTTTCAGTGAAAGAGCTGTCAAACTTATAAAAAGCTATCTCTCTGAACGTATGCAAAGAGTTGTTATAGGTGAAAAACGATCCTCACTTCAAGCTGTCATACAAGGTGTACCCCAAGGATCGATACTGGGTCCTATATTATTTTCTATATTTATAAATGATCTTCCATCAGTGTGCAAGTATGTGTCCGTCCATTTATATGCTGACCTGGCATTAAAAATTAATGAGGACCTGAGTGAAATAAATAACTGGTCAATTGCCAATGGTCTAACCCTGAACCCTGCAAAATGTCAAGCTATACCAATTCTTCACGCAGGATCCGACATTAGTATGGTCCCGAATATATGGTAAGCTAACAGTAAACTGAGGATAGGTGATTCGGTCACTAATCTTGGGTTTATAATCACGCGAAGCCTTTCATGTGACAAGCATATAAACAGTGTTGTAGGTCGCATATATGGCTGTCTCCGTAAACTTTGGATAACAGCTGATTTCACCCCTACTGAAACGTGACGTAATTTGATATGAACTCTCGTGGTTCCTATTATATCGTACGCCGAGGTAGTATATAGTAAACTTGATGCTGTATCTCAAAATAAACTGCAAGTAGCTTTTAATGATTCAGTCCGCTTCATCTATGGACTTCGAAGAGACGCACATGTAACACATTTTTCCAGAAACGTGCTAAGCTGTACGCCTCAACAATATATGAACGCAAGAAACTGTATTTTCCTACATAACATATTACGAACAAAATCTCCCAATTACTTGTATAGTAGACTGCAATTCACTCGCTCTTCGCGAACTTTAAATTTGATAAATCCTCGTTATACGCTCTTGAATTCTTCCCGTCTCTTTTTCGTCAATGCAATTAGACTATGGAACTCACTTCCCGTACACATTAAATGTTTATCGAACCACGCAAGCTTCAAAACTGCTATCTTCAACCATTTCTCTTTGCAGCAAAATTGAAATTAAAATTAAAGTAAAATTGAAATTTAAATAAAAGTAAAATTAAAATTAAGAGAACATATAAGTTTTTTTTATATTTGTAGTAGTAAGCTAAAATTGAATTATATTTAAACTGAATTCAAATAGACTGAAGTTAAATTTTACATTATTATCTGAGTAAGTTTCTACTTGTTAAATTAGCCTCGTACTATAAAAGATAAGATCTTAATGTACAAAACCGCTTTTTAAAATAAAATAAATGAAATGAAATGAAAATGAAATGATTGTAGACCTTTCTTCCAACGGACTTGATCAGCAAGGAATTCTACGTGTTAGTAGTAGGATCAACAGTAACCCCGAGAAATATGCAGATCTACGGCAACCCATTATCCCACCAAAGGCAGATCCAATTACATGCTTAACCATAAGACGTATCACGTAACATAAACCATGAGTTTGTGATCATTGAACTAAGTGGAAAGTATCATATATTTTGGATGAGGCTTCTTCTTTGAAGGGTACGCAGTGAGAGCCAAAAGTGTCGAAACCCTACAGCACAATCACATTGGACTTTTCAACTGGGAGTGGACTTCTATGGACTAATGTCTTGAATGCGAGAAGGACGGAGAAACGCATTGGAGTTTTTCTAACGGAGACTCACGCCGAGGAACGCCACTTGAAATACTTAGCATTAACGGGACGCACTTTAAGGGTGCCAACATAGAATTGAAAAAGTATGACTTATCATACATATGACCGTCGACGAAAAATTATGTAGAGGCTTACATCCCCGAATACTAAGTGGACAATTACCTGATATTTAAGAGTGGCCAGCTGTTAAATTGGATGTCTTGGTGCCAAAGAAAATGACGTGTAAATTCACCGCACTAGTGACATGGAGTATTGCGAGAGAGAGAGTACCTCAGCTAGCACATGTACGATCAACGCGACCGTCAGTTTGGGTGTAAGAAGAAGATATTGTTTTGTGCAACTGAAAACGAAAAGCACACAAGAAATAAGGAAAGAAAAATGAGAGAATGGTTTAATTCTTCAGGCACCATAATTTTGGCACGCATATTTCATGAGTACCTTCACCAGGAACAATTAATGTTACTTGTTCCGTTCGTCCGAACAAGCTTTCCTCGTATCGCTTCAATTGCGAAATGAGAATTAACGTCAAAAGCGTAACGAAACATTCATGCGCACGCCGAAAGTAATTTTGGAAGACGACTTTTGGTCGATTTTCTTTGCAATCAATCTTTCTCTTTCTCAACTCACTAAAAAGCTTCCTATTTCCCCCGACATGCCTTGCAGTCCCATAACCGTGTGGACAGACAATAAGGACGAAAAGGCGACAACGAGATGGTATATAGTACTTCTGACAATTTGAACGTATGCTGTACTTTTCTTGTTCCGTTTAACTAATCAAATAAATTTTTGATGCGTTCAAGACAGTTTTTGTATATACGTCATCTGGTTGCAGAAGCAACAGCCTCTGTGAAAGGCTTCTTTTTTTTTGAATATCTACCCCTGCCCAAGTCGCGGACACTGTGGTCTGAAAGAATAGACTTTTTGTATTTTGGGGACTTTGTTTAGGCTAACAGACATTCCATCCTTCTGATGAAAGTCAGAATGACTCTAGCATTGGATTGTCTTATATCCAACGGGGAGCATATCTCTTTTAGAAAGATACGCCTTCTTAGACAAATTAGAGCTGGACATTCACAAAGAATGTGTACAGCCGTTTCGTCGCCTTCCAAGCAGAGTCGGCATTTGGTGGTTGTACTGAGCCCTTGTTGGGTTAGATGTGATTTCAAGCGGCAATGGCCTGAGAGCAAGCTCACGAGCTTTCTAATTTACTCCTTGTTCAGTCTAACGATTTCTCTGTTAGAAGGGATTGATTAGTTATTGATAAGTCCCGGTAGATTTTGCCAGTGCAATGCGTAGCTCGTTTTTCCGCTTATTGATCAGACCTGTGTTCGTAGACCAGCTTACGCCACAGAAAAGTTCCGGACCAGTGAACGCGGTTTTGGAACCAGCCCTGGCAAGTTCGTCCGCAATTTCATTGCCTTTGATTCCATGATGATCGGAACCCATCCTAACCTAACTCTTTAACGTCGGGCTAGGGTTTGTAAGGCGTCGTAGCAGCTTTTGACACATTTATATTCCACTAGATTGGATGACAATGCTTTAAGCTCGGCTTGGCTGTCTGAATATATTAGAATTCTGGCTCTTTTTTGGCCATTTGCAATGTTTTCTTTGGCACAGGATTCGATGGCTAATAAAGGGTTTTTCAACAGGGACGCTGAAAAGTAGAGCGACAGGGACAGCAAACGACGCTATATTTCTTGCCGCTCTTTTGACATTTCTCTTCAGTAATGTTTGCCTTTTCATGATGGAAAGATATACGATCCAACAACGAGTCGAATTTATTAAAATTTACTACCGAAATTCGGAGTCAGTGGCCTCAACGTTAAGAGCGCTACGTCCAATTTATGGTCGTCATAATCGTCCTAGCAGATCAACAATTGAGTGTCTAGTGGAAAACTTTGAATCCACAGGCACAGTACAAAATGTTCCCCTGCCAGTGAGACAAAAAAGTGCCCGCAGTGTCGAGAATATTGCTGCCGCTGAGGCTTCAGTTGCAGAAAGCCCAAATGTGTCTCTCACACGTCGTTCTCAAGCGTTGGGCATCTTCGTGACATCGTTGTGGCGAATTTTGCGAAAAGATCTTGGCCTTCATCCTTGGTCAGGCAGCAATCCACACGTACTCCATGAGTCATCATTGCATCCCGAAAAAGTTACGGTTTGGTGTGGTTTATGGGCCGGCGGCGTCATTGGGCCGTACTTCTTCCGTGATGATCAAGACCAGCACGTTAATGTGAATGGGGTTCGCTACCGTTCAATGATAACCGAATATTTTTGGCCCCAATTGGATTATATGGACTTGGAGAACATGTGGTTCCAACAAGACGGCGCCACAAGCCTCACACCGAATGTCACAATCAATTTATTGGAAACCAAGTTTGGAGAACGTGTTATCTCACTTTTTCCTGAGGAGCTACGTCAAGTCTATGGTCTATGCTAACAAGCCAGCAATGATTGATGAACTTCGTACGAATATCGAACGTGAAATTGCAGCAGTATCGTCCGATTTATTCTTAAAAACCGTCGAAAATTGGGTTCAGCGTCTGAATTTCTGCAAGCGTGCCCGAGCCGGCCATGCAAAAGAAATCGAGTTTTATACATAATGGCATCAAACGTTCTTTCACAGGAATAAAGAATTTCATTGGTATCCAAAACCGTAGCGCTCTTATTGAAAAACCCTGTAGTTCAGCCTGGAAAACTTGGATTTTTTCCCATGGGTATGGAGATTTTAGTGTTGGGTGCATAGACACCGGCACCTACTCCATTTGCCATTTTTCACCCATCAGTTAACTAGATTAAGTTTCTAGGGTAGGGGGAGGTGTTTCATACAATCTGAGATCGAACAAAACATGTCTTTATCCGTGATGAAATTGATTATTTTCAAACATGGCTTAGGCTATACTAAAAAAAATTTGGACGTGTATTTCGAAATGAAAGCTTGAATTAGCCGCCAAAATTGTTCGTTTTTACAGCATTCGATTTTTGCATTGAATTTACGTTTAAAATTAAAGCTTCGGCTAAAATGAAAGAGCAGAAAAGAGCCTTAATCAAAAACAAGTTGAAAAGTTGTGTCAACAGTATCAACGATGTAGGATAGATCGATTCAGACATTTGGCCATTTCATTTCTCTATTGAATTAAAATTTTATCTCTCTTCAGATGACTCTTGATGATTATGAATGCTTTTGAATTTATTAGCGTCAGTTGAAATGACATCCGTAAATTATTAATTCTAATCTTTTTTCAATTATTTCTTTTCAGATTGTTTTGGCTTCATCAGTGTATCAAGCTCCTCGTGTTTGCCATTGCGTTAAGAGTATTTTTCTCAATCTTTTCAAAAATATATTTTTAAAAGTTGAATTTTTTTTAAGTAAAATGTACCATACTTCAATAAGAAAGCACCGTTTTGTTAAGTATTTGCCTTAATTTTTTTAAGTTTTGTTTTTTTTAACCGATTAATTCAATCGATTTTAATTTTTTTTTGTTGTTTCATTTGTTAAAATTTTGTTTCCGCACATCATTGCTTCTTTTTCGCAGTTCTTTTGAATAAATGAAAAAAAAATTGTACATAAATTTGTATCACATTCAGGTTCATACTTCAAGTACAATTATTTTGTTTCATGAAAGTATTGTAAAACTAAATTCATTTCCTTTCAATATTTTAGCTCTTTGTTGAATTTTCTACTTATTTTCTTATTTTGTTTTTTAATTGCGTGCTGGTTCCATTTCGATTTATTTCAAAACATTTGTGATTTGAAAACCATGAAGATTCATAATTCTGTTATGTTTGTTTTACTTGTTTTTTTTTTTTTATTTTAAGGTTATATTGTTTTATGTTTGTTGTATTAATTTAAAATGCAGTAAAATAAAATGAATTTACAAACCAAAAGTAAGTTTTAATTTAAACGTCTAGAAAAGCGAAGGTTCCTTCGCAAGAAAACTATATTTGAGGTTGTTTCATATCAAATTTGTTGTAAATCAAATTATTTATAATAAAGTAAATCCAATGCACACACTGTATAGATACAAATTCAATAAAAGTATCTAGTAGGCCATGCTCTCTACATTACTTCTGTACAATACTAAGGCTGGGCGCTCACTTGGCAACTTTCGTTGCGCAACGAAAAGTTGCTCAGAAAAAGTGTATTGGCTTATATGGTAGAGCGCTCACTAGGCAACGCAATTTGAGAGCAATTTTTCGTTGCCAAACATCGGCAACTTTTGAGCAACGCAATCGTTGCTCAAAAGTTTCTCTCTTAGAAAAATGTATTCGACCGCTCACTAGGCAATTAGTTGCCGGGCAACTTTCTGTTTTTTATTTATTTTGACCCACGGTCGGGGTAGGTTGTGACCAGAAAAATGTGTGCGGTGCTTATTGGTGAAAATACTTTGATCGATGAAGTGGAAAAGAGGCCGTGCTTGTTAAATAAACATTTAAAAGACCAGAAAAAGGCTTTGATATTTTCCTTTTTCCTTTCTATCACGATTTATAGGATGCACCAAGTACTTTTTTTTGTTTCTTGTTTTTTTTTCCCGGTATTATCAATAATGCATAAACAATAAAAGTTTGTTCGAAATCCATAGTTATTGCAATTTGCACACATTGCTGGCAACTAGTTGCTTAATGAGCGCTGTATAAGCAAAAGTTGCTCGGCAATAGTTGCCGGCAATAGCGGCAACTTTTCGTTGCGCAACGAAAAGTTGCCAAGTGAGCGCCCAGCCTAAGTTTTACTTTTTGCTTACTACTTTCTTGTTCTCAATAAACCATAAAACCAATCAGACGTGTTTTGAATTAATCTCCCTGCGCAACAGGTTATGGGCCCAGATAGTCTCGTGTGTCGTGAAATTGAATTGAATTGAATTCAGTTATTTTTTTATATAAAAGTTTTGTGAAACAAGCGTACGTAGAAAGAAATTTGATTTTTAAAATGAGTTCGTCTCTTCATCAAATCGAAAAGCTTGATGACTCGAATTACGATGGTTGGTCCATCCAAATGAAGAGTGTGTAAATATTCTTAGACCTTTGGCCATACTTCTATGGTGGAAATGTTAAAACCAAAATTATGACCGTGGAAGAAAAACTGTCTTGGGAAGCTAAAGATGGAAAAGCGCTCGCCGCAATAATTTTAAATATCAAGCCATCCCAAATCAATCACGTGAAATATTGTGCAACATCAAAATCAGCTTGGGACAAATTGAAAGACATTTTCCAGCCACGTGGTCCAGCTAGGAAAATAAGTTTATTCAAACAATTATTGCATATAAAACTACTATTAACGAAGAATTATTGGTGATAATTCTTTTTCGGGTCTGCCAAAGTCATTAGATAATTTTGTTGTGGCAATGGAATCACGTGATGAGTTCATTAAAAATTAAGCTGTTGGAGGAAGGGGATCGGCGTATAGTAAATGGTGATGCTTTGAATAAACCGGATGATGTATTCCAGCAGCAAGCATATTTGGCGCAGCCTTAGCAACACAAAAAATATGCTATATCCGTTGGGAAGTGTTACAATTGCGGTATGAGGGAGCATTATGCCGCTAATTGTAGGAAACCAAAAAAACCGCATTACAATCAAAAACAAGTTTCCTCTTTCTCTATGCTTTCTGCCTCTCCCAGCCAAATGCTTGGCCCGAATTGCTGGTGCATCGATAGTGGAGCAACGTCTCATATATGGTGTGATAAAAACGTATTTACCTATATGCGTGAGAGTGTAGAAGAAATTAAGTTAGCGGGCAACAATCATGTCACTGCAACCGCTATTGGTACTGTTGTTCTTAATACGAAAATGTGTGAAATTAGATTGTAAAACTTCCTGTATGTTCCAAATCTTAACGCTTTTTTCTTATCTGTAAGCAAAGCAATAGAAAACGGTTTGACAATTGAGTTCACGAAGAACAGCGCTACAATAAGACAAAATAATAAAATAGTGTTAGTCGCGAGCATGGAAAATGAATTATTTATTTATAACTATAATGATAAACAACAATTATACTCATTAAATGTGAATTCGAACAATTTTCAAAAGTGGCATGAGAGATATGGGCATCTCAATGAAAAAAGTTTAAATAAAATGTTTGCATGTAATTTGGTAAACGGACTTAATTTTGGTACTGTTCCCCCTGACTTTAAATGTAAAACGTGCATGAAAGGAAAAATTTGTGTAAAACCTTTTCCTCAAGAATCTGAGCTCAGATCGAAAGAGATTTTAGAATTAATTCATACAAATGTGTGTGGCCCTATGAAAAAAACATCTCTTGATGGATCAAGATACTTTGCAACATTCATTGACGATAAATCGCGAAAAAATTTCGTTTATTTCATTAAAACTAAAGACCAGGTATTAGACATATTGAAACAATTCAAGGTTAAGGTGGAGCGTGAAACCGGAAAGTCTATAAAGATTATTCGTAGTGACAATGGGTCTGAATACACTAGCAATATTTTCTCAAATTTTCTGCAAGACTGTGGTATAAGACTGTGGTGTGGCAGAAAGGGCAAATAGAACCATAGTGGAGATGGCTAGGTGTATGCTGATTCAATCCGGACTTGATGAATATATGTGGGCTGACGCAGTCAATACAGCAGTGTACTTAAGGAACAGGTCTCTAACTAAAATCATACCTAATAGAACACCTGAAGAAGTTTGGAGTGGGCGAAAACCAACCGTTAGTCACTTAAGGGTTTTCGCAAGTACAGGTATCGCTTTGAATAAGACTAAATGTGTATCTAAATTTCAGCCAAAAGGTGAGGAATATCTGTTGGTTGGGTATTCCACTACCTCCAAAGCTATTTACTTATTTGATACGTAAAATAAAACAAACTGTTTCGCTTGAGTCTTCGTATCAACTCGCCCTATATTTATTTTTCAGCCAACTTTTATACAAAATTAGACATTTGTCAGCATAATTTGTCAGGCATAGCATTATACCTGAGCAGGCAAAATATGCTGAGGCAATGTCTGGTCAATGTTCAATGAAGGTATAGGTTTCCGTAGATTACTGTGGGAACCATGATTATTTGTATGTAGATGTTCTTGCACATTTGTACATTCTGCCGGGCCTGGCTTATAAGGTGAAATCAGAAGTTGTTAACTGCCTGGGAGCAGGTAGTGGACAGGAGTGATCCAGAATAGTTTGCCGCCTTTTAATCCGCCAAACTGTATAGACTATTATGATGATAAATAGTCCACCAATCAGGCTGTATGTGATGCTGTGATGTGCGTGGTGCGTTATTGTGTCCTCGGGCAGCTTCTCGCGGTTTTTGAGATCAGTAATCCATTCATAATCGTAATCGTTTCATAGTCATTGTTACCGGATTTGAAAATGACATGAGGAAGGATGAGTGGTTTTGAACTGTTCTCTGGTGTATCTGATAATACTTCTGTGATATTTGCCGCAGGAATGAATGCTTCATTCATGTAACTGGAGATGCTTTGGTGCGAAGTTATGCTCATCGTGTCCTGTTTGAGCATGCGATTTGGCCCGAGTGTTACTATCCCATCATCTTGAAGACTAGTTTCTCAAACCCGTCTTCCACAGATGAGACTAAATGTATACCGTTTTTCCAAAACGTAAATCCAACTATTTTTGTTGCTGAGCTGGATCCATACAGGAGAGGGCTTCATACTTCTTAGTTTACAAAACGGCGATAGGTCCCTTGAGTGTGTGAGTAGGTCCATCTCACATCTGCTTACATTGGATCTTCTGTTGAATATAGGATGCTGCTGTTGACAAAGGTATTTTTCAGAACTTTGATTGCATTGGTCAAGCTCGTTAGCGTGTAGTAGGATTCTCGGAGTAGGTTCACTATAAAAAAATCCTGTGACGGCTCAATAAAGACAAATTCCGATAAATGTGGTGTTGGTACTGGTATAACCTTGAATAGCTCAAATTCCTCAGTATTCACGAGTGGTAGTCTTATATCAAATATGATTTTCTGTTGCGTAATTCTAGCCTTGGTTGTTAATAATCTGTAAAATTCCAACAGATTTGCTTCAGTTTCGTATCCAGCAAAAGTTAACTGCGGAGGTAAGTGGTTCCTTATTGTTGATAATTGTAAGCGTAGCTGATCTGGAGTTATTACGAGTGGATTGATCTTTGCGTGGTGGAGATCAGTCAGAACATCAATTAATGAACTTTGTATCTGTTGGTAATTTAGCATGGCAATGATAGCATAAGTAGCAAGCGCCATAAATTTTTGTTCTTCGGCCTCTTTCTTAATCGATACTGTATTCGCTTTAAGACTTTCCAGGTCATTCTGAAATACTTGTAATTGCGCTGCTACAGCTTTTGTATTTTTTCGTAGTATATTATTTGTTGATTCTGCGATAGATGTTTGATTTTTTATCAAGGCAAGCAAATGGTTCTCAATCAGTCTTGATTGCTGAATTTGTTGTTCATAATGCTCGGCATACGATTCGTCTAGGACTCCAAATAACTTGTTTGCTAGTGTTCCGATGATGTCAAACGGTGATCGTTTTTTCCTAGCACTTAGCTCTTTCCCGGCCCCTTGTCTTAGCAATAAATCGTTAGTATTTCTTATTATTGCAAATTGGTGGTTGAATTGTTGTATTATGTTGTGTATCAGTAGATCCTCGTCATTATTTATTTTGCAGAAATCGTTCATTTCGTTAATTAGCTTTTCAAATCCGGAGAACTCCCGCCAATAGTTTTCCATATCGTAGTATACGATTATTTTCCAGTTACTATTTATCAGATTGACATTTCCAATTTTTTCGAAGAAAATTCCTGGATGGTTCTTAAATGGCGAAATTTTAATGGCGCCATTTTCTGTCTCCGCTGCTGTTGTACAATTATTTCCTAACAAAACTATAATCAACATTGCGCACACTAACGCTGGTAGTGATTTTGTTACTGGCCTCTTCTTCCTTTGGGTTCTCTCTTCATCTTTTATCTCAGTCCTTTTACTTCTTGTTTCCATTGACGGGTATTTGCTAGTGGTCTGTTGAGGTATCGTAGAGTGCCCCTCACTGTTGTTCTTTAAATCCCTTTGTATATCATTGTCGGTTATAGGGAGTAAACAAATTTTACTGACTGGTTTCTTGAATAGTTTGTTTTTAGCCTGTAGGGTGACGACACGCACTAAACCATCGTGTCCCGTATGTGTCTCGATAACCCTTCCAAGCATCCATCAAGTTGGAGGTAGTTGTTCATCTTTCACCAAAACAATGTTGTTCACTGCCAGATTTTCATTCCGTCGCGTCCATTTTTGTCGTTGTTGTAATGTCGTTAGATATTCTGAGCTCCATTTTTTCCAGAACTGTTGTTGCAGTCGCTCCAAAAGTTGCCATCGCGTCAGTAGGCCTTGTTTTTCGTCGAGTGTGTGTTTTTCTGGAGGAGCTAACAGAGCCGTTCCTATTAGGAAGTGACCTGGCGTTAGGACTGTTATATCATCGGGATCGTTAGACATTGGGCAGAGAGGTCTTGAGTTTAGGCATGCTTCGATTTGATTTAATACGGTTGACATCTCCTCATATGTTAGTTTGTGTTCCCCAATGGTTCGCCTGAGATGATACTTAATCGACTTCACTCCGGCTTCCCAAAGGCCACCGAAGTTCGGTGAGGCTGTTGGTATAAAGTGCCATTCAGTATGGTATGATGTTAATGCCTCGCAAATCTCGCCATTGTGCTTGCTTGCTTCCTTTGCATTTAGCTGAAGAATCATATTTGCAGCAACAAAATTTGTACCGTTATCACTGTAGAGATGTGATACATTTCCTCTTCTAGCACATAGTCTTTTAAATGCTGCTATAAACGCATTCGCTGTAAGGTTGCTCACAACCTCTAAGTGGATCGCTTTCGTCGCCAAGCATATGAATACAGCAATATATCCCTTGTATGCTTTGTTTCCCCTTCCTTTTGCCGTTCTGATTTCGACAGGTCCTGCATAATCGACCCCCGTGTGAAGAAATGGTCTTGTACTGATAACTCTCGGTCTAGGCAAATTCCCCATTAGTTGTGTTCTCGTTGTTGTTCTGTGTCGAAAACAAATAGTACATTTGCGAATGCATTGTTTGACTGCGCTCAGACCACTTATTATCCAGTATTTTTGGCGCAGATATGCATGCGTAAGAACATAGCCTCTGTGCAAAGTGTTCCTATGTGCTTCTTCAATCAGCATTGTTGTCAGTTTGCTGGAATGTGGGATGACTAGGGGATGTTTCTGTGTTCATGATAGATCAGTGTTCGCTAATCGTCCTCCCACCCGTATCATATTGTTTTCGTCTAAGAATGGGTTGAGGCATTGAAGTTTGCTTTTTCTGGCAATTTCTTTTCCATTTTTCAAGCTATTGACTTCATCCTTGAATATTGTATTCTGTACGTATCGTATAACCATCATCTCTGTACTTTCAACTTCTGGATATGTGATTGGCCCCAGTTGTTTATTACCCTTTGGTGATCTTAAGTTATGAATGAATCTTTTGCAAAAAAACCGCGATAATAATGCACTTAAGAGATCCGATCCAGGTTCAGCCAATGTCGTTAACGAAAGCGAGTGTGTTTTCTTCATTTCTTCATTAGTGGTATGAGTTTTGGAATCGGTATACTTGATATCTGCTTTCGCTAACCAAGATGGCCCTGTCCACCAAATTGAGTGTTCTTTGAGTTCTGACGGCCACAATCCTCTAGATGCGCAGTCGGCTGGATTATCCTTACCCTTTACGTGATGCAATTGTCAGAATTTACTATTTTTGTTATAACAGTTACTCTGTTCGCAACATAGTTTTTCCGTTTGTTAGGGTTTCCAGTGATCCATGCTAACGATATAGATGAGTCAGTCCACGCGTGTATTTCCAGGTCTTTTATTTCTAATCTCGTTTTCGTTTTTTGAAGTAACTTTGAAAGTAGAACTGCACCACAAAGTTCTAATTTCGGTATAGTCACCTTTTAATGGGGGCGACCTTCGTCCTTGCACTTAACAACCGTGTGGTAATGGTTCCAGAATCAGTTATGACTCTTATGTAAACAACTGCTGCATACGCTCTTTCTGATGCATCGCAAAATCCATGTAGTTCTGTGTGGTGTTTTGATTCATATTGAAGCCATCTAGGTATTTTTATTTCTTCAATGCAGCAGAGTTGATTCCTGAATGCGTTCCATTCGCTTGTGATTTCATCTGGAAGTATTTCATCCCAACCTTTATCCAATTTCCATAGGTTCTGTTGAACTAGCTTCGCTTTTACCGTAGCCGGTGCTAACCATCCCAAAAGGTCGAACAATCTCGCTGTCTCCGATACTATTATCCTTTTTGTCAAGTTGACATGTTTTGACGTAGGACTAATTTTGAATTCGAATGTATCAGATTCTGGTCGCCAATATATACCCAAAGTTTTAATAGGGTCGTATACATTGATTTTGTATTTTCCTTGCTCTCGGTCTTCTGGTCTTATATTAGCTAATAGAGCTTCTGTACTTGAGGACCATTTACGAAGTCTGAATTCTCCACTCGCCATAAGCTGAATCATTTGTTTCTGCGCTTCTATTGCTGCTTCCAATGTGTCCTCTCCAGAAAGTAAATCATCAACGTAAAAATCCTTGAGTGCTATTTTTGCTGCCAGTATTTGACGATACATCTTTTCGATGTCTGCTCTGAATACGTATTTTTGTTTCCTCCAGCGCACTAGTATAGAGTACAAGTCCTGTTGGATTACTGGGCCTGTAAGCATCGTATCATTCAGACTTAATCCTGAACTTGTGCGCGATGATCCGTCAAATACAACTCGTAATTTAGTCGTTGAGTTGTCCGGTTTAATTACTGCCAGGTGCGGTAAATAATAGGCTTCGGTTGCAGGTTTTGACACAGAATCTGGTTTTACTAATTCCATGTGCCCGAGGTTAATGTACTCCCTCATGAGTTGAACATAGCCGTATGTAGCTGCTTGTTACGCATTAATTTTCTCTCAGTTTGAAGAAATCGTGCTAATGCTCTATTTCTTGATTCACCCAACTTGCCAGCATCTTCTTTGAATGGTAGTTTGACAATATATCTACCTTCTTCGTTCCTCTTGTGAGTTGCTCTGTAGTATTCTTCGCAATGTATCTCTTCTTTTGTGCGCCCTTCTTCTTCGGGTAGTTCTTCTATTTCCCAGAATGATTTAAGCTGATTATTTAGCTCAATATTTGATATCAAGCAAACTGTTGACTCGTCCGTTTTGGAGTTGAATTGGCAACTTCCTGACAATATCCAACCCAGTTGTGTTTTCTGAGCAATCGGAGTTCCTTGGTTCCCTTTGATTACACCTTCCAAAATTATGTCTTGGAAAATGTCCGCTCCTATCAGCATGTCTACAACTCCTTGTTTGTTGTATGATGGATCGGCCAATGGTAAATGCCTAATATGGTCGCATTTGTTTGTTGTGAATGATTCTTCTGGTAGCACTTTTGTGAGTTTGTCTAGTACCAAGAATGTTCCCCATGTGAAAAATTCAGATGGGTATATGGACTGAATCTTTAGTTGGACCTTACTGTTAGCCGTTCCTGCATTCGTTGTTCCCAAGCCAGTAATAGAAGCATTTGCTCGTTCACGTCTCAGCTGCAGTCGTTGCACAACATCTTCCGTGATAAAGGAAGATTGTGAGCCTTGGTCAACCAATGCTCTGATATAATGGTCACATCCTTTAATATTAGCTGTAGCTAATAACACTGTATTACACTGTTTGTTGGCTGCGAAATTCGTTTGTGGTTGTTCATACTGTCTATTTGCGTAGGCGGTGTGAAGAAGCGTGTGGTGTCGTTGATGGCATGTTAAACAGGTCTTCATTGATGGACATCTTGATGCTCATGGGTTGGTTTGAAGCAATTTTTGCAAAGTTTATGTCTTTGCACAAATTCAATCCGCTGAGTCACTGCCATTTGTATAAATTTACCACATGTGTGAATCCAATATGCACCATTGCATACTTTGCACGATGGAGTTATAGTTGTGTGGTAGTTTTTGAAGAAGCATTTCTTGTTATTTGCCGGTTTTTGATCTCTTGTGGTTGTGCCGTTTCTTTTTCCTTCTAAATTATCTAGAGCATGGAATTTATTCTCTAGAAACTTAAGGAATTCATCAAGAGGTTGTAGATCTTTAGGGTTCTTCAGTGACTGCTCGTACGTCTTTCTTGTTTCGTTATACAGTTTCTGCGAGATGATATACATGATGATCGGGTCCCAACTTCTTATTTCAATATTAAGACATTTTAAGGAATTCACACACTCCACTGTAGTATCATGAATTCTTCTTAGATTTGATGCCGATTCAACCTGGCATTCTTTTTGATTTAATAATGCCTGAATTTGTGCATTAACGAGCAATCGTGTATTTTCGTATCGATTTATTAAAATTTGCCGTGCCATATCATAGTTGGAATCCATTATCTGCAAGTGCTGTATAGAAGTTGCCGCTTCGCCCGTCACATTCGTCTTCAAATAATGCATCTTTCGAGCTTTTCCAAGTTTATCGTTTTTATGGATTACTTGCTCAAATAAATCAATGAACGATTTCCATTGCTTGTAATCGCCATCAAATGTTGGTAATTTTAACACGGGTAGTTTCAGCTCGTGTTGCGCTCCCTCTTTCGTGTGTTCTTCCCTTTTCTGCTGAACAGCAAATTGGTCGATCTTCTCTTGCAAACCCACCATAATGTTTTCGTAGGTTTGCTCCAATTCTTCTTGTTCGTTCATGAAGTCCTCGTCAACGCTCGTATCTCCATGTTCCATAATGTCGTCGTGTGTTCTCATAAGAATCGCCCATTGGCCTTGAATTGTTTGTTGCTTGTGAACAAAGTACGTCTGTTCAGTTTGCTCCATTCTATCTATTGACCGGAATAGAGCTTGTTTTTGGGCTTCTTTGCGCCTCATCCGTCTCTGTTACTCATCGTCTATTTGTGTTGGTAAATTCGTTTTTCCTTTCCCATTGCGTGGTAATGGAACAATTTTTTGGACTTCCTTCTCTTCGTTATTAATCTCGTTCATTCTCTCTGCAAACTTAGTGCGTATGGATTTCACAGTTGTTTCCACTTGTTCATAAAATTTCGATTCAGCGTATGGGTGTTTTTCGCTGAAACTTCCGTGCTGCCGTATTTCTCTATCTCCTCTCTCAAATTCTTTCCAGTGCCAGTTTAGATCGTCTAAACGTTTATCTACAAACTCCCTCGTACGTCTTACTTTGGGCTCTTTCGTAAACTTTTCGGATACTTTCTTTATCCATTCTGCCCTATCTTTCTGCAGCTGTGCCAATTCGTCAATGCTGGTCATTTTTCTTCAATTCTTCGATAGCTTTTTTCTTTTTTATTGTTCTTTTACTTTTCGAAGGACCAAATGTTTACTTATCACTCTAGCAACCTTACCAATGGTGGGGGGATAGCTAGTTTAACAAATAAACGTAAAATAAAACAAACTGTTTCGCTTGAGTCTTCGTATCAACTCGCCCTATATTTATTTTTCAGCCAACTTTTATACAAAATTAGACATTTGTCAGCATAATTTGTCAGGCATAGCATTATACCTGAGCAGGCAAAATATGCTGAGGCAATGTCTGGTATATGTTCAATGAAGGTGTAGGTTTCCGTAGATTACTGTGGGAACCATTATTATTTGTATGTACATGTTCTTGCACATTTGTACACCAGGAGAGGCAGTCATCAAAATTATCAACATTACCACCAACGCATAAGGATTCCATCGACATTAAAAATATGCAAAACCAAATGAGCTCCACACCACAAAAAGTGGAAATCTTAAATGTGCAAACGATAAAAAAACCATCCATGTACCCAAATGCTGCCCGATGCATGAGAGATCTTTTGTAGGAGTCCTTGCAAGGCGTATTTAACGAAACCGATTTTTAGGTTTTCATTTTATTCAATGTAATACTTACTTTTAATAATCGAAATATGTTTAGCTTAATTACTTTCAAATATTCTGATTTTATTTTTTTTATATGGTTCTGCACACTTCCGGTACTGTTTCACTGAGAAAAGAGGTGGATAGCCTTGTCTGATAATTAGTGCTCATATACGATTCACCAGTTGCGAGAATCCTTAATGTTGCTGACAGTTTTTCCGCAGGAGTAATTGCATCCCACATCAAAGTATTTTCTCGACGCAAATCATCTTTTACCAAGGACAGTAACACTTCAAATTTGCTTTCGTTCATTCGCAAATAGTTATTGAAAGACCGTCGATCATTCATTCTTAATTCTCTAGTTATAAAAGAATACGAGCATATTTTGTTCCTTCCTTCCCTCCAAGGTTTTATCCACAATCTTTGTTTTTTTTCTTTTCAAAGATAGTGATGTTTCGCAGCACTCAAGTAAGCCTAAAAGAATTTGTTGGTCGTTGCTATCGTTTGGATCCATGTCGTCAATAAAACCATAAATACATTCCATCAAATCCTTGAAAATTTCAACATTTTCACCATCCATTTTAAAAAAATATATATTTTTCAATTTCTATATTAACACTGCTACAAACACTGAACGCAGTCAAACTACGAATAAAGGGAGAGACAAAATTATCAAAACTGGTCTTTTGTAGAATCTCAACGTCTAACAGTAACACACGACGCCAAAAGAGAATAGTAAAATGTCTGCTGACAAATGTTTTCGTGTGTGTAAGCTGACTTAGATGCCCTTCTCTTTTATCTTTGATTGATTTTTATGCTCCATCGCGACAAATGCGAGTACGTTGTTTATTTCGAGAGAACGAACATAGGGTAAACTATGCGCTTAATGAACCAATAACAATAACTCTTCATTAGGTTACCGATCAGCATTAGAATCGTAAGATCTAAGTCTGCTTTTCTCAAGAAGGTTAAACTATGGCTTTTAGATAAAAGCTATGAAGTGTTATCAAACCTTACCTCTGTTACCATCTGAATCTGAACTATTGTATCATTATTTGAATTTTGTTTTATTTTATTATTTCTATTTTTACTTATTTTCTTTTCTTTCTTGCAATATATTGGTAATTAAATAATGTTAAAAAAGTTTGCTTAATACACTGCGACCCCACCGCATTTGATTGTATTTAGTTTGTTAAATTTTACTTTGTTTATGCTATCGTCTCTAGTTCCCTTTGAACTGTAGATAGCTTCTTTTCTTTATCTTTACTAATTAATTTTTTTTGTTTCCTCAACGATGTATGACTTTATCTTTAATTATTGTTACTTTTCTCTCGAATTAATAAAGAAAAAGAATAAATAAAAAAAAACTTAATTAAATAACTCGTTGTGTAAGAGAAATTAATCTTATTTCGAATTATGTTGATTTCGATTTCCATTTAAGTAGATTTTCATTAAAAAAATCAATTGTTGTTATACTTTTCAATTTAATTTATATTTTTATGTATAGTACTTTTATATTTACATTGTTATACTTATCTTGTCTATTAATCTAGATGTTAACTTTCGGTAGTCTAATTGCAGATTTAAGAAATCTCTTATTGATGTAAATAAACAAATAAATAAATAAATAAATAGACATATTAAGTTAAATAAATGTTCCTTTTAAGTGTTTATTTATTTTTTTTTATGTCTTCATAGTTACCCTCTTTTCTATAAGTAAATTAAGCTATTTTTAAAGAAAATTATTGTTTTTTCTTTTTTTTTTTATAATAAATTCAGAAAATGCTTTACCCCGTGTAATTAATTTGAAATAAAATATAACGAACTTTTTTTTTATTATATGAGTTTGTATGGTTATAATTTTTTTTGAAATTAAAATACATTAAAAATTAAAATAAACCTGCTTTCTTAACTGAGTCAAAACATAAAAAATACAGAAGCAAAAATGGGAGCTGACTACTTATGAGGCCGACTACTACAGTTAGGAGGGCCGACTACTGAAGAATGTGGTTTCCATTTATATTTTTGTAAATAGTTAAAATTGGGTAAGAAATATAGGGTAAGGAGGGGGCGCTCACTGGGTAATGGCGCTCACCTCTGCAAGTCTGTCATAACGGTTGATAGCAACGCGCTACGTCGCGGGAAGCGCAGGATTAGGTGGCGTCTAACAGGCAGCGATGCAAACGATCATTGAGCTCGTGTCATGTGACTGTGAAGCACGTTTCTTTGTTTGCTGCCGCGCTGATCTAATTTTTGGTTACATTTTTTTTTGCCGGTAAGTCCAAGGCTTTATGCTTATTTAATTATTTATTTTACTTTTCTCTCAGTAAACCTATTCTATTTTATAATAATGCAATAATTTTTCAACAAGCATGAATGATTTTCTTTATATTTCAAATTAATTTCAATACATTTTGGGGTTATACCGCTCATCTGAACGCCATTACCCCTAAGTGACTTATTTTTTTATTGTTGTAGATATGACAAGATATCGTAAAAGGACCACTGTTAAAGCGGCTTGGACCGAACAAGATCTTCAATGTGCTAAAACTGCGATTGAAGGAGATTTGTCTCAACGAAAAGCTGCAAGACAATATAAGATACAATTTAATTCTTTGAGATATCGACTAAGAAATGAAAACTTCAGCAACCCAAGGCTAGGTCGCAAGCCTGCTTTCACCCAACAGCAAGAAACAGAAATTGCTGAACAAGTTAAGTTGCTGGGTTCGCTATACTACGGACTCAATGTCGCAGATTTGCGTAAACTTGTTTATAAAGATGCTGAGCTCAACAAAATCAAAAACAATTTTGATCAAAGGAGCAAAACATTGGATTGGGTACACGCTTTTATGAAACGCAATCCTTCAGTTTCTATACCCAAAGCCGAAGCGACAAGCTTAAATAGAATTTCTGCTTTCAACAAAGGAGAAATAACACATTTCTATGATAAACTAGGCGACTTAATGGAAAAATATAAGTTTGTTCCCAACAACATTTACAACGCTGACGAAACTGGTATCACTACGGTGACAGACCCAGGGAAAGTGCTCGCTGAAAAAGTGCAATAAAGAGTCGGGTCTGTTACAAGCGATGAGAGCATCCGGAAACTTCGTACCGCCAATGTTTATTTTTGCCAGACAGAGAATGACGCCTTTATTAGAAAAAGATGGACCAGCTGCTGCATTATACACGAACTCTTAGAATGGCTGGATAAACGAAGACTTATTTGTCACTTGGCTCAAACATTTCACAGCATTTGCATAGCCTACCCAAGAATCACCTGTGTTATTAGTATTGGACAATCATAGCAGTCACATTTCTCTTCATGCTTTAAATTTGTGCAGGGAAAACAATATTTCAATGCTTTCCATTTCACCACACAGTTCACATAGAACACAGCCCCTGGATGTGGCTTTTTATGGACCGTTGAAAGCTGCTTATAGGCATGAATGCAACAGGCATTTAGTGTTTAAAATAACTCCATACGATGTTTCAGGTCTTTTCAATAAAGCTTATGTTCAAGTTGCGAATATAAGTAAAGCAGAATCTGGATTTCGAGCTACAGGAATTTAATTCATTGAGCCCTTATGTTTTCACGGATCAAGATTTTCTGGCAGCTTCGCTGATGGCACAAGAATCAGAACAAATCACTGAAAACCAAGGACCAAATGTACAAAATTTTGAAGATGCGCAGCCTGTACGTGTGGCCATAATTTCAGGACACATATCTCCCTTGGCAGGTCCATCAAATAAGGATGAATACTCTGAATCTGTATTGGCAGTTTTCTGTATCTAAGAACTCGTTGCAGAACAAAGAACTCCGGTATCTTTTACTGCTATAGCAACGACACCAACTGTTACGCAAAAGTGTTCGCTCAGTTTTTAAAACCCAGGTAAAATGGGACTTTGCACGTAAACAAACTAATAAATTCATTCAGTGCTACAACTGCCAAATGTATGGCCATGGGGAGCGGAACTGTCATATCCGAACACATTGTGCCAACTGCTCTGGTTATCACAAGACCAGTGAATGCATTTCCGACAACATGAAGTGTGCAAATTGCAAAGGCACACATAAATCCACTGATCCAGCTTGTGTAAGTCGTCAAAGTTTTATAGCGATAAGGGAAAAGTTTTCAGGGAAAAATAAAATACAGCACGCACAGCGACAAAGTGCAACTTTTAAGCCAAACATATTGCACTTTCCTCCCCTTCCATCCACTGCAAATATACCCACCAAGGAAGTACCCGAAGTTTTCAGTGGTCCCATTATGCCAAACGTTTGGGCAAACAACAACAACAACACAGAAACTTGGCTTAGAGCAAACATTCACTTGTCAAACCCAGAATATAAATGTTTTCGTTTGGATAGGGAAGAGAGGAGAGGTGGCGGTGTTGCCATCGTAGTTAAGCGATCGATGCAATATAAAATAATTCCTGTAATTGGTATAAAATTAATTGAAATTATTGGAATCGAGATACCATTCTCAAATGGAAGCTCTCTTAAAATATTCAGTGCCTATTTTCCGGGTAGATCACCTACCCCACACAAACGTATCGACTTCCGAAATGACATAAGGAAGCTAGTCAGCATAAACGATATATATTCAATCGGTTCCGACTTAAATTGCAGACATAGGTCCTGGGGATGCTCGAGGGCTAATGCATGGGGAAATATTCTCGCTAATTTAAGAGCTATTCATTCCTTTGATTTTCTTTATCCTCCCCAACCGACCTACATTCCAACGAATTCAAGGATAAATCCATCAACATTAGATTTTTATTTAACAGACATGCCCAATCTTTTCACCACCCCCTCTACCCTCAACGAGCTTAGTTCAGACCACCTGCCTGTAATTTGTAGTGTCCTACTGTCCCCAATCCAATCTACAAACATATATTTTGACTACAATTTTGCAAATTGGCGGAGATACAAAAATGTAATGCGATCAAAATTGCAAAACGCTCCAGAGACTAATGAAATAAGTCAGACTCAGATTGACCAAAGTGTTAGTTTTCTCACCACTGCCATTCTGGAAAGTGTGCAATCTTCGGTACCCAAGAGAAATATAGGACAAGGCAAGACACGCTCCCTCCCTTCCTTTATTGTAGAGCTTATAAAACTAAGAAATAGCTACAGATCTAGGTGGATACCTAAGAGAAGTTAAAAATCTTAACGCCCTTCTCCGAAATACTCTCAACTGCTACAGAAATCAGGTATGGAATCGAAAACTGCAGGATTTAGAAACAGGCACGAAACCTTTTTGGAATAAAGTAAAGGTAATAAAGAAAAAAAATAACTATATTCCCCCATTTAAGAACGGAAACATCACCTTGCTGACGAACACTGAAAAGGCAAATGCTCTTGCTAGTGTGTTTTGTAGAAACAATTCGGCGAATATTAACATCAGTCCTGCACACAACATTCAGGCTTCTGTAGAGCAATCCATGCATTAACTGACCGCACCAGCTCAAACACAAGAACAAGATTTGGTGTCATTAAGCGAACTGCAAACGATCTTAGCTAGCTTAAAAAACCGAAAAACATCGGCTTTCTATTGCCTAAAAAATCTCCCTAGCGAAGGCATAAAATATCTACTGCAGCTGTTCAACAACTGTTTAAAGTTGGGTTACTTTCCTTCTGCAGTGAAAGAAGCAAAAATTATTCCAATTTTAAAATCTGGCAAGGATGCTGCTGTACCTTCAAGTTATAGACCAATCAGTTTGTTAGGAGCTATAAGCAAATGCCTTGAAAAGACAATAAAAAATAGACTTTCTGCGTTCATTGATGAAAACAACATTCTGCCAAATAAACAATTTGGTTTCAGGGCTCATCACAGTGCAGTCCATCAAGCACACCGTCTTACTGCTGATATTAAAAACAATCTTTTACTAGGTCTAAGCACCGGGTTGGTACTACTCGATGTCGAGAAAGCGTTCGACACAGTGTGGCACAATGGATTACTTCATTAAATGGTCAGCCTTCGCTTTCCACTTTATTTAGTGAAAATTGTGCAATCTTTTCTATATTCTCGTAGCTTCAAGGTATCCCTTAACAATATTCTTTCCGATAACCAACTTGTCAATGTAGGAGCCCCACAGGGAGCTGTAGTAAGCCCCATTCTATATAATATATACACCTCTGACTTCCCTCATCTAGAAAATTGTAACTTTGCACAATTTGCGGACGATACGTGTATTTGCTCTTCAGATGTGATTGGTTCCATTATCGAAACTAATTTACAATCTGCTTTAAATACCGTCCAAGACTATTACAAGAATTGGAAAATTAAAATAAATGCTTCTAAGACTCAAGCCGTCTTTTTCACCCATAAAAGAAAAGCTTGTTTTCTTCCCAGCAACAACTTATCGCTCAACAACGTCCATATTGAATGGAAGTCAAGAGCAAAGTATCTCGTGGTGCACTTGGATAGACGTTTAACTTTTAGCGTCCATATGCAAGAAATAATAAATAAGGTCAACGTTACCACCAGAGTCCTTTACCCTTTTATCTGTAGAAAATCGAAACTTAGCAAGGAGAACAAAATGCTGATTTTTAAAGTAATTTTCCAGGCGATCATCTTTTATGGATCGCCTGTAAGGGGAAACTGTGCAAAAAAACACCTGCGCAGACTCCAAATTTCACAAAACAAAACCCTAAACATGATAATGAATTTACCATGGTTCTACTCAACAGATGAGCTCCATACCCTAACGGAAATTGAAATGGTATCTGTACGCATAACAAAACTTTGCACTATTATTATTATTATTATTATTTTTAATTGTTTATTTATTTATTTAATTATTATTTTTTTTGTTCAGGATTTTTTGTTTGTATTATATAACATAAATATTCGTTATTTATTATGTATTTATTTTTTATTTATTTATTTGTTTTTTATTTATTTATTATTTATTTATTTATTTATTATTTATTTATTTATTATATATTTATTTATTATTTATAATTTATTATATATTACTTATTATTTATTATTTATATTTGTCTAAAACACACATTTACTGTTTGTCTCTCGACAAGCTGAAATCAAATTTTGTCCTTTCACTCTTCTCTCTTCCCTCATATCGAATATGGGTTATTAATTATTTAATGAAGATTTTAAGTGGCTTTTCCTTCAAGAATATGATAAATCTGTGATATTAAATTAATTCAAATAAGTTTATATTTCAGTTGTAAGGTAATAAGAAACCATATCTCTGTTAATATATAATCATTATTATAATCATTAATGTATAGTATATTTATTGCCACAAATAAAAAATAAAAAAAACATTCTACTATATTAACCGCGACTCCAATGAAAACTATTTTAGAGGATAAAGAAATGAAAAAATAGCGAAACTCAATAAGGCTGGAAAAGTTAAAAAATCAAGACTAAAAAAAGTTGCCAAAGAAAAGAAGAACAAACAAATTTTACAAGAAAGTTCTTCAGAGAGTGAAGATGAAGAGGTACTTTGCGATGACAACAGTGATGACGAAATGAATGTGGGTAATGAAAATGATAACAAATTTTTATAATGCGAAGAATTTGGAAAAAATTATGAATTGTGGTATGGCTGCACTATCTGTGGGCTCATTCTATATGTTCAGGGTGGGATTCGGCAAATGGATACATCTGTGATTTATGCCTCCAAAGATAAATATCACTTTTTCTTATTTGAGTTACCTCTAAAAATAATACTCATTTTATGTTATATTATAACAATTGAAATTGATTTAAGTTCGAAGAATTTACTATTTAAATTTCTTTAATTAATATGTATCTTACTTGTTATATTCAAAAAAAAAAATGTTTGAGCGCCATAACCCCATACCCTGAGCGGCATTACCCAAAATCAAGGGGCAATGTCGCTCAAACATGTTTTTTTTTTTATAACGTTGTTCTATTACTAGTAGGTTAAAGATATACGTTTTTGTTCTTAAATTGTTGATTCCTGGATAATTCATGACTTTGTTAGTTTTCTTTATTTTGATTAATAATAAATAATGTTTTCCTTAAGTGCACGCCATTCTCCTTACCCTACTTAAAAATCCTTGAATAACCTAATTTCCACATTTTAAAAATTCAATTAAGCCAAATTGTCTATTTCATTTTCGAACAACGGATTTTTCAAAGCAAATCAAACCTTAAATTAAAGTTAAGAGGCCGACTACTGGTGCCATCACCCAACTAGGTTTAGCTAAGATTGTCCGCACAAGGCCAGTCAGCTAGTTGATTCAAGTTAAGATATGTAAGCTAGTTTAAGCGTCTTGGTCTAGTAGAAACCGAGACACATTTGCTTTTTCCGCAAACACCATTTGTGAAAGAAAAACGGTAAGTAACATTGTTTAGTTTAATTTTTATTTATTTTCTTTTACATTTCCATGTACATTCAATTTATTTACATTAACATAAACATAAGAAAATTGATATGAATTCAACAATAGAATTAAATACTTAGGCCTTCTGCTTTACTTTAATAAGTGTGCTAAATTTTTCTCCACCACTGTACATTTGATTATTTGGATACCCAACGACAAAAGTAAGTTCGATTAATTGATTGCATACTCGCAGAGGCCTCTTTCGTAATTTATGCACCAAATAGAAAAATGCGAATTACTTGAATTGTCTTATGTGACTTTACTTTTGCAGGCTCTCTGAATGAGATTCTAGAAAATTGATCTGCGCAAAATCTACACAGTCAGCCTCATGTCGAATTTAATAGAAGTACAACAGACGCCTACACACATAAATTGTGCAACTACTTGATTTCATTTCAACTAAACTCTACAAGAAGCATTGTTAAAGCCCAGAGTTCGATGCACGATATTTAGGGATGGTTTCTCTTCGTGACACTGATTCGGTTCGGTCTCTCCCGTACGGCATTTGTGCGAGTGTGCGTTCTGGTCCTCGCTGTATGATGTAAGATACACATTAAAGTATCTGGAAAGTGAGTGGATGATTACATACAGTACCTCACAAAATTGAGCATACACCTATCAACATTTCATATTTGTGCTATTTTATAATATTTTTTAACTGAAAAAATGTCTTTAACAAGAGCATATGTCAAATACACAGCACCTTCCTATCGGTACTTTTCGAATGAAGTAGAAAACATCCCCTGAAATCAACACACAAAAGTGAGTATACAGATGCCATTTAGCGTGGTACATAAGCTTCACCGAATCGGTATACGAAAATTTAATCAAACATGAAGCAACAAAAGTTGCACACAATGCAGCGTGATTCACCATGCAGCGTGAGAGCGAGACGAGTCTAGCGCGAGTTCTCAAATAAAATTTCAATCAATGAAAATGTATAAAACAATTCACAATGACACGAGACTCGTCCTATCGCATCGCATTGTTTTCGAAAAATTAAAAAACCTCTCACGGCTCACGGCTGATATGAGTAGCCAGAAAAAGAAAGATGGTGTTCGGTCATATAGCCACATAGATTACATGAGCTCTCTGTCACAAACTGGATAACGATTTTATAACGACGGTGATTTCTCGCCTCACTCTCGGTCTGCATTGTGAATCGAGCATGTACCTAATGATCACTTCTCCATACGATCTTGAACCGAAAAGACCGATATTCTCTTTTTTTTGTTTGCAAAAATGAGCAGCATGAGAAAACAAACTACCTCTTCAACGAGAAGGCTCATTATTAAACCATTTTACGAGGAAAAGTCGATGCGAAAAATAGGAGAAACTATAGGGTGATCGCATGCAAATGTGCAAAAAGGGACACTGAAAAACAGAGCTCGAAGAGGGAGAGCAAAATTACTCTCAGAATATAACGAGTGGTATATTTTTCGGACAATCAAGTTCAGTCCAAAAACCAGCTTTCCAAATTTGACGGCTGAGGTGTCATCTATGATTAATAAGCCTCTATCCGTAGAAACCGTTCGCTGAGTCCTGAAAAAGAATAAGTTAAATGGTAGGGTCGTCCAAAGAAAGCCGTTCATTTCCCCGGCAAATAAGAAAAAAAGATTAGAGTTTGCCAGGGAATAAGTAAACCACCCAGAAAGCTTTTAGGAAGGAGTTTTGTTTTCAGATGAAACAAAAATAAATTGATTTGGATCTGATGGCAGACAAGTTGTTTGGAATGAACCAAAAACAAAAAGTCAACATGTATGATTGTGTGGCTTCAAGTGTCTGCGGATACCTCGAATTCATTGAAAATACCATGGCCAAATTTGGGTATTTGAATATTTAAGAACGAAATTTAAGGAGAATTTAGTTTTTTGCTGCCAACAATGACAATGACAATGATCAGAAGGACAACTCCTATTCAGTACGCGAACGGTAATAAAAGCACCCCAAAAATCGCCGAATCTTTACCCCATTGAACATTTACGGCACGAAATAAAAATGCGGGTTAAAGAGAGTACCTACTCCAATAAGCAGGAGCTAATATTTCAAATTCCGCCACTTTTTATCGAAAAGCTGGTAAAATCCACGTCCCGGCGGTTAAAAGCTGTCACAGATGCTGGAGGAGGTCCTGCGCGTTACTGAAACTTTATTTGTTTTATTCATAAATTGCATTTGTTTTTAATGTATGCTCAATTTTATGCATTAAAATGAAGTGTTTTTTTATATTTTGCCGAGAAACAATTTAAGTATTTTTATTTTTTGTTTTTTCTTTACTTACTTTTTTTAAGTACAAAAAAAAAAACAAAAATTCCTTTTAGTTGTGAGTGTATGCTCAATTTTATGAGGTACTGTACATATAAAAACATCTATCTCATAGTTTCCTATTTTCTTTTCTTTCATTTAAATGCAATATTCGCATAGGAAAGTGTCAGTAATTAAGAAGTGCCAGTGCGTTAGGTGTCAAAGTGCCAAGCCGACCAATAAAAACTAAAATATTTGGTTTAAATGTAATTTGTACAAACTTTACACCGGGGTAGTGATACAAGTGGTGGATTATTGTTGCACACATAATCACATTAATGAATTCAACAATTTGAGAAAATCATTATAATCAAAATAGGAAGAGTTACGAAATGCATGTTATTAGTATACAAGACTTGCAACCTTAAAAACTCATTTTGTATAAATGCCAGCCTACCTCTTGGCCTTGCCTTATATGTGCGGGTGAGTAGTTAATTGTTCTAATATAATGCTTTATTCATGCTACGGAAGGACCCGCCAATCGGGGGTGCAAAACATGTTCTCCTTCTTTCGATGAAACGTTGCAAGGAGCATTCCGAACTTAGGGAAATATGCTTTGATAAAGTTAAATTTAAAATCCGATGCTTACGGAAACGAGTGTCGCGGAATCAGTGTGAAACGAATAGCACCAATAGACACTGGTCAAATACAATCAGGGATCATGTTAATAATAATAATAAATAATAAAAATGCGTGTCGTTTTCAAATCATTATAATAAAAATAATGTGGGGTAAATCGAGAGGCTACCTATATTATTATTTTGATGTTATAGCGTCTGACACGGACGAATACGTATTGCTATGCTATGTTTATGATAAAAAAGCGGTCGCCGGTGATCCGTTAAATTAAATTATGGAGGTTTAGTTTATCCGTTACTTATCATTTTTAATGCCGTTGCTTACTTTTTCACATGGGCCCATATTTTTGGATTTTAATTTCTTAAATATTGCTTCATGGTGTTTTGCCTCAACTGTGTCTGTTATTTTACGATTAAGAATTATTTATATATCGTCTTATATTTATTTACAATTTCTGACTTGAAACTAGACTTATAACTTCAATTTAAATATTGTTTTTGTTTCAAAAATTTGTTTTAACTTAAGCATGTACAAATTAAAAAGATTTATATTATTCGTATCATGGATAAGAATAAGTTGATTAATAATAATAATAAACAATAAGGGCCCAAAAATATTTTTTTTTCTATAAAAATTATTTACATGACAAACTAAATCTATAACTGAAATTAACTACAATTTTCCAAAGATTTTGCAAATTGTCTCTGAGGAAAAAAAATTAAAAAATATTTCAGGGTATCAACCTCTGTAGGAGTTCCGTTTGCTTTAGTGTACAAGTCCAATCGATGATCTCTTGAAAGCGTTCGTCGATGATTGTCCGTATGCTGAGGTACCTGTCAACTGGTTCTACTTCGTATCTGCTGATGATCTCGATGTTTGCCGTAGGGTGGTTTGCTTATCCTTCGATGATTTTTCTGGACAGTTGCAGCATGTAGTCGGCAGTTAAAGTGATTCCTGCGCTTTCGTATAGCGTTGTGTTGCTGATATATTTCCTTGTGTTGAGTTTCCTCCAGAGTCCAGTGCAGGATTTTCCTTTTCAGTATAAGACATTTTTTCATTGTTGATGGCGCTGCCGTAATTACTGCTCTAGTAAGTTACTTATAGACCAGTAATTTGGTGCTTTTATGCAAACCATTCCTCTTTTTAAGAAATTGCCTTTTTGAATAGTTTTTTCAGCATGATGCCTAAATTGGAACCATTCGCTAAAAGTGATCCCCAGCTCTTTCATGCCGAGCTGAGGAGCAATCAATTTCCCGTCTGGCAGTGTAACCCTCATTTCGTGGCATCTCGTCGCGAATGCTTTTCTACATTTTGTTACTGTGGTCGCAAAGGAACAGGAATTTCTACTATAAGCGAATAAAAGAGGATTCTTACAAGTTGCTGCGGAAATCCAATTATCATCACTTTGTAGATAGCGCCCTTGATCCAGACGCTGTCGAAAGCCTTTTCTATATCGAGAAGGCACGCAACTAACATATCCTTCTTGTTGAAGGTTTGGGTGACGGCATGATACAGCTGTAGCAGTGGATGGATGGTTAAGTGCTTCGCTCGGGAACCATATTGATGGTTTGGGAGAACTCCCTTCTTTGTGAAAATCGCAATGGTTTGGCGCAGCAGTACCGACTCTAGCACTTTCCCACCACAGTAGAGAACCGCTAACGGCCTATACCCGTCGAAGCTGGATCTATTTGTTTTCTTCGGAACTGAGACAATTTTAGCTATCCAGGAGTTGTTGATGAAGTTATTAAAGATCACTGTCAGAGGAAACAACGCTACATTCGGCAACATTTTCAGCAAGAAGATGGAGAGACGATCAGGATCTGTCGACTTTTTTGAGTTTTCACTCAAAATAAGGTCCTCTAGTTCTTCGGCATTCGTGAAAACGCCATTGTTCGGAGCTGAATGTTGTCGCAGTGCTGGAGTCATGTATAACTCCGTTGATCACAGCGTAAATTTTTCATGAAGTCTGGCAGCACCGGGGGCATTTCAATGAAGTTCCTTTCAAAGTGTGCGGAGAAGGCTTCAGCATTATCTGCAGGCACGGTGATTACTTCTTGTCCGTTGTTGATGTTTTCCAGTAGCGTGTCTGATTTGCCAATGACCGCATTGATTTGCTTGAATGTGTTCGGTCCAGCTTGGTTCCCTCCAGACGTCTTATGAACTGATCTACGGCTCTTTGGAACATCACGAGCAGTTGAGTTCTGATTGTACTCTCTTGTACTCGTCGTTGACTGTATTCCACGTTATGTGGAATATCCCCGGAAGCTTCTTCCGAAGTTGCTGACGGTGTGCGTAGATAACTTGAATGTTGAGTGGCAAGTGGACATATCGATCTTTGCTGTTCCTGGGCTTTGTTTTGGTAAAGTTAGATGTTGCCATAAGGAAATCCAGCGACGAAGGAGTCCTCGGGAACGTCTTTTGCAGTTGAGATGCTATTACACATGAGTGTATTTGGGCATTTTTATCCAACTATTCGACAATTGCGCATCCTTGGAGTGAGCAAGTGTTGTCATGCCAGAGGGTATGTCTGGCATTGAAAATCCCTGCCAACTACACTGTAAGTGTATTCGTTGGAGATGTATTGATGGTGTTCAGGTCTTTTATATCTTCTTTGCATGCATTACAATGATTGTATAATGCAAATAAAATTAAGGTTTCTCCATCATTGAATCATAACGGGTGCCGTAGCTTCCAGCAGCTTAGTTCTTGTCGTGTCGGTTTTGTCCTACTGACAAATGTGGTATCAATCCTTCCGCTATCGATTCCTGTGTGAAGGCCTTTTTTCTATTGAATATATGGATTAATGCATAATTTGCAAAGAAGTTTACCCAGTATTATTGTCCTTGCCTTCTCATCCAAATATCCGTAGTTGTTTCGTAGAACCTTCCTTGCCTTCTGAATGAGGGTAAGGAAGCCTGTACCAAACAAACGTTTGGTATCGTTTAAGATATTGTGTGAAGGCGATGATAATGGTGCTTTCTGCTTGGTTGCGAGTGCAGTGCATTCGGGGATTATTGGTACCGCTTTTGCGAGCTGTGTTGCTTTGGTGGGGTTGTTGAATTTCCTCGTTCCCAGGGCAGCAACTTTTGCAAAGGTGAGTCCAGCTTCAATAGTTTTGCAGGCGGATTCCTGGGCAAACTTCTGCTGCTCCTTCTCTTTTTTGTGCCATTTTGTCCTTTGCGGCGCATCTCTCCTTGTATTTAGGGCATCCGCGGGAGTTTGCTGGAAGTCCATTTTTATAGCAGTTGGTGCAGTACACCTCCTCATCCTTTGTTGTCTTTGATGCGAACTTTTGGCAATTCTTGTATTGCTTGATTTCCCTGTGTCCGCTCGGCTCTTACAGAGGTTCACTTGAATGGCAGGAATTCACTCTGTCTTCAGCTCCTCTGGCTCACAGCTATGATAGATACTGTTACAAGAAGCGGTTTTATATCCAAAATGGGAAACGAAACCATAAGTCGAACAAAAGTTTCATAACTTTTATTCCTTATGTAATATATTTTCTTGAAGTTATTAAATAAAAACAAAATAAAATTCTTCCCAGTTTTGCAAATAAAAAAGTGATGGTAAACTTTAATAAAAATTTTAAAGTGCGTCATGTTCAAATTTTTAAAGGCAATTGAAGATCAAGATCTTATCCTTAAACATTTTTTGATCTGAGGCGCGAAAATGATGTGGGTTGAAGAAGTATTTAAACGGTCAAAAAACTCAAGCTGATCGTGTTGTGGGGTATACATGTATCAAGAAAAGCTAAGCAAAGTTTTTAATTTAATATTAACTGAAAGCGAATTAAATACAAAAAATTATCCAAAACAAAGTTTAAAAGCATTCGTCACATTTTGTAGTTAAGTTTATTTTGATTTTCACTTTAAAAATGATTTGTGTCTGCACCAAAAAAGTCGAACGTAATGATATCAAAATTGAATGCATGGACTGCAAAAAGCTTTTCCAAGCTAAGTGTGTGGATGTGTTGGCCGCCGATGTCGAGTTTATGAAAAAAAACCGCAAAACCTGGAGATGCTCTCAACGCACTACATCTCGGAGAAACTCTTTCTGTGCCGACAATGTCCCTCTCCCGGTCTCTTATAAAAGTGCAACGGACACACCCAAAAATATTCAAACAAATCAAAACATAACAATTGAAATGGTTTTTAATGTTATTCATGAACTAAAATATGAAATTAATGAACTAAAAAATGTAAATCAAGATTGCCTATCAAAAATCACTATGTTGCAAAATGAAAACATGGAACTTAAAACAACAGTGAGTGCACTGCAGAATCAAATAAATTATTTAGAACAATCAAAACTGAGTAATACGGTTGAATTCTTCAATGTCCCAAACGTTGACAACACAAATGCACTGCAAACTGCTTTGTATATTGTTCGCGATGGTGTGGGTTATGAGTTGGATGAGAGGGACATTGATTTGTTTTACGTAAAAAAAATCAAAACAAAGAGAAATGCTAAAACCTCAACCAACGTGTTATCTGTCAACTTTACTCGTCACGAAATAAAGCAAAACATCATGCGAATGAAAATGAAGAGGAAGCAAAAACTAACAACAAAACTACTGGGCGACAATCAGGATGGTACAGAAATCTATATCAACGATAGCTTAACATCTCACATGCGAACATTATTTAAAGCCGCGAAACAAATTAAATTAGAAAAGAATTTTAAATATATGTGGATGAGGAACAGCATAATATTTTTGCGTAAGAATGAGGGTGATGCTGTGCTTAAAGTGAGGTGTTTTGAAGACCTCAATAAATTATAAATATATAATCATAAAAATGAAACAAATAAACTCAAATTACGCAAAAACTTATGCTGTTCCCAACATTTCTACGCTTCTAATTCATCAAAATATACGTAGTATGAGAGCAAATTTCGATTCTTTTTTAGCTCATATAAATGCTCACAATTTCAATGCAGATTTTATTGGCCTAACTGAAATTTGGTTGTACGACTCTGAACTATCGTGCTATAAAATACCTGGTTATGAACCCTATGCAAACTGCAATAATTCGTATAACTCAGGTGGTGTCGTAGTGTACATAAGAAAAGATTACGAGTGCGAAGTAGAAAAAATTAGTCTGATGAGTGCCGATATTTCAAAAATCAATTGTTATATTTGTAATGAGAAGTTTACCATCTTATGTATTTACCGCCTGCATGAAAATAACTTGAACAAGAATGTTTTTATAGAACAACTGAATTCCCTACTTAAAGATGTAAAGACAAAAAATTTATTGGTTGTAGGAGATATAAACATAAATATTTTGAAAAATAGCGCAGACACTGATAACTATATGGTTTAAATGTCATCATATGGTTTGGAACGTCTTATTTTGGAACCGACTCGTATCACAGATAAATCACGAACATGTATTGACCATATTTTTGCAAGATTGAACCCTACTTTTTTACATAAATTGTCTTCTGAAGTACTAGATTACAAAATAACTGATCACTGCATGACTAACATTAACCTAGAATATACTCAATCAATAAGTTTAGATAAATATGTACCTTTTGTGCAAAGCTCCAAAATTGATGAACATAAATTAGTAGAGTGCTTAACTTTGGAGTTATGGCAGCCTGTTTATGAAGAGAATAATCCTTCAGTAGCCTATGATATTTTTTTAAACATCTTACAGTCTCACATTAAAAATTGTACTGGATTAATTAAACAGAAAAATACAAACTTAAAACGTCTTAGACCGTGGATAAGTAAGGATTTGTTAAAAAAAATAAAAAAAATTGATTCGGAAAAAATGCAAACGCCATCCTTATAACCCAAAGTAAAAAATGTACTACAAAAAATTAAACGAAGAGGTGAAAAAACAAGTTCGATTCAGTTGCGATAAATACTATGCTGATAAACTTCAAAATTGCAAAGGTAATATAAAAAAAGAATGGAGCGTAGTAAACAATATCCTTAATAAACAAATTGATAAAGATAAAATCCGCAAAATGCAAACTGAGAATGGAATAATGTCTGATCCAGTAGAGATTGCCAATCACCTTAATCAATTCTTTGTATCTGTTGCATCTCAATCGAAACCACATCCTCCAAAATACGATTGTAGTTGTGATTTATATGCAGATTTGGCTGAAGACGCATCTCAAAGCAACAGTTTTGTTTTTAAACCTTTCACGCCATATGACAAGTGTATAATGGCTCTTGATAATAAAAAGTCCAGTACCTCCGATAATATTACTAACTGTCTTCTGAAACGTATTTCACTGTTCATTGTCGATGTGTTATGTCATTTATTTAATTTTAGTGTTTATTGTGGTATATTTATATATATTTATATATATATTTATATATATATTTATATATTTTCCCAAATCAATTCTGACTGACCTTCAATATTAATCTTTATACTTTATATATCGCCAAAGTCTATACTGTGGTTTTGGCTGAGTGGGTTAAAGTGCTGGTCAGCAATATTTCGGGTTCGTTTCCCAGTGGTGTCGATCACAATTTTTTTTTCTTTTTCTTTCTCCTCTAATTTAATTTTTATTTTTTTTTTAATATGTCTCGTTGTAATGCTGAATCGTGCAATGAGCGAAAAGCGTCAGCACCATATTTGGCTTGTTTCGGAGCATGTAAAAAGGAATTTCATTCAAAATGCATTGGCCTTAATGATTTCATACTTGACAAAGTAAACTCAACAAACGGGTTGCATTTTTACTGCTCAGATTGCCGATTGCTTTCACTATCAAGCATGTCATTTAAATTACTTGCGATGGAACGCGACTTCTCGAATATCTCGAATAATTTCTCTGCTTTACTCAAATGTTTCGACAATCTAAAAAGCCAATTCTGCTCATTGTCACAGCTCCCATCAATGACTGATGCATCAACTTCCACGAACTCTTCTATTCCGCTTACTCCCGCTAACGGAGATGAAACCGTAGGTAGTTCTCCGGCCCCTCACTTGGATCTTGTTTCTGTACCCAAAAGAAAAAGATCTACCTCTTCCAGCCCAGCTAAAAAAATTCCTGCCAAGAGGCGCCTCCCGAAACACAAATCCTCGGAGCACATTTTACCAAGTTCTTCTTCTGCAAATCTTAATTCGACTTGCAGTACTTCTAGCACTGACAATAATGCGAACATATTACAGAACATCGAATGCCCTACACCTGCTCCACCTTGTATTGTGCAGAGTATTACTCCACCGAAACCATGCGCACTCTCTGCCATACCAAAATTAAAAGAAGTATTTGTATCACGTCTTCTACCAAATACATCCTGTGAAGATGTTATCAACAATTTAAAGGAATATTGTGTTGATGTGGCATCGGTAAGATGCCAAAAAATAAATAAACACGACAGTCCGTTTGCTTCTTTTAAACTTACAACTGAAGCAAATAAATTCACTCAAATTATCAACAGGGAAATCTGGCCTGCTGATGCTGTTATCCGTGAATTCGTTCCAAAATCGGGAAGGAAAAGCACCCCATCCAATACGCATTCAAAAAACTAGGGCGATTATCCCTTTTCTACCAAAATGTAAGGGGATTACGTTCTAAGTCTCATAGCCTTTTCCTTTCTTCCCATAATTCCGCATATGATGCTATTGCTTTGACTGAAACTTGGCTCAATCCAAGTTTTTTAAATAGTGAACTATTTTCCTCCGAGTTCGAAATCTATCGAAAAGATAGATCCTCAAACATCACAGATCCTGTAGGAGGTGGTGTTATTATTAGTATTCGGAACACTTTTGCAAGTTGCATCTTTCCAATACCGAATACTGAAAATCTGGACATAATCTGTGTCACAGTTAGGCTCAAATCTAAACTGATTTTCATTATTAATGTCTATATTCCCCCCACGAGCTCTAACATTGTTTATGAAAGTGTCTCAGCTGCTATCAACTATGTTTTCGATAACTGCAAGCCTCTCGACGAAATTTTATTATTAGGTGATTTCAATTTACCCCTTTTAAAATGGATACCCTCTGACGACAAACTTAGTTGTGTCGCAGCTGGTAGCTTATCTCGTCAATCGTCAATTTTTCTTGATTCTTTAACGACTTGTGGTTTACAGCAATTAAGCTGTATAAAAAACTGCATGAACCGTCAACTTGACCTGGTTTTCTTCACAAATGCAAGTAACTGCATTGTTGAACGTAGTCTCTCCCCTATGACAAAAATTGACATATACCATCCTCCTCTACATTTAACTATTTCTCATAACGACGAGATTGATTGTGATATGGTTAACTATGACCTTGTATTCGACTTCAAAAATACTGACTTTACTCAACTGAATGAATTAATTTCTAAGATTGACTTTGACAATATTTTGAAGGGAACAGTTGACCAAATGGTTGAACAATTTTATTTACACATGTTTGATTGTTTCGTCTCATCTGTTCCTCTAAAGCGGACTCGTAAGGGATCGCCATCAACTGCTCCATGGTATAATCACCAACTACGTAGTCTTCGGAATAGACGAAATAAAGCATGGAAGAAGTATCTTTCTAGCAATAAATCCGATGATCACGATCATTACCTATCCATTCATAGGGAATTTCAGTTACTTTCAGTTCATCTTTACGATAAATATACTGAAAGAATGAGTATATCCCTTCTAACTGACCCTACATTATTTTGGAAGTTCATTAACAGCAAAAAAAAATCTGATGGCTATCCTTCAACACTTTCATACTTGAATTGTTCCAGCAAAAAGCCAGAAGATATTTGCAACTTTTTTTCATCTTTTTTCAATTCAGCGTATGATTCTGACAATTTTACACCCAACCCAAAAGAGTTCACCCACCTCGAATGCTTTTGCCCCAGTTCCATGAATCCAATATCAATAACCTCTGATGACGTGAATTACCATCTCGCTCGACTTGCAAATGACACCACTTGCGGACCTGATGGAATACCTCCAATAATATTGAAGAACTGCGGCAGTGCTCTGGCAGGGCCCCTTGCTTTCATATTCCAGGCATCCATTCACAATAGAGTTTTCCCAAAGTTATGGAAAAATGGTTTCATAATTCCGGTACATAAAAAAGGTTGCCGGGATGACGTTACTAATTATAGACCTATAGCTAATCTATCTTGTTTGCCTAAACTCTTTGAGGCTATTATTTTTGACAGTTTTTACTTTAGTTGCAAGCCTTTCCTCACTGACAAACAGCATGGTTTTGTAAAAAACAAATCAACTGTGACTAACTTGCTGGAGTTTACTTCTTTTACTAATAAAGCATTAGAAGAAGGGGGTCAAGTCGATTGCATTTACACTGACTTCAGTAAGGCATTTGATAAGCTTTCCCATAAGCTTATAGCTTTTAAAATGAAAGCCCTTGGTTTCCTTGCATCCTTTGTGGAATGGATTTGCTCGTATCTTGACGGACGAACCTATCAAGTCTTGTTTAGGGGATCAACCTCTAAATCAATTTACGCTACCTCAGGTGTGCCTCAGGGTAGCCACCTAGGTCCTCTGTTATTCATTATATCTATCTAACGATGTTGTAAGTGTGCTCAAGAACTCTAGAGTTCTAATTTATGCCGACGACATAAAAATATTTAACGGAATTAACAATCTTTCAGACTGTTGGGCTCTACAGGATGACCTTAATTCTTTCGCAAAATGGTGCTCCAACAATAGCCTATCATTAAACATCTCTAAATGTTTAAACATGTCCTTTTCTAGAAAACGTAGTCCTCTGACCTATACGTACACCTTAAATAGTTCTGCGCTGGTCAAAGTTAACCTGACAAGGGACTTAGGTGTACAATTCACTCAAAATCTTGACTTCTCAACTCATATTGAGCAAATTGTCAACAAAAGTAACTCCCTCCTCGGTTTCATTAAGCGCTGGAGTAAAGAATTTAAATGTCCATTAATAACAAGAACCCTGTACACAACATTTGTCAGGCCACAGCTTGAATACGCTTCCAATGTGTGGTCACCGTATTACCTGACACATATTGACCGTATCGAGTCTGTACAACGTAAATTTGTTCGTTTCGCACTTCGACATTTATCATGGACCGATCCTCTTCGCCTTCCACCTTATAAGGACCGTCTTCTTCTTATCGGCCTTGATTCTTTGCAAAAACGTCGCGAAGTCTGTGATATTGTGTTTTTGCATCAGCTTATAGTCGGTAATATTGACTCAACAGCACTTCTTACCCTAGTTAATTTTAGTGTTAAGTCATTTAATTCCCGATCAACTAACATTTTTGACATTAAATACCACCGTACGAACTACGGCTGCAATGAACCCCTAACGCGGATGTCAATACAAGCTAATACTAACTGTCACATGTTCGATGTTGTTTCTAGTAAACTGACACTCAAGCGTAAACTTTTTGGACGTATCTATTCTTAACATGCATGTCATTTGAAGTTACTAACCAATTATATTTTTTCATTTATTTTTTATGTGTATTTGTGTATGGTGTTAGGCTATCCCTGTTATTATTAGGTTTACTAACAACTAACACCACGCTAAATGATGACTGTGACAAGATGGGTATTACTCTATGAGTAACACTGTCACTTACAAAGCTTGTTTTATAAGCAGTACTGATAGCGTTAATATTTCCTACGTCTTTAAAAAATGCTGAAATAATTCCTCTGTATAAAAAAGGTAATCGAAATTCCATGACGCAATATAGACCTATTTCTATACTTCCAACGTTTTGCAAAATATTCGAAAAACTTATGAAAGTACGTATAGTATCATTATCATAAAAACAATTTTTTTGCTAATGAACAATTTGGCTTTCGAGAGGGGAGATCGACTGAAGATGCCGTACTTAAATTATGTGGTGAAATCTGTGATAGTTTTAATAATAATAACACCAGCATAGTTTTGTTTATAGATATGACGAAAGCATTTGATATGGTCAAACATGATATTCTCTTAGATAAATTGTACCAGGCAGGACTTAGAGGCATTATATATAATTGGTTTTCTTCTTACTTGTCGGATAGAAGTCAGAGAGTGAAACTTGATGGAATCTTCAGTAAGGAGTTAAAAATGACTATTGGCGTTCCTCAGGGATCTGTACTGGGACCAATTTTATTCTTGATCTATATTAATTCTCTTTTTTAACAAAACTTTAATCGCCATATAACAGCTTATGCTGATGATATAGCTTTTACATACTCTAATAACAACTTGTTTGAGTCAATAGTTAAGCTTCATATGGATTTAAATATACTCAGACAATGGTTCGCTAAACACGAGTTGCTCATCAGCGAAGAAACAAAAATGATGATTTGCAGTTTAAAATGTGTTTGTCCAGTTGATTGTGATGTTTCCTTTCATGCCAGTTCTTGTAAAAAATTGTCCTTATCTGCTCATAAGTGTGACAAGAAAAACTTTAATGAGAATTCAGTGTGTAGTTCAAATTGTTTCAAAATAAAAGGTGTTGAAAGATATAAATATTTAGGCGTTTTAATAGACAAAAACCTTAATTAGAAAGCACACGTTGATGAGTTGAAAAAATATATGTTATCTGTAACCCGCCAAATGTTTCTCCTTAAACCACATTGCTCAAAAAAAATTTTATTATTGTTCTATTATGGACTTGTTCACTCTAAGTTACAATACGGTATTGCTAGTTGGGGTGGAACTTATAATACTACAATTGAAACACTTAACATTGCCCAAAAACACATTATGCGAATTATTTGTAACGCTAATAGATTAACCAGTAGTTGGCCTTTGTTTTTTAGTTTTCGAGTTCTGCCAATAAAACATCTTTACATCTTTAAAGTTCTTAAAGTTTTCTTTATGCGGAGCGGTTACAGCGCTACTCTCACAAGTTCAAATATATATTCACTAAGAGCAAATAGTATGTCAGTTGTAAATACTCCTCTATCTAAGAAAACGCACTTTTCAAACTTTTATACTGCGAAAGCACCTAGGCTTTTCAATAAATTGCCACTTGTATTGAGGTCAATAGTGCAACCTTCTTTATTTTTAAGCGAAGTAAAAAAAATTCTCTTTAGCATGGATAGTTCAGCGGTCAAAGTATACTTAAGCTCGGATTTATAATTTGTAACCTCACTTTTAAATGTTTCAAATTCTTATGATTTTGATTGAAATTTAAGCATCTTTGTTTTCTCTTTTTGTTTATTTTCTTATTTATTTATTTTTGTATGTTTAAGCATTTGAATTTTTCATTTATGATTTTTTGTTATTTATTTATTTATTTTTGTATTGTTAAACATGAATTTACCCCACACCTGCTTAGTATGTAAAATCAAATGGAAGGATCATTCGCCTCTAGTTACTTGTATAAGTGCTACAGAATGATGCCTAATTATTTATTTTGAAAAATGTTAGATATGTGCTTGCATTTTAAATATTTAAAGCAAAAAATTGTTAAGTCACTAGCATTCTACTAATAAATAAAACAAAAAAAATTAAAAGAAAAGTTGCATAGTCGTATAGTGTTGAATGTCTCAGACCCGCGCACAGACAAATATATTACAGCTAGGGAAATAATTACCGAGCGATACAACAACACGAAAATTGGTGAATACGCAAAAATGGCTCCACTTGGAGCAACAAATAATCAGAGACAGCCGCATCACTGAAAGCAATACACGACACAAGTATCGAGTGTCTCCATGCTTTGTCCAATCTTGGAATAAACGTTAAGTCATGGGATCAGGAAAAATAAGTGGGGACAAAATTAAGTACTTCAAAGAACCTGCCAGACTGAAAAACCTTTTTAAGTTTCACCGAAGGCAGCTTCACCTGTCAGGCATCCTTTCGCAAAACGTCGTCAAATGCGTACTACGCTTAAACTGAAGGCACTTCGACCAAACAATTTCTCTGTCGGCTATGCAAGGGTCCGCACAGCGGAAGCCATTGCAACAAACTCATAAATGTGGACCCGAGGGCCCGAGGGACCATACTTTGCTATACATGGACAACATGTATCAACAAAATGCACAGCAAAGCTAACAATTCAAAAGGCCGTCAACATCGCCATTGTCAAAGTGCATCGCACTACACACCTTCATATAAACGGTACGCCACAAACCTCAGTATATTATCATACAAGGTCTCAAAATATGTGTATTTTCACAACTTTTAAGTTATCTAAAACTACATTGCCAAATAAACAACCATCTCATTCACAACATGAGAATAACACTCATGGCGACAATTTCCGATCGAAACACAAATGGGAATTGTTTTATTGGGTTCTTATGGGGAAGGTTCTTCTATATTGCATATATAAGTTGCAAGCTATTCGGCGTAGGCGATGATGAGATAATTGGGATAATTAATATAAATTAATGATAAAGTATATTTCACAATTGAATTCGCCAATTCGTAACCAAACACCTATTTCCTTTCCTACGACCTTCCCCTCCAATCCGTTCATTCAACTAACCATTTCCTCCAATTTCAATCAACCAATCAGTCAACACTGAAAGGGCTTACCATCCAGTACGTGCTCTTCCTGACTCCGCTTCGCAGTTGAATTTTTTAACACAGTACATGGCTCAAAGACTCAGATTAAATAGGTCCAATTCAGATGTAGAAATAAGTGGAATTGGAAAGGAGGTTTCTAAGATACGTCATCGAACACAACCGGTATGCAAGTCAAGGATCTCAGACTTCAAAACGGACTGAGCTGCTGATTTATGCGATTACAGATCTTCAGCTAACTAAATCTTTAAGCATCGATAACTTGAAGATTCCAAAAAATGTTTGATTGGCCGATCCGAAATTCAACCAGGCTTCTGGGATTGATATGTTGATAGGAGCTAAGTGCTTTTATGATTTAATGGCGATTGGACAAATTACAAATTGGCAAAAAACCTTATTTGAGTCGGTAGTATGCATCAGTTTGCTCAGGCAGACGAAAAAATTGCGAGGATGATATGCATATTAATGAAATAGAGAATGCAAAAGAAACTTTCTTTGCCCCTATAAAAATGTGGTGTGAGGAAAATATTTCGAAGACAACTTGTCGACAAAAAAGACCGTAAGTACCCAGGAGTCTTATGGAGATCCAGATCATCGGACGTATTAAAGGTTTATCAATTAAACACCGTAACCTACAACGCTATCAGTACTGCTTATAAAACAAGCATTGTAAGTGACAGTATTACTCATAGAGTAATACCCATCTTGTCACAGTCATCATTTAGCGTGGTGTTAGTTGTTAGTAGACATAAACAAATAAAGCCTAACACCATACACAAATACAAAGTTTAACAAATATTAAAAAAAGAATATATATTTTAATTACAAATGTTAATTATAAAATAAATACAAATAAAAACAAGAGTACTGAAAAATACCTAGCATGCACATTAAGAATTGACACGTCCAAAAAGTTTTTGTTTGAGTGCCAGTTTACTGGATACAAAATCGAACATATGACAGTTTGCATTCGCTTCTATTGACATCCGAGTAACAGGTTCGTTGCATCCGTAATTCTTACGGTGGTATTTTATGTCAAAAATGTTAAAGTTTCTAAAATTGAAAGACTTTACACTAAAATTGACTTGGCTAAGAAGTGGTGGTGCGTCAATATAACCAGCAATAAGCTGATGTAAAAACACAATATCACAGACTTCCCGACGTTTTTGTAATGAATCAAGGCCGATAAGTAGAAGACGATCCTTATAAGGTGGAAGACGTAGAGGATCAATCCATGATAAATGCCGAAGTGCGAAACGAACAAATTTGCGTTGAACAGACAATTTGTGTTAAGTAATACGGTGACCACACATTGGATGCATACTCAAGCTGTGGCCTAACAAATGTAGTGTACAGGGTACTCGTGATTAATGGACATTAAAATTCTTTACTCCACCGTTTGATGAAGCCAAGAAGGGTGTTGCTTTTGTTGACTATTTGCTCAATATGAATTGAGAAGTCAAGATTTGGAGCGAATTGTATACCTAAGTCCTTTGTCAATTTTACTTTAGCCAGCGTAGAACTATTTATGGTGTACACAGAGGAGAGAGGATTAAGTCTTCTCGAAAAGGACATGCTAAAACATTTAGATATGTTTAATGATAAGCAATTATTGAAGCACCATTTTACAAAAGAATTAAGGTCATCCTGTAAAGCGCTGCAGTCGGATAAATTGTGGATACACTTAAATATTTTTATATCGTCGGCATAAATAAGAACATTTGAGTTATTGAGCACACTAACAACATCGTTAATGGCTAGAATGAATAAAAGAGGACCAAGGTGGCTACCTTGAGGCACACCTGAGGTAGCGTTTATTGTTTTAGAGGTCGATCCCCTAAACAAAACTTGATACGTTCTCCCGTCAAGATACGAGCATATCCACTCCACGAAAGATAAAGGGAAACCTAGGAATTTCATTTTAAAAGTAATTAGCTTATGGGAAAGCATATTGTTCAGAAATGCATGCCAAATAACCGAACATGCTAACAATACCCTACACTTTCTTTCTTTCATTTCGAATTTGTGTCAACTTACTGTAAATACACATTCTTGCTCTCGTAACTTATTATAATCTTGTAAACTGCTGTTTAGTTGGAATTTTTGTAACGATCGCTCTCTTGCTGTTTGACTGTCGAAAGGAACGCATCGTTCCTATTTTATTTTGTTTGGTAATTCTAATTAGAAACAATTATAACAATTTAAACACTTAAAATAAAAATCCTCAATTTTATTCATGGTCCTTAGCTAGCCAAATTTATTAATTAATTGAACTTTTTCGCAAATATTTATTTGTGTATTAATTTACTTGCTTATCGTAAACCGAATGCTTTTTCCTGGTGCAATTTCGAACATTTTTATTTTTTTTTTCTTTCGCCTCTCGAGAAATTAATGGACATTTTATTATTGTGAAGTGATAGAAACACATGCAGTGGAATAACGGAATTTTGAATCGATTGAAAGTACAGTGCGTTTTTCATTTGCGTAAAACATTTTGATTCGTTCAATTAAGACTACAAATCTGCGTACAAAGACTTTAAAATGAATGCTATTAAGGCAAAACGTGGTCATGTTAAAGGCCTTTTGACTCGGGCAGCACTTTTCGCTGAGAACTTAGATGACCGCGTGTCACTTGAACTTCTCGAAACTCGTTTGGAAAATCTTCAAGACGCGTGGAATAAATTTGTCGTGTTAACGGATGAACTTTTCAATTATTCGGAAGAGGAAGATTACGTCGATCCGAGTAGTGATTTTCCCGAATACGAAAATAAATATTTTATTGCCCAATCAACCTTTGTGAAAGTTGTTCGCGAACGAAAATTAGCCTATCCCCCTACACCCGCGGCAACGGAATCGGTGATCGAAAAATTAGCTAGTCAACAGGCATTATTTCTCAAAAAGATGAACGAGCCAAAAAAATCCACGTGTTCTATAGCCTTGCCTAAGCTTTCGATTTCGGTTTTTAACGGGGACTACAAGGAATGGCCCAGCTTTAGAGATAATTTTATTGGCTCCATTGACAATAACTCCGATATGTCTCCGACACAGAAATTTCATTACTTGAAGTCGTTTTTACGTGGGGAGCCAGCAAATCTTATTCGCGATATTAAAATTTCGGATGTTAATTACGTTGATGCGTAGGAAAAATTAGAAAAGCGCTACGATCGGCCCAACTTCATTATTCAATCGCATATACAATCGCTTCTTTCAGTTCCAAATATCAGCACTTATAATATTCAGTCTCTTCGAAAGCTTTCCGATTCGGCCGATGAAAACATTCACGGTTAGACTCTTTGGGAAACACGGGACGTGATCCTTGGGTAATTTTTCTCCTTTCGCAGAAATTAGACCAAGATACAAGGGAAGCTTGGTCACTAGAGATAGGGACAAGAGCCAATGCCTCAATCGAGAGGTTTTTAATATTTTTAAATGCGCGTTGTGATGCTTTGGAGTCTGCTCAATCCCTTTCTCGCTCCAATCAATCTCGTGGGAAGAATCCAAAGCAAATTCAATCTCATTTCATAGAAGCAAGTCTCAACAGCTGTCCAAAGTGCAAAGGAGATCACTCTCTGCATCAATGTCCACAATTTCTTTTACTTGATATCATCGCCCGTCGTACTTTCGTTAAGGAAAACTCGATTTGTTATAATTGCCTTCGTTATGGCCATTCTTCGCAAAAATGTCATTCTAAGTCTCGGTGCAGAACTTGTCACTCGCGGCATCACTCGCTCGTACACATTCAACTTTCGACAAAGATTGCAGTTTCTGATTTTTCATCTTCGTCTGGTATTTCTTCGACCATCAATTCATCGACAACAACTGCTCCAATCTCGCTTTGCTCATCAATAGCTCAGGCAAATAGTAGTTCTTTCGTTCATTCTCATCAAACTCTATTGCCTACAGCTTTCGCTCAAATTCGTGATAAGCAAGGAACGCTGCAAAACATTCGGTTGTTGCTAGATTCGGGATCTCAAGTCTCTTTCATTACAGAGCAAACAGTTCAGAGATTAGGATTGATACGCAGAAAGGCACAAATACCCATCGCAGGAGTGGGAGCAACACCAGCAGGTGTTACGAATGGAGTCGTAATGCTGAAAATTTATTCCCGCTTCACTAAAGATGTCATTGAATTAGAGTGCTTCGTTGTTTCAAAAATATCTTCTTTATAGCCGACTTCTACCATTTCAAATGTACAGTCATTCGTTTCGTTTGCTTTAGCTGACCCTAAGTTTAATATTCCTGGTCACGTTGATGTACTCATCGGTACTGATAGATTGTTCAGTATAATAAATGGTTCTGCAGTACGTGGTCAGCGAGGAATGCCTGATCTTGTTCCGACCATTTTTGGCTGGATTGTCTGTGGAAACATGGAATCCAGCAGCCCTTCCACTAAAGAAGGCGTCAACTCATATTGCATAGCTTTGAACACATCAACTTCGTTTGACCTCGAGCATTTTTGGAGACTTGAAGAAGTTGACCTCGAAACTACCCTCTCCATCGAGTATCAACTAGCAGAAGACACATTTGTTAAAACCCACTCTCGTTTACCTACTGGCAGGTACATGATTCAGTTACCGTTCAAATCCGATAAGGCTACTGATTTTAGCAATAGCCTAAAAGTCGCATTAAACCGTTTTTATGCAACTGAACGTCGCATTGCATCCAATCAGTACTTAAAGGATAAATACATAAGTTTTATGGACGAGTATTTGAATTTAGGCCATATGGAAGAGATTCCTGTAAGTGAAATAAATTCGTCTTCTAGGAATTGCTTCTACTTACCGCACCATGCAGTTCTGAAGGATGATAGCAGCACAACAAAGGTCAGGTTAGTGTTCGATGGTTCGGCTAGATCTTCATGCAATCATCCGTCTCTCAACGAATCGTTACTTATAGGTAAATCTTATCAGCGCGATCTTTTCTCAATATATATTCGTTTCCGTCACCATCACTATACGATATGTGGTGATATCGAAAAAATGTTCCGACAGATAAGAGTCACTAAAGAGCACGCAGACTTTCAACGAATACTCTGGAGAAGGTCTTCTAATCTACCGTTAAAACACTATCGCCTTTTGACGGTAACTTATGGTACTGCTTGTGGTCCATTTTTGGCTGTACGCACTTTGTACCAACTCGCAATCGATTCAGCAAAAACTCACCCGCGAGCTTCCGAAGTACTGCTTAGCGATTTTTACGTTGATGACGTGATGACCGGGGCTGATACTGTCGAGGAAGTTACCTCACTACGCGAACTTGTGAGTCTTCTCAAGTCTGCTGGCTTAAATCTTCGTAAATGGACAACAAACTGTAGGCCTCTTCTTCTCAGTTTGCCAGAAGAACAACGTGAGATGTCACCAAAGGACTTTGAAGAACACAGCTCAATCAAACTTCTCGGACTGCAATGGTCTCCGGCAAATGATTCGTTTTCTTACAACGTCAACTTAAACGAGAAATTGTCGTTGACAAAGAGTCAAATTCTATCAGAAGCGTCAAGGATATTTGATCCTATCGGCTTCCTTACGCCTGTCGTGATCAGCATCAAAATATTGTTTCAGGAGCTTTAGCGAAAAAAGTATAAATGGGATGACGATATTTGCTCTGATCATATCAAAGGTTGGCATTGTATTCGCGAGGAGCTTCCAATTTTAGAAAATTTAAGTATTCCACGAAGCATGTGGACCTCCAAAGAAAACATCGAATATCACGGATTTTGCGATGCATCTCTCGATGCTTATGCAGCAGTAATATATTGCAGAAGCATCGATTCGGCTGGAAATATCAACAGCAGCATAGTTGCAGCAAAAAGCAAGGTAGCTCCTCTAAGGTTTGTTTCTCTTCCGCGTCTCGAACTCTGTGGAGCAGTTCTTCTAACGCGTTTAGTAACTAAACTCAAGACTTCTTTACAAGATAAAGGAGTTAAAGTTGTAGCTTGGACTGACTCCGCAATAGTCCTCCTTTGGTTATCGGCACTGCCAAAGAGATGGTCAGTCTTCATCGGGAATCGTACTTCGGAGATTCTCTCTACCATACCTAGAGAATCATGGCATCACATACGATCTGAACAAAATCCAGCTGATTGTGCCGCTCGCGGTATTCCACCTTCTCATTTACTTCTAAATAAGTTATGGTGGACCGGACCACCTTGGTTGACCAAAAAACGCGACCGGTGGCCTAATTCGGAATATTCGGTCGATAATATTCAATCTGAAGACTTTGAAACGCGTAAAAAACAACCTACTTATACTCTCGTGGCCAAACTGGATTCTTCGAACATTTTTTGCAAGGTTATCGATGAATCTTCTCGTTTTCTTAAATCTGTTCGTGTGATCGGTTTCGTGTTTCGGTACTTAGCAAATATTCGTGAACTTGTGGCTACTAGAAAAATGTTAACAAAGGGTGAAATCTGTGACAACGCAAAAATCGTCGAACTGAAGAATTTTCTATCTAATGCTCGTGATGTTTCCGCGCCCAAAACCCAATCGTTGGCTTTGTCTTCTCAAGAAATTTCCAAGGCAAAAACCAAACTAATACAATTTCATCAAAAACTTAGTTTTCTAACAGAAATAAACAGTTTAAAAAGTGGTAACGGTCTTAAAAAAGGTAATAAGCTAGCATCTTTAGCGCCGTTTGTGAAAGACCAAGGACTTTTACGCGTCGGTGGTCGAATTCAAGAATCAGATGTAGCTTATTCCGCAAAACACCCAATCATTCTCGACAAAAACACCCGCATTTCAGAACTTCTCGTCGAACATTTGCACAACTCAAACTGTCATGCAGGTGTTTCTCTTTTGTTTGCCATTTTAAGACAAGAATACTACATTATAGGTTGTAGAAATCTATTGCGTAAAATAGTCCACAAGTGTGTTACATGTTTTCGCCAACAAAGAACTACTTCGACTCAGCAAATGTGTAATCTGCCGGCAGATCGTGTCCTGTTTTCGCGCGCCTTTACCAAGGTTGGTGTAGACTACGCAGGTCCTATTACCTTACGACTAGCTCGCGGACGAAACCCAAAATTTGTAAAGGCCTATATCGCGTTATTTATTTGTTTTTCGACAAAGGCCATCCATATAGAGTTGGTAAATGACCTCTCTTCAAACGCCTTTCTCGCAGCTCTAGATCGCTTTGCGGCGCGTCGTGGTAAGCCCTCAGAAATCTGGAGCGACAATGGAACAAATTTCCATGGTGCTAAGCGATGTCTCAACGAAATGTTCCAGCTTCTACTGAGTCAGCAACATAACGATATCGTAACTGACCATCTCTCCAAAGATAAAATTTCGTGGAACTTCATCCCGCCCGCCTCACCTCACTTTGGTGGATTGTGGGAGGCGGGAGTCAAATCCGTTAAATTTCATTTAAACCGAGTCATCAAGGATCATCGACTGACTTATGAAGAGATGTATACGCTCCTGACACAGATCGAGGCACTGCTGAACTCTCGACCTATGTGGCCGACATCGGATATGGATCCGATAGCTCTTAGTCCAGCACACTTTTTGATCGGCGAAACAATGATTGCCATTCCTCGTCCTTTGATTTCGGATAAAAATATTTTTACTAATTGGTCTCTATTACAGGCACTCAAACAAGGATTTTGGAAGCGGTGGCATGCCGAGTATTTAACTTCGTTGCAGCAGCGTCCAAAATTTCAAGGTGTCAAACCCAATCTCCAGCCTGGCGATGTTGTAATGCTGAAGGACTCAAACCTTCCACCAGCTAAATGGATACTTGGGCGAGTAAAGGAAGTTCATCCGGGAAAGGATCATCGAGTACGAGTTGCTACCATTACAACGCAAACCGGAGACTATTCGACCAATCGTGAAGATTTCACCGCTACCCTTTGCTGAAAGAACTACGTCTTTCAGGGGGGGCTGAATGTTCAGGAATGCATGCCAAATAACCGAACATGCTAACAATACCCTATACTTTCTTTCTTTCATTTCGAATTTGTGTCAACTTACTGTAAATACTCATTCTTGCTCTCGTAACTTATAATAATCTTGTAAACTGCTGTTTAGTTGGAATTTTTGTAACGATCGCTCTCTTGCTGTTTGACTGTCGAAAGGAACGCATCGTTCCTATTACATTTTGTTTGGTATTTCTAATTGGAAACAATTATAACAATTTAAACACTTAAAATAAAAATCATCAATTTTATTCACTTATCAAAGGCCTTACTGAAATCAGTGTACACGCAGTCGACTTGATTTCCTTCTTCTAGGGTTTTATTTGTAAATGAAGTAAACTCTAACAAATTTGTTACTGTGGATTTGTTTTTAACAAAGCCATGCTGTTGATCAGTTAGGAAAGGTTTACAACTAAAATAAACGCTGTCGAAAATGATAGCCTCAAAAAGTTTCGGCAAGCAAGATAGCTTAGCTATGGGCCTGTAATTAGTAACATCTCCCCGGAAGCCTTTTTTGTGCACCAGGATTATGAAACCATCTTTCCAAAATTTTGGAAAAACTTTTTGGCTAAAAGAGGCTTGAAATAAAAAAGCCAAAGAAGTTGCAAGAGAGCTACAGCACTTCTTAAAGATTATTGGAGGTATCCCATCAGGTCCGCAGGTGGTGTCCGTTCCAAGGCGAGCAAGATGGTATTCCACGTCACTAGGAGTTATTGATATTTGACGCATTGAACCTACGATACTACTTCGGCGCCATTCCTTGCTACTGGTTGCTCAAAAATGCTCGCAGATAATACCAAGCAAACTTATCCAGTGGGAGCAAAAGTTTGAGGAGAAGACTTTTATATGAATGATTTGATTACTGGAGGAGACTCTTCGGAAGAAATTGTCCGAGTATATCACGAGGTTAGTGCTGTACGTGTACGTGTACGTGTCGGATTTGAGCTTGGTAATTGTGGACGAATGAATTAAATTCCAGATTCCGATAGGGGAAGTTCCTTTGCGAATCAATTATTCCGATGTCATTAAAACGCTTGGGATCAATAGGAATCCTTCAATTGATCAAATTCAATATATGGCCCCCTCTCGAGCTTGCTCAACTGCAAAGTATCTTTCGAAACTGCACACTTCAGAAAGACGATTTCTCAATGTACCAATTGTCAGAGATATGGTCACAAAAAAATTTTTTTTACAATGGACCCAGTTTGTGTCAAATGTGCGGGAAAACGCAAGACACCTGATTGTCAATTGACAAAACAGGACAACAGTCCCAAATGTCCACTATGGGGAGGCAATCACACCGCCAATTATAAAGGCTGATAGATCTTTGAAGCCCTCAAAGTCCAATGTTTCCCTCCACTACGCCAAAGAGAAATAGCGAGTAAAGATAACTCAGCCAAAGCATCTTCAAACTCAAATTAGGAATCAACTGCGATAGCTTCTTTAACCTACACTGATGCTGTGGGAAAGTCTCTTCCAACCAAACCAACACTGTCTGGAACTCAAACAATATTAAGTTAACAACCAAGATGGAACTGCGCATGGAGGTTCGTAATCATGATAAATAAACAAATAAAATGTTCTGAGTTGAACAGCTTTCAAACTGACTATATCCATCCTGCTTCTGTTAAATTGGATGAAACACACGGACCTCTCATAGTTTCATTCACCTACTGTCCTCCGAAGCATACGATCACTATTTCCCAATATGACTGCTACTTAATGTCCCTAGGGAATCGATTCCTAGTGGCAGGCTACGTCAATGCCAAGCACACAAAATGGGGTTCGAGATTAACAACCAAAAGAGGTGAAAATCTCCTGGAATCAATTAAGACAAACAATTGTTAGTACGTTAGTTCCGGAGAACCTACCTTCTGGCCTACTGATTTGACAAAAATACCCGATTAATTGACTTTTGTATCGTTTAAAACATAGATACAAACAACATACAAATTAAATCCTCTCATCGGATCATTCACCAGTAGTGATAGAATACTCAACGTACCCAGAAAGATTAAACAACTTTAAAACTGACTGGGACAGCTTTCGCCAATACATTTGCATGAACCTATCCACTTCTATCCCCCTCAAAACGCAAAGTGACAAAGAAAGAGCCATTATTTACTTTAATGATACCATAAACGCAGCAGCATACAAATCAACGCCTGCAATACAAAAAAGGATCAGAAATTCTTTTTTGACGCATTCTACTAAAAAACTTATACTCACCTAGAGGAAATTAAGAAAAATGGGGCAAATAACTAAATCACCAGAAGACAAAAGCAAACTAAACACGATAACAAAGGAATTGAAAAATAGGCTAAAAATTATTCAAGAAAACAATCTGGCAAACTACTTAAAAAATCTGACCCCAACTTCCGAAAATAATTATTCACTTTGGAAAGCCACGAAGCATAAAGAAAACGAAACAAAACATCTACTACCAATCAGAAAACCAGACAATTCATGAGCAAGAGATAATCTTGATAAGGCAACAGTCCTTGCGAAGTACTTCGAGACTAGTTTTACCAACAGTGACGCCGTAAACGACCCAACAATCTTGGACAACAACGATATTACAGACAACAGAAGCATTACCAAGATGACAGCAAAAAAAATCGAGTTATGCATTATGAACCGGCTATGACCTCTTAGATGGTAAAATATTAAAAGAACAACCCAGAAATGCCTTTTTATACCTGCGGAACGAATTCAATAGCATTTTAAACTTCAAATATTTTCCCAAACTTTGGAAAGTCGCGGAAGTTATCGCGATTCCTAAGCCAGGAAAGAACTCTAAGAAATTTACGTCATACAGACCAATCTGCCTGCTTCCACTTATATTTAAAATTTTTGAAAATCTCTTTCGAAAAAAGCTTGATTATATACTGAAAGAGACCGGGGCTATCCCAAGTCACCAATTTGGCTTCAGACGACATCACTCGACTCTCGAACAGATACATAGAGTGGCAAACAAAATTTCATCATCCATTGATGGAAAAGATTTCTGTGTTGCATTTAACTTGGACGTCGCAAAAACTTCTGACTCGGTTTTGCATAAAGTACTTCTGTACAAACTCAGTAAACTCATCCCTTAGGATTATCTCCTTTTACGTAAGAGTTATCAAGAAAAACTGTACTTCTATGTCAGGTATGAAATCGAAGTCGGAATTTTGTCGATGGGAGCCCCACAAATTGTGCAGCCTATCCAGATTTTAAGAAAGACGAAGTTTGAGCACGATTGGATCACGTTAACACGTGCCGACGGTCGGTCAAAGTTTAAAAAAATTGCGATTTTTCGTTAGCGAGCGAGGTTTCGGAGCCATAACGCCGAAACGGCTCGACACTTTCTCATAAAATTGGTCTCAAATAAAAGCTTATATTGTTCTTAATATTTTATGTTCAAATATATTTATCGTAACTTTTAGTCCGAGCGAGCAAATGGCATCTTCTCCCTCAAAAACGTGAGTAGGAACAAACTTGTGCATTAATAGGAAACACACCATACTTTTGTCATACAACCCATGGCTTAAGTTCATTGAACATTGTTCCAACTATAATTTAATTGTAATACACCGTTTATTTTTCAGCAAAGATTTTTTTTTAATTATTCGTTAGTTTTAAAGAAGCATTTGAGAAGTAAAGATCGCAGTGATGAAATTGTTTTTGATCATTTTTTCTTTTTTTAAAAGGTGGTGATTATAGTGTGTGTTCCCAATACAGTGCTTTTACATTTTTTTACCATTATCATAAACCTAGTTCTTTGTTAAAAAATTAAACATACCCTTTTGATATTGGCTTCTACCTCCGCCATGACAACCAGAACCAAAGATAGTATATTTCTCGTGGGCTATCCGGCTCACCAAATAACCGGTTGTAAATTGCCATGTAAGAGACAAGTTCTGGCCACTTTGTTCTACAATATACGTTGCTTGAAAATGAGCCTTAGATTATCAGCAAAAATCACAATTCAAGAAGTACTTGTATTTTAGGCGAAAGCTCGTATTCCTACAAAACACGACAAAGATGCTGTGAGGTCTATTCAAAAGGACAAGAATAAGCAGTCGGATACTTTGAAGAACAAAATCAAAGACTTTACCTCGAAGCTAGAGGATATTTTCGGTATCTCTCATCAAGATGCCTTGACCATCATGAAGTCAGAAGAAGACAAGGCGTTTCTTGAAAGCCAAAGGCAGCCAGGTCGTCCAGGTTCTATGATTGGAGTTTATCTAAGATTAGGAAAGAAGAGAGAAAACTAGTACGGCAGCGTAAGAGAACCATCAAGAACATCGAAGCGGAACGTTATGACATTGGTTAGTTTTTTTCTTTTTCATCATCATCGTCATTATTGTTCTCCTTTTTATTGAGGTTAGGAAAATAATCCACTTGTAAAACCTAGTGAAACAAAACCATATCTCAGTCTCTAAGAAACTAGTCTAAAAGCCTTAGCGCTAGTGAGCGAGGCTGGCGAAAACACTGCCTAATTTTAGCTTAGTTCAACCTCTTCCTTTTTTTTTGTCTAGAAACTGATGAAGAAGACAGTGATGCAGAGGATTACAACAACACCTTGATTGTAGGTTTCGATGATGTTCAGATGGACGTTTCCGCTTCTCAAGAAAGCGAAGAACTTCCTCGACCTTCTAGTAGTAAAAGGATGCAAGGCACCAGGGACGTAGTAACCATGAAGCTATCTCTGCTTTTGGATCGATGTGCGGTAACAGATAGAAATGCCACTCGTATACTCGTTGCAACAATTGAAGCGCTTGGACAAAACCCTGACGAATTCATCGTGTCAAGGACAGCCATCCGTGAAAAGAGAAGAGTCTTCAGGGAGAAGTACACGGAGCAAATTTTGGGCAAGATAGATATTCCCGAGAAAGAAGCGGTTGTTGTTCATTGGGACGGAAAACTGCTACCTCACGTCCTCGTCAGTGTTGCTGAGGGGAGTGTTTGACCTGAAGTTAGGATCAACAAAGAGACCTCATCCTGATTTGTTCCAAAGATTTGAAAAGGCGTGGACAAAACTAGACAAAGCAAAATTCGACCTAGAGCACTGGACCGACATAGAGTGGGTTTTAAGGCACCAGGTGCCATCAGTCATGCCAGATGGATGGCCAAGACCATCTACTGTCTTAAAATATTTCTATTCCGCGGGCAGTTTCAGCTAACAGATAAAGAAAGTAGTTCCTTAGAAGCTCTATGTATTTTTCTAATAAGGGTCTACTACACAGCTTGGCTCAATGCTCCTGAGGCTTATCTGGCTCCTAAGCTGGACTTAGAAATGTTACAGCGTCTGTTGGAGTACAAGAAAATTGGCATGGAAATAGCTGACAGAGGTTTAACAAAATTCTCCAACCATTTGTGGTATTTAAATGCAGAGATGGTTGGCCTTGCCTTCTTTGATCCCACACTCCCTGACGAAGAAAAACTGCGAATGGCGGAAAAGGTGCTTGTTGAAGCTGAGACAGAGGGTTCCGAGAATACCAGGATCATAAACCCTAAACTCCGAAAAGGCCAGATGGAACAGCTGGTGCAAGAAGGGCTCTCTAGCTTGATAAGTAAGGAAACAATGCACTTGTTTCAGCGGTTTCAGATCAGCCCGGAATTCCTAAGAGAACACCCTGGCACCTGGTCAAAAAATAATGATTTCAAAGAAGGTTTGAGGATAATTAAATCACTGAAAGTTGTGAATGATGTAGCAGAGAGGGGAGTTAAGCTGATAACCGATTTTAATTAAGTTATCACAAAAGGCGAGGAAAAAAAGCAATTCGTTTTACAGGTGATTTCTCAATGTAGGAAACTATATCCAGATGAATCGAAGTCAACATTCGAAAACCTCTAGAATAACCTATTCCTCTCATCAAAAAAAATATAAAAAGTTAACAATGTTCTTTATTTTTTACGTCGTTATCTCTTTATTCAATGATAATATACAATGAAACAAGTTAAAAAAATTACAACGAATAATGTCTTTTTATTTCAAAGAAATTCCAAATATTTGACATCATATTAAAAGTTTGTTCCTAGAGGTAACCACTCATGTTGAACATATTTGAACAGAAAATATTAAGAACAATATAAGCTTTTATTTAAGACCAATTTTATGAGAGTGTTGAGCCGTTTCGGCGTTATGGATCCGAAACCTCGCTCGCAAACGAAAAATCGCGATTTTTTTAAATTTTGAGCGACCGTCGGCACGTGTTAACGTGATCCAATCGTGCTCAAACTTTGTCTATCTTAAAATCTGGATAGGCTGCACAAATTGTGGGGTTCCCATCGACAAAATTCCGACTTTGATTTTTTTCGCTATAGCTTACGACCACCCTTTTGTTGACAAATGTTCCCAAATATACCCTTTAAATGCAGGAGTGGCTCGAGGTAGCATCCTTTGACCGGTATTTTATCTTCAATTTACAGCAGTTATCGCTCACCCCAGCAAAGAAACGACAATGGTAGCAACTTTTGCAGATGACACTGTTCTCCTTAATTCCGGAAGCCATCTTCAATGTACAACATCCCAACTTCAAGAAACACTGAACGAAACAATAGAGTGGTTCTCCAAATGGCATTTCAAAAAACTAATGAAGACAAGACAGTACAAGTTTTTTACACTACAGGAACAAATTTCACACCTTCACCAGTAACCATCAACAACAAACAAAAAAAATATACAACTCGTCGCCAAGTACCTGCCAATACACCTGGACAACGAACTGACTTGGAAATTTTATATGGAACAATAACGTGCCCAGATAAAACATAAATTTAGACAACTATATTGGCTACTACAACCCCAATCAAAAGTTTCGACTAACATCAAATAACTCAATTAGCTTTCTACTCCTTTTGATCCATTAGGCCTAACCAATCCTGTGATCGTCATGATAAAATAATTTAACAGTCTTTGGGTTCTCAGGACGGGCCGGGTTGAATCGGTACAGTCCAGAATACACGAGGATGAGAAAGTTTACGGGAGTCGTCTTAAGGAGCTCAAGGGAGGGTTGTTTTATCTCCAAACTATCGAAAACTGAAAATCTACGGATTCGTAGACGCATCGTTGAAGTGTTATGACTGTTGCGTTTATATTTGACAGATAGATGGTAACATTCAATCTATTGGAGACAAATTCAAGAGTAGCTACCCAAACTGGAGTTGTGTGCTGCTGAAATGTCGGTTACGTTGTTGGGGACAATCCTGCGTTTTACGAAAAACTTTTATGATTGCTGATAGAAAAAATAAAAATTTTACTTGTTTTACTTAAAGTAGCATTGTTTTCATTTAAATAATATTTAATAATATTTAAATCCTTATATTTTTTTATTTTCAGACGATAATGATTCATAAGGAAATGACACGAACGAGAAGAAGATTGCCAAGAATTTAAATTGATATAAATTGTAGGTGAACTAATTGATGATGATAAAACTTGAGCAATACGCTTATGATGATGACTCCAAAGAAACCACTTATAGCCTCGAGGTTGAGAAAATAACCAAAGCAGTATGCCGTCGTGGGGAATTAGTCCAGTGCACAGATATTCCTAAGGCTGGATTCAACTTCGTTACACCTTCCTGCCATAAAAAAGGAACAGAAGTTCCATCATCTGCTATTGTTGATTTGCAAAAAAAAACCCTTTCAATGCTTCGCCGTTTCCTTTATACACCATCATTTACATACACCCGCTCATCTTCGTTGCCGTATTTATGTTTTTTATCCAAGTCCCTCATGCAACGATTGCGACAAAGGTTTTACTACAAATCTTATTTATTTCAAAAACTCTTCATATCTTTAGTTTTTGCAACTTTAATTTTGGAAGTAACACCGCTCCCACCAGTTATTAGAATTGGTAAGCCTCGAACTATCAACATAAGAAAAACTTTTTATTAAGTGTTTTTATATATGTTTGTTTTCTTCTTAAAAGGTGCAATTTTTACCGAGGATCAAAAGGACAGTAGTTCTGAATTAGCATTTAAATACGCCGTCTATAGAATAAATAAGGATAAAGGAATTTTACCGAACACGCAATTAGTTTATGATATAGAATATGTTCCTCGCGATGATTCATTTCGCACATCGAAAAAAGGTAAGCACATTAATAAACATAATTGACATATAGTACATACAAGTTCCAATCGCTTTGTTTATTTATCTCGTGTAAAACAATGATTAAAAAATTGGTTTGGGTGCGAGTAATAGGCCTGCTGTTCTAATTACGTATCAGTGGTCGCGTTCAGATGACAGTTTGGCCCTTCCTGACATGGAGTCGTCCCCGGCTCATGAATTGTTTCGTCTTCATAATCGTCGTCGAGCTCTGGTCCCAAAATGCACCACGGCTTCATTTTGTCGCTAAGCATTACTGTTGAAAAATTCCGCCTTCTTCGTTTCAACCTCTCCAGTACATATCGGTCATGCCGTAGACTCTTCTTCATAACGTAGGGCCCCTTATGTGTAGGCTCGAGCTTGTGGGACTCACCAGTGGATAACGGCACGTCTCCATGACGACCAAATCTCCCTAATTATAACTTCTAGGACTTTTATGCTTTGCATCAAATAGCAGCTTTCATCTCTCTCTTTCAGCGGCTATTCGTTGCGCGACTTCTGCACGTCGTTGGCCCATGGCAACATTATCTTCGGCATCCGCGATGTCCTGTACAGCTTGCACAAAGTGGTTAACCGACACGTCCCTTAACTCGAAGTCAAATACAATTTGATTCGGGCTATAGCCCGTGGTCGAATTCTTCTGAGTATTAACTGCCCATTGGAGATTCCGTATTTCTAAGTTCCAATCGCTGGTGTCGATACTCGAAGTCTGTAAGTATTGTAAGATTGTTTGGTTGATGTGCTCGGTCTGTCCGTTGGCCCGCGACATTCTTACAGCTGTCTTTATATGTCGTATTCCATTATCTTCGCAGAAACCTTCAAACGCAGTTGCACTGAAAGGTTCCCTGACTCGTTGATCGGGTAAACCAAAAACAGATGTCAAATCATTGAGATCTCAATCACCGGCTTGGCCTTCGTGTCCTTACCTGCCTTAATGATGATGTATTTGCTGAACGCATCCGCTACCCCAATGACATATAGTATGCCTTTCCGCGGCGAGCCCTCGGAAAATGACCCAGATGGTCTATGTGGAAGTCCGAAATGAAAGTGGTGTAATGTCTGAGATGTGAATCCTTCCTTCTATTGCTCCTGGTCTTCTCTTATGAAAGCAGCATTCCACGCAAGCGGCAATATATGACTTCATATAATTTCTTGTTCGACGAAACCACAGGTTTTCACTAATCCACTGCATCACCTTCTCAACGCCAAAATGATCCATGTCAGCATGGAAAAACTTAACAGTTCGCCATCGAACACCAGATGGTACAACCAACTTCAACTTGCCTTCGTTACGCCGATATAGTCATCCATTCTTACAGGCGAACTCGCGCATAGTTTGCTTCTCGGCTTTAGATTCTTTTCGTCCTTCGAGTACATTGATAATAGTTGCGAGCCTCGGCTCCTGATGTTGCTTACCTTCGATCCAATCACCTTGCGAAATTTTGACTCGCATAACATGGGAAGCGACGGTGTCAGTTTCTTTTCCAATCTCGACAGGCCCAATGCGTCTGCGTGCGCCATTCGATTTATATTTCGGTGAACGACCCCAAAATCAAATTCTTCTAAATGCAACCACCATCTGGCAACACGTAGAATGAGCAGAGAGCTGTTACAACGCAAAATCTACGACCAAGCAGATACATTCGAAAACGTTCCAAGCTCTCGACCACTGCAGGCAATTCAAGTTCGTAGCTTAAGTATTTCGATTCAGTAGCAGTGCACGTGCGACTGTAGTAGAAGACAGGTTTCCGTTCGTCGGAATCGTCTGTCGCTTGAAACAATTTTCCAACTAACCCGCATGAGCTGGCATCGGTGAGGACCTCGTGAATTTTTCGTGGATCTGTACTTGGAGGATAGGTTCATTGCAAAGCATTTTTTTGCAAACTCACAAATGCTTCTGTCTGCTCATCCTCCCAACGGAATGGTGACTCTATTTTCTCTTTATTTAACATCGATGTCAATGGTTTTGCGAAATCCTGAACGAACTTTCAAAAATAGCTCACCAATCTTAAAAGTCTTCTCAACTCCGAGATATTGGTAGGTCGTGGAGAATTGTCGATATGTGATTTCCATCGCAAGGAATACAAATTTACTTATTCGAAGAGATAAACCGGTTCCTTTTAGTATTTGCAAAAATTCCTTCAACTGTCTTTTGAGTTTGGAAATCGCTTCGTCAAATACGCTGGGGGCATTGACCAAGCCAAACGGCATACGGTTAAATTCGTATTGACCTGCATGTGTCACAAACACTGTAAAATGTCAACAGTCTTCATCGATCGGGATCTGATAATAGCGGGACATATATTAAGATCCAGTATCGTAAAATGATACTTGATATTGACCTGCATGTGTCACAAACACTGTAAAATGTCAACAGTCTTCATCGATCGGGATCTGATAATAGCGGGACATATTTTTAAGATCCAGTATCATTTTACGATTTTAAGATTGAGAGAGTTATACTTGGAACAAAATTTCCCAAAAGCCGGACATTTATTCGGCGGATGTTGTCTATAGCAACGTTCACAACACTCGTACCCTTTAATATATTGAGCCTGCTTGGATAAAAATAGGTATTGTTAGAATTTGGATTTTGCTTAAAATTTTCAAATTTTTGATTAGAATTATTATTATACTTATTATAATTGTTAGTAGATAACTTTTTTATGATGTTAATTGAAGAACCTTCCGCGTTTTGTATGAAGTCATATACTCCTCTTGAATTCTGGACGTCCTCTAGCCTCGATTTATCTAATTCGAACAGTCGACACTTTTTGATGGTATCTTATAACGAAATATTCCCCACAGCAAGCAGCTTCTCCTGGCATGAACATGATCGAATTCCATAAATAACTCTGTCTCGGACAGCCTTTTGTAATTCTTCTTGGTGAAATTCGTACATGCTCGCCAATTGTTTCACGTCGGTCAAATGTGATCAAATGTCTCTTCCTCCTTTTGTATTCGGCTGTACAATTTAAACCGCTCATATACCTCGTCTTTTTTAGGATTACAATAAATTTCGAACTCCTTCAATCTCGAATCTCCTATTACGTTTAAAAGTATAGCCACTTTAACTGTTTCGTCTTTTTTGTCATTTTCCGATGCGCGCATGTATATGTCGAACTTTTGTTGAAATTTTTTAAAATTTTCAGATAAGTTACCCTCCATAACAAGGTGACTGGGAACTTTGAAATCCATATTGGTATTTCTTTTCCTTGTTAAAAAGTTAATATTGTTAAAATTTGAACGAGATAATTTCACCATTGTTTTATTTAACTCAATTTCCACTGTTTCACTTTCGATATCAGTTAACTCCTCTGAATCGTCGGAACTAATTACCAATGTCGAATTTTCACACGAGTTTTCACCGAAGTTCTTTTTTGTTTGTGATCTTGTCCTTACCATCACTATTTTTTTTTCATTCGTTTACGGCTGCGCCATGTTCTGTTAAATGAAACACGCGATCACCAGTTTTATATAATTAGGTTTTTATTTAAGATGAACTGCACTGCTCGGACTCCAACAAGACAGTGAGTCCGCTAGTCCAAGAAGTAGTTAAGTAGCTGCTGACCTAACTGTATGTTTTGATATAACCATACTTGTACATATATAGCGAGCTACACTTGTTAGTTTTACTTTATACTACAGAATCATGAAAAATGAAAAAGATTTAAAGGATTGGCATTTCTGAAACATTTTTCCAAGCAAAGCCGTGGTTCAAACCACCCTATCAAATTTAACCAAAAGCATTTCAGGTTATCTGTAGGTTATCTGTAGCACAGGAGCTTCGAACGAAACCAAGCTTGATTTGTTCTCGAGTTATGCTGTACGAACGAATCGGAACCTACACACACAGACATCTTTCCAAGAACAATAAAATCCGTCTCCTGGGACCTCGAAGGGTGGAGATATGTAAAAATTTTGAATTTCGAAAATCGGACCGATTACAAGAACGTCCTGATGGGAAGTTAAAAATTCTCATTTCTCATTCTGAAAGCATAAGTTTTACTTATTCTTTCGTAATTCTTGTAATATCTTTTAAGTAAGGTGGAAATGAATTCATTACTTCAGGCATAAGAATTGGAGTTGCTTTTCTTCTGTAATTGCATTGTTAGAATTTAAAACATCTTCTTTGCTCGTCCTCTAGTGTTGTGGTTACATCGAATAACCTGCTGAAAACGAAGGTCATCATAATAGACCAGAGCTACCGTCATTAAATAAAAGTCACTGTCAGCTAGAACCCAGAATTATAATTATTTCGTATCTAATTGTGTCTTCGATGCTTTTCCCCATGCTAAAATGCTGTACGAGACGCCGGATTCAGCAGCGCAGCCTGTAAAAATGACGACATTACTTTTGCGATTTCGATTACATATGGATGTATTATTACATAAAGGGCAAATCACAATGTAGCAAACTTTCTCCCAACTAGTGAGAAACTCTGTCACACGGCACGACCTCAAAAGTTGTAGGTTGGTTGGTTGTTTAGGGTGAGCTTTGTAAGCTCCTCACTTAGACTTCTAGTTGGGCCTGTTGTGTTCCCCTATTTCCTGTTTGGAGAAGATTTTGGTTAAAGTGGGTGTACGCGTTGAGGACAAAAATAATTAACCAATTGCTTTGTTTTTTATTATTTTATTTACTTCACTGAATTTTTACGTCGATCGTCAACAAGAATGAAAAACAAGTGAACTTGTAAAAATATGACATATGTAAGAAGAACAAATTAAGTTTAAGGCGTAAACTGTGGGAGAGTTGTAGTGGAAGAGGGATAATGTCGGGGGGATTACTATGGAGTGTCTTGATTTGAATGGTCGGGAAATCTTTTTGTTCGTCTTGCGAAATCCATGATCTCACCGATCCCAATTTCTTTGAGGTGCGCAAAATCCGGTATCAGTGCTGACCCCAGTATTTTTTGTCGCAGTCTGGCTGTTGCTGCGCAGTGGCAGAGGAAGTGTTCCAGATCTTCCTCCTCACAGCTTTGGCATGTTGATGTTTCTGCTAGTCCGAGTCTATATAAGTGGAGGTTAAGGTTAATGTGCCCTGTTACCTGTCCCACCATTAGCTTTAGATTCCGTTTGTTGGAGTTGGAGGGCTCGTTTCCCTACCTCGTTAGTCGGTTTATCTATTATCGGTTTTGCTGTTCTGAACGTTGTAAGGTTTACCCAGTGGTTTCTGAATTTCTGGGTTGCCTATTCGTTCATTACTCTTTTCATAGATTTTGAGCAGGACGCCTATTTCCTTTACAGGGTTTTGGTGGCTGTTTCCTGCTCCTTACTTAGCCAGTTCGTCCGCTTTTTGGTTTCCCGTGTTGAATGTTTATGTTAAGTTTGTGTGAAAAGATCTTGGCCTACATCCTCACAGGATTAAATTGACGCAAGAACTGGAGCCGCTTGACCACCAGAAGCGTCATATGTTCGAAAAATTGGGCTGAGCAGCAACTTGAAAATGATTCGGATTTTCATCGAAAAATCATCTTCAGCGATGAGGCTCATTTCTTGCAAAACAATAAACAAAATATGCAGTATTGGTCTGGCAGCAATCCACACGTACTCCATGAGTCATCATTGCATCCCGAAAAAATTACGGTTTGGTGTGGTTTATGGGCCGGCGGCGTCATTGGGCCGTACTTCTTCCGCGATGATCAAGACCATCACGTTACTGTGAATGGGGATCGCTATAGTTCAATGATAACCGAATATTTTTGGCCCCAATTGGGTGATATGGACTTGGAGGACATGTGGTTCCAACAGGACGTCGCCACAAGCCACACAGCGAATGTCACAATCAATTTATTGGAAACCAAGTTTGGAGAAAGTCTTATCTCACGAAATGGTCCAGTCGCTTGGCCGCCTCGGTCGTGCGATTTGGCGCCGTTAGACTATTTCCTGTGGGGCTACGTCAATTCTATGGTCTATGTGAACAAGCCAGCGACGATTGATGAACTTCGTACGAATATCGAACGTGAAATTGCAGCAGTATCGGCCGATTTATGCTTGAAAACCATTGAAAATTGGGTTCAGCGTCTGGATTTCTGCAAGCGTGCCCGTTGTGGCCATGCAAAAAAAGTACATGGGAAGTCTAAAACTAAGCGCTCTCATAGAACCCCTAAAGTTTTGAGACTCAGTGTGGCTCAACATATTGCAGTTGAAGTGACCACAGTCTGTCTAGTGTCTAAGTAGTTCTAATAAATTATTGAAAAAAATTGATTGAAACTGAAACTGATGAAACCTCTTAATGGCTGACACTATCGCGTGTATCCATATTCATTCTTCTGGATCTAATAAATTGGAACAAGTGCTACAGTCTAACCCACAGCATTTCTGCTTAACAATTATGTCCTATCATATAGATTACATGATTCAATGAAACACTTTGCTGCGCAGCTTTTTCGTGGACCTTAAGGGACAGCTTGTTGGACTTTGGTTCTGTTCATAAGCGTGTAGAAGTTATACTATTTTGTTTTTTTTTTTGTGCAAAAATCGATAGCAAATAATTCTATTTTAATGTGTTTTAATATTTCTTTCAATAGTTTGTCGTCAATTAGAAACGGGGGTGCAAGCGATATTCGGTCCATCTGATCCCCTTCTAGGTGGTCACATCCAATCGATATGTGAAGCGTTAGATGTACCCCATGTTGAGGCTCGCATCGATTTAGACCCAACCGTAAAAGAATTCTCAATTAATTTATATCCATCGCAAATACATATGAATATTGCATACAGAGATTTGATGGCTTACCTCAACTGGACAAAAGTTGCAATAATCTACGAAGAAGATTATGGTGAGTAGAAAATTGGAAGATATCAAGTCCGCACAATTTTACTAGAAAATATTTATTTTTAAAGGACTTTTTAAGCAGCAAGAACTAATGAGAACAACTGCCACATCAAGAGCTGAAATGTATATACGACAAGCGACACCCGAAACCTATCGACAAGTTTTGAAAGAGATACGCCAAAAGGAAATCTATAAACTCATTGTGGATACAAATCCAACAAACATCAATGCATTCTTCAGGGGGGTAGGTTAAACCTTAAATACCACGTGGCGCACACTTATTTCTTCTGTACTCCGGAATAGATTCTACAGCTACAGATGAACGACTACAGATATCACTATATGTTTACAACGTTTGTAAGTATCTGAAATGAAATGATTTAAGATAACGATTGTATTGGAATAAGAGAAGTGACAGCATTGACACATACCATACGTATTTCGAGTGTGAAGTTATTTAGTAGTACACCTTGATCAAAAAGTAAACAGTATTTATTCAGTAAATTAAAAATACCAGTTTATTCATCTAAATCTATATTGTCCCCTTCAAAGTTATCCCCATCGAGTGCAACACACTTTTGCCAGCGCTTGATCCAATCCTTGAAACATTTTTGGTATTCATTTCTTCCTATCGGTTGCTGAAACGCGTAATGGTTTTTTTTTAACTCGATTGAACAGAAAGAAGTCACAGGGAGCCATATTAGGTGAATTCGGTGGCTGTTGGATGGTATTTGTCGCATGTTGAATAATGATGGCACTATGCGACGGGTCGTTATAATGTTGCAAAATCTACTAGTTTTCTGCCCACAATTCTGGTCTCTTTCGACGAATTGCTTCGGGCAAATGTCTCATAACGCCTAAATAACACTCTTTGCTTACTGTCTGGCCATCTGGCAAAAAATGCATGATGCACTTCAACGTAGTAATCCATTGTAAGCCGTGAGCATTGCCTTCTTTTTTGACTGAAATAGACGTGGCTCTTTTGGTCTCGGCACATTTGGTAAACGCCATTCACTTTCCTGATGTCTGAATTGCGAGTCGTACTAATTCAGCATCGCAAATAACGTCTCTTGCGACATTTTTTTTTTATTATTTGCTTCGCTCGTCAAAAGGATATTAAGACTCTTATAATGCGGTGAGAGCGGGAGAGCGAGCGGTAGAAATAGGAGAAGAATGAAAGATTGTGTGGTTTGTGGAACTCAGGTTTGAGAAACTCAGGAGCCCGAAACGGGACGGAAAATTTTGATATCGACCTATTTGCTTTAACCTAATTCGCAGGATTTTATTCGACATTAGTAGTTATCTATGAACTTTGAAAGTTTGGAAGATTTAGCTTAAACACCTCGCTGTCAGTGTTATGCCTTCACAGCAGAGCCATCTTCTCTGCGATTTTGAAAACACGAATTAGGAACTAAGCCGATACTACAACCACTACAACAACGCCACCCACTAGTCAGACTAATATCACTGGTTGACCAACCCAGTGATAGTGCCATTACTTGATCCCAATGGCAAATGGTGACTGGACCAGATTCGAAATCCTAGACCACTCTAGGAATCGAACCTGGGACCTATCAATTAAATCAATTGAAAGGCAGGCGCTCTACCAACTTCGCCATCCAGCTTTGGCGTCCATTTCTAAAATTGTAAAAATCGCCAATGCACACAGAGATAGATGTACTCTTGCCTATGTTACTTTTGCAAATTTCAAGCTATGACGCTTAGACTAAGAGGGAATAGCAACAAGAGGTGTACCAACTGTACTGGGAACTTTTTGATGGTTGGCTAATAAAGACATTTCTTTCTCGTAAAATATTACAATATTATTTCGTATTGTTATTGTCGATTCGATTCGAGAGTTCAGCGAGCGGCACAGTTGGAGTGTAAAGCCCGTAGTACACGACATGTAAATCGTTGCATGTACATGCGAGCCGGACGTCAATCTGACGTCAAAATCTGTCACAAAACTTGCATGGAGTTTGCAATGCAATATCGTGTACTTCCCATATTTGTTTCAGACGCATATAGTCTCGCATGTACGTGTGAGACCATGCCATCCCTTTACCGTATGCAAACATATGACTTTTTCGCATGCCGTGTTCTTGCAAGCTGCATGGGATTTGGGACAACATCGCTCAATGCCATAGAAACATCACATACGAGTGCACGAATTCGTATTGTCGCATGCATTTCACATTATTGTTTCAAGCATTAGGACGTGGGTACAATAGATTTATTTCGTTGAAATATTATTTAGCTTTCATTTTTCACGACTTAAATACGTTTTAAACTTCATCTTGAGCGCAAAAAAGGGCAAAACAATTAAAACGTTTTTAGATTTAATGCGAAGAAAATTTCATATTCACATTTTCACCTCATAATAATGCCAACGAGTTTCGGTAAAAAATATGTACCTGATGATTTTTAAATGTGTGCCATAAATACTTTCTTGAGTTTATTGTTAGCTCCACACATGGGATTAAAGGCGTACGAATTCTGGGCTTCCATAGGAAAATCCACTTATAACTCCTTGTACAAAGTTTTCTGTGTGAATTTCTCATAGACCAAAAAACAATTTTGGACCATGATCCACACAACATATGATAATCATAAATGCTTAAGGTAGATCTTCCACCTGGCTGTAGATATGGTTTCGTGGCCCCGATCGCTTGGTGTTTATCGTTGGTGGAACTTTATTTGTTTCTTTTTTTAGGATATTAAATTATACTTTCAATGATAAAATTTATAATTAAATTTGTCTGCGACAGCCAAACACAGATCGTCAGAGGGACCTGAGTTTTGGCAAAGAATATGGAAAAAAGGAAACTTTTTTAACGATAAAATTTGTTTTGACTGAAAACCAAGCCCACGAAAAAAACAGCAGAAATCTAAATCATTGTGTCTCCATCCTAGAGTCATAAACCCACCCTAATCGCGTTCTCTTATCACAAGACGGACAGAAGCCCAAAACTCGTTCGCACAATGGAAATACAGTGGACTCTCGCATACCATGATTTGTTCGAGTTAGAGAGAGAGTCTTGAAAAAAATTCGAGCTTTTTGTTCTAATGCGTTTATTTAATAAAAGGGGTTAACATAATTAAAAAAAAAAGGTAGCAGAAAAAAAGATAAATTAAAAATAGCTTCTTCCTTGGCCTAAACTAAGCAGTTCATCAGAATAAAATATTTTAGTCACAACAATTTTAGAATTTTATGCATCACTTACTATTCGTTCACTCGCCATTCTGTTTTTGTTTTCGTATTCTACCTACGATTACTATATCTGACGATTCGTATAACAGAGGTTCGCCAGTCGCATACGATAATGCTCTGATCCGTATACTCAGAGCACAAAATGATGGACTACACATTTGTCATATTTATTTACGCTCGAATAGGATAGAGGCAATCCTAAAATTGACGAACTACGAAAACTCTTTATAAACTCGTATGTTGATATTATATGCATATCCGAAACGTGGTTCTCTCGAGAATTTTCTGACCAAATCTACAACATGGAAGGGTATAATCTATACCGAGCAGATAGGTTCGGTCGCATAGGCGCGGGTGTTGCAATAATATGTGAGTAAAAGTCTTACAAGTAAAGTGACCTGTAAATCAAATGTTGATTGTCCTATAGAGTATATTTTTGTAGAAATATTATCCAAAGGAGAGAAGTTTCTGCTCGGGACTATTTATAGGCCGAACAAGTATATCAGCTTAGTTCCAATTTTAAATGTTCTTGAGAAAATAGCCTGTGCCGCATCTAACATTGTGCTATGTGGAGACTTTAACTGCAATGTACTAGACAAACGACAGGCATCTTTCCTCTTAGAAAGTATGAAATCAACTTGACCCTAGTCAATACTTGCTCGCCAACTCACCTTTCCAAGGACTCATGCTCACTTCTTGACTTGATTTTTATAAATAACTCAGACAAAAAACTGCTCTACAGACAGCTAGCAGTGCCGGGTTTTCTAAACACGGCCTCATATATCTAACCCTTGACATCCACTATGACAATAATGACCTTAAATACCAAATTCGTGACCTCCGCAATATCAATTACGACGCTCTGTTATTAGATGTACACCTAATTGATTGGGACCAAATATATTTCTTGACATCTGTCGACGAACAAGTAATGCTCCTAAACCAGCAAAAACTTTCATTGTATAACAAACACGCCCCACTTAAAACGAAAAGAAACGCCCATCAACACCGCCATGGCTATGTTCTGACATTCAGACACTGATGGAAATCGCGATAATGCCTATAACAATTGGAAAAAATATCGCATCACAGAGTTTCTAACAACCTATCGAGCAATAAAGTTACTGCGAAAATAAGAGCTGCAAAGTACAAGTTCTACAGCAGCAAACTCAATTCCCTCTCATCAGGTACGGAATTATGGAAGCAGCTTCATCAGATTGGACACGAAAGGCAATATCCGAAGTTACCAAATGACATAGACTACAATCAATTAAACAGTGAGTTTCTTACCTGCTCTATTCCTCCCAAAACATATATGCCCCTAGCAGCGGAAACTATTGACAGTACAACATCTTTTTGCTTCGGCAGAATATTTGAAGATGATATAGTGAAAGCCGTTTTAGCAGTTAGGTCAAATGCTGTAGGACTCGGCAACATCCACCAATCGTTTTTTAAGCTACTTCTCGCCTATATCCTCAAACATATTACGCATATATTCAACTCTATTCTGACTAGATCAACTTTTCCCAATGAATGGAAGAAAGCCAAAATTATTCCCGTTCCGAAAAAATCCAGTCGTGCACAAGACTATAGACCTATATCTATATTACCGTTTTTGTCAAAAGTTTTCTTTAAAATCTTATCGCAAATATCTGGATTTCGTTCAAAGAGAATTTGTAAAACTGCTTTACTTTATATTGTTGATGAGATACGTAAAGCCTTAGATAAAATTCACTTTACTCTGCTTACACTTCTTGATTTCTCGAAAGCCTTTGACACAGTAAATCACGCGATCTTATGCAACAAGCTTAGAACCCAGCTTAAGTTCTCAACTTTCGCAACGAAACTCATTTCCTCCTATTTGAGTGGTAGACAAAAATGTGTAATCGCAGGAGAAAAATCTTCCGTTATTCTAGAAGTACAAAGTGGAGTGCCACAAGGATCAATCCTTGGACCTCTACTCTTTTTGATATATAGTATGTGAACGAATTACATAACGTTATTAAATACTGTTCAATTCATATGTACGCAGACGATGTACAACTTTATTTAAACTGTCCTCTCGAAAAGGTAAAGGAAACCGTTAGCTTGCTTAACGAAGACCTCGCAAGTATATTTGAATGGTCCAACCTTAATGCTAATAAATCAAAAGTGCTTCCAATACACCGCAGGGTACTGAATGTTTCAGTATTTCCTGAAGTCCAACTAGCGCTAACGCCTATAGAGTAGGTTGATACCGCCAGAAACCTTGGCCTAATTTTTAACCGTACTCTTACATGGGATACCCATATAAACAGCACGATCGGTAAGGTTTATGCCGGGCTCCGTACTCTATGGGCCACTCAACACTTCATTCCTCTAAAAACTAGACTCTTGTTAGCTAAAACTCTCCTGATACCAGCTCTTTTGTACGGTTGTGAGATTTTCGTGTGTCCAGATTCCAACAGTAGTCGAAAACTTAATGTTGCCTACATCAACATAGCTCGATATATATTTAACTTGCGAAAACGAGACCATATTTCAAACTTCTCAAAACTAATAAACGGGTGCTCCTTCGATGCACTCTTAAAATATAAGTCCCTGTGTCTCTTAAATTCCGTCATCCAAATTAAGCAGCCAGATTATTTGTACGAAAAACTTAAGTTTCTTCAATCACAAGGGTCGTTGATGTTAGTCCAACCCAAGTTCTCGTGTTTATGCTCAGAACTCTTTGCCCGCAACCCTCAGAAGAATGGCGAATACGAAAAATTTCAAAAGATGTCTTCATCAATACTTGGCCTCTGATTAGTTTCTCTTCACTTTAATTACATATGTATATTTTTTTGTATTTATATTATATTATATTATTATTTATCTATTTATATTATTATGTTATCACTCTTATTTTGTTTGTTTTTATATGTTATTTAAACTTTACTATGCATGTATTTTATTTTTGAAGTTTGTTCAAGTCTTACAATATTAATAAGATTAACATAATCTTCATTTGTAAGTTATTAGAAATAAATAAATCAAATCAAATCAAATAACAAAAATTAATTAAATGAAATAAATTAAATAAAATTTAATTAAATGAAATAAATGAAAGACAGATTCTCGCTTAAATAAGGCACATAACTTTACTTAAAAACGTTTGTTATTTTTGATTAAGTCATCACAGCTGAAGTGTTTCTTTTTATAAAAAATTTACTCCAATTTAAAGAGACGGTTTTGAACTTCATCCGGTACTTGTTCAGCCAATTCTATTGCAAATTGCAGATTTACAATCGCGCTCTCAATTTCGGTTCTTCCTGTCATTTCTATGTGAATTAACTCTTTTCAACATTATTTATTTCTTCTATTGTCTCATTGTCAGGTACTTCGGAAGCCACGATACCGCTATCGACTTCCATAAAATCTTTCCAATTAACATCTGCAACATTATAATTTGCTACTTGTTCCATATTTGCTCGATTTCATTCGCGTCCTCGTTCTCAGAGTTAAGTAAATTGAGTGGAATTTCATCTTCATCGCCCCACGTCTCGTCTCTAAACCCTGCCTTTTTAAAACAATATTTTGTAATCTTCTTTTTTGGTTTCCCAAATCTTTAAGGTTTTTGTTAGTATACGACGTTAATAATGTACTTTCGAATTTTGTATTATCCTCATGTTTATTGGCTGAACTATTGAAGTCATGATGGGCGGGAAGTACTCAAGGTTTATAAACTTAAACTTATCTCTTATTTGTTAAGGGTGAGCAGGGCAATTATCGATCATAAATAAGACCTTTCGCTTTGATATTTCAAATTTTGCGTCTAGCTTCAAAAGCCAGCTCGTAAAAAGATCTTCCGTCATCCAAGACCGTTGGTTGGCTGGCAAAGATTTTAATTTTTGATAGAAGCATGGATTTTTGCTCTTGCCGATAATTAAGAGTTTCAGGCATGCATACTCTCAAACCACTTGAAAATGGCTTTGTCAACACTTTCAAACTCGAAGATTTTGCTCTGCTTTACTTGACCGCTTGTATTAGCACAACCATACCGCAGCCTTAATTCTTCTCTTGCACCCCATATCGATGAAAGTGTACTACGAGGAATATCAAAATCTTCAGCAATTTTCGTTTTGGTTTTATGTTCCTTCTCAATCTCTTCAATTAGGCGAATCTTCGTGCCAATATCAAATGTTTTAAATTTTATTTTTGCCATATTTATCTGTAAGATTTTGTACAAAAATAGATGCTCCCTCACATATATCGGGTTTTTCAATAAGAGCGCTACAAAAGTTTTTTTTAAATAAAAGAAAAACGGTTTTGGATATAAATTAAATTCTTTATTCCTGTGAAAATAGGTTCGATACCATTATGTATGGAGCTCGATTTCTTTTGCATGGCCACCACGGGCACGCTTGCAGAAGTCCAGACGCTGAACCCAATTTTTGACGGTGTTCAAGCATAAATCGGCCGATACTGCTGCTATTTCACGTTCGATATTCGAACAAAGTTCATCAATCGTCGCTGGCTTGTTGGCATAGGCCATAGACTTGACGTAGCCCCACAGGAAATAGTCTAACGGTGTCAAATCGCACGACCGAGGCGGCCAAGCTATTGGACCATTTCGTGAGATAACACGTTCTCCAAACTTGGTTTCCAATAAATTGATTGTGACATTCGCTGTGTGGCTTGTGGCGCCGTCCTGTTGGAACCACATGTCCTCCATGTCCATATCATCCGATAGGGGCCAAAAATGTTCGGTTATCATTGAACGGTAGCGATCCCCATTCACAGTAACGTGCTGGTTTTGATCATCACGAAAGAAGTACGGCCCAATGACGCCGCCGGCCCATAAACCACACCAAACCGTAATTTTTTCGGGATGCAATGATGACTCTTGAAGTACGTGTGGACTGCTGCCTGACCAATACCGCATATTTTGTTTATTAACGGAGCCATTCACCCAGAAATGAGCCTCATCGCTGAAGATGATTTTTCGATGAAAATCCGAATCATTTTCAAGTTGTTGCTCAGCCCAATTCACGAACATGCGACGCTTCTGGTGGTCAAGCGGCTTCAGTTCTTGCGACAATTTAATCTTGTAAGGATGTAGGCCAAGATCTTTTCGCAAAATTCGCCACACTGATGTCACAGAGATGCCCAACGCTTGGGAACGACGTGTGAGAGACACATTTGGGCTTTCTGAAACTGAAGCCTCATTCTCACACTCCGGGCACTTCTTTGTCTCACTGGCACGGGAACTTTTTGTACAGTGTCTATGGATTAAAAGTTTTCCACTAGACGCTAGGATTGTTTGTTGATCTGCTAGGACGATTATGACGACCATAAATGACTGACTCCGAGTTTCGATAGTAAATTTCAATAATTTCGACTCAATGTTGGCTCGTATATCTTTCCATCATGAGATGGCAAACCTAACTGAAGAGAAATGTCAAAATAGCGGGAAGAAATGTGGCGTCGTTTGCTGTCCCTGTCGCTCTACTTTTGTAGCGTCCCTATTGAAAATCCCGTTACCATAGAATACGAACACCTACCTTCCAATCTGATGATGTAATCCCTTTAAAGTTTATTTTTTTGTTGTTTAAATCATCTGTTCCAACTCAATGCCTTATTGCCTTAAAGCTAAACACAAAAAATTTCAAATAAACAAAAATTTTGACCACACGATTTATTTTTCAATAGTTCTATAACATGTAACTTACAATTCGTGCAATATTAGATTAGATATGCGTAGGTAGAAACACAACGCACTCCTCAAACTGTATCTTTTTTGTCTATCATTCTTTTATCTTTACCGACGTTGATTATAGTTAAAACGAGTGAACTCCATTCACGCCTTCCCCTTTTTGGACGTGTTGCTAGTCCCCTTGACACATTTTCCATTTGATACCGAAGTTTTCTACCTAAGAAGTCGTTGTTATTTCAACTGGGTTCGTACTCGCCAGTTCTCCACATGCTGAAACCGTTTTGACAGTGTCTATTGTAACTCTTGCAATAGGCCGTGAGTCTTCTTTTTGCGTAGGAAAAAAATAAATATAACTTGCGAGTCCATCCAGCGAAGCGAACAGAAGTTTCTCCTTATCACCAGTGATGTCCTCATCTTCTCCTTGGGAGCTCTGTCGGTACCATTTCTAGCAAGATTTAAATGAAAATGTTTGCGACCTCTCTCCTTTCAGAGCTAGGCCCTATCTGTCAGCTGTGGCCTTTACCGTCCCCTGAGGGTTTATCTCAACTTGAATTTTATTCATAAAATTTTACACGTCCGATTTCTCTTCTGGGAATGCATACACCAACGTACGACAAGGTGCAAGGTGCAATTGTATATGGGGACGGAGTCGTGTTAGAATTAAATGCGCCTTCTTTATTTCGCCTACTTATCAAATATTTAACCCGGCGTGACTGATGTCGGTTATACCATAGCAAAAAAGGTCATAAGTATGTTAAAGTGGCATCAAAGTTTCGGGTATCTCCCACATCATTCATGACGGATAAAAAATTTATTTAAAACCTTAAATCTCTTTGCTCGAATATTATACTTCCAGGATATCGAAGCTTTAGATTTGGAAGACTTCAAGTACAACAGTGTGAATATAACAGCTTTTCGTTTGGTTGACGTAGAAAGCAAACGATATGTAAAGATTATGGAGCAGATGAAAAAATTTCAGCAGAGTGGACGCAATATACTCGACGGAAATCCTTTAATACAAGTAATAACATTTTAATTACGTTTTGTAAGTATTTATTTATATATTTATTGAAGACTCAACCGGCCTTGATGTTTGATTCAGTTTACACTTTCGCCGCTGGCCTTATGGAACTTGATCGGAGTCATACGTTGACATTGAAAAATTTATCTTGTGACTCGGAGGAACCATGGAGTGATGGATTGTCGCTTTATAATTATATTAATTCCGTAAATATTTTATTTTATGAATATATTATACGTTTTAATATAAAATTATTATTTAAGGTCAGTATTAATGGACTGACAGGAAACGTTCAGTTTAGCGAAGGACGTCGCAACAATTTCAAAATTGACCTATTGAAGCTGAAGCAGGAAAGAATTCAAAAGGTAGGATTTTGGAATCCCAAGGAAGGTGTTAATATCACTGACCCGTCAGCGTTTTATGACACTAACACGACAAATATAACCTTGGTAGTAATGACGCGAAAGGTACATGAATTAATTGGGGAAATAATATTCCAACGTTTGCTAAAGATCCTAATGAACAGGAAAAACCCTATGTGATGGTCAAGGAAGATGGTAATTTGACTGGAAATGCTCGGTACGAAGGATTTTGTATTGATTTGTTGAAGGCCATAGCTGGGCAAGTCGGATTTCACTACAAAATCGAACTGGTGCCTGACGAAATGTATGGTGTATACAATCCAGAAACGAATTCATGGAATGGAATTGTTCGCGAACTTATGGACAGGGTAAAACTGCAGGACTATATTTTATATTTTCCCTAATTTTTTAATCTGAAGTTTGTTAATTTCTTAGCGTGCTGACTTGGCGGTTGCTTCGATGACAATAAATTACGCACGAGAAAGTGTCATCGATTTTACGAAGCCTTTTATGAATCTTGGCATTGGAATTTTATTTAAAGTGAGTTTGAATGACAGGTATAATTTTAATCATGCTATTTGCCTAAAGTTCATTTGTAGTATAATTGAGGGTCCTTTCCTATTTTTTTTTAAAAGATTTAATTATAATCCATATCAGCTTGACTATTGTATTAAAACAGTATATACTCATAGAGATTGCCGTAATTAATAACAAACACGTCCTTCAGTCAATCTTTATTTCAAACTTACACTAACTTGATAAGAATTGTTAAACAAAATACTTCTTTATGATTCCCTTTCATTCATGTATTTATTTTAATTGTTCTACTGTAGGCTCGGTCATAAAAATGGGATGCAATGGGAAGCTGCTTAGTTTCCTTATTCGTATCAACATCAATTTTAGGCTGGTCGCATCATCAGTGTCACGCTAAACTTCCAAGCAAACAATTGAATAGCGCCTCTGGATAATGAGTGGGCGGACTTAATAATCCTTACTCAATCCTTAAAGGATCTCAGCCTGAGCTATCACTGCTGTCCACCCTTCACGGTCGCAGCCAAGCTAATTCTAGGTAGTTAGACCAAGTTTTTTAGACTCGTGAACCGGAGGCTCGGTCTTCTCTGTTTTTTTTTTGAGCCTGGTGGCCAGTTTTAGACCCCAGTCTTTGCTGTCCATACGGTCAATGTCAACTCGATGGGATTTTAAACTTCGTACTAGACCAACATATTTTTACACCATGTAGAGTTCGTGAGTTTGTCTTCTATTTTTTCGCAAATAGAACTGTTTATCAAACGGATTTTTTTATTCCGTAGGCCCCTTAAGTCGCTGCTACATAAATATATGGAAAGATAACTGCATTGGGAAGCATGATTTATCCTTCTTAAGAAGCCTTAGCATAGCTGTTTGGACGAACGGAAGTGGCATCAATTGCCGAGGATGGGTCTTCATCGCGAGGCCGAGCAGAGTATTGGGAGAATGCTTGAAAAATTTCGTAGTAGTTCCAAACCCAGATTTTTTTGTTTCGACTCCTCCATGTGGACGTATAGTTCGTTTAATTTTTTCCATTATTCAAAAATGTCATCATCACTTTACTCGAGCGTTATAGGCTTTGAAAACTGATTTTAAAATTTAAAAACATCATCTTTCGAAAACTATTTTGAAGTCATAAGAATTAAACTCCGGCATGAGGAGTTGATATAGCTAGGGTGATAAAGTTTTCATATCGATTTCATGTCAATAATTTCTTTCATTTCACTCATAGATGGCTTAAGTTGAATATTTAGGTTTGCTGACGTAATCAAAATGTCAAACACATTTTTTTATTTGATAGTTGGTACTTCAGCTGTCAATCGGTAAAAAAAACTTTTTTGGTCGGTTGTGTAGTTTTTGTTTGGCGTCTGTTGAAAAATGGAAAATCAAAACGAAGATTTCGTCATATTTTGCTTTTTTATTTCCGGAAAGGAAAAAACGCATTGCAAGCTCACAAAAAGTAATGTGCTGTTTATGGTGACGAAGCTTTAGACGAACGGCAGTGTCAAAATTGGTTTGCCAAATTTCGTTGTGGTGATCTTTCACTCAAACATGAAAAATGGTCTGGTCGTCCAGTTGAAGTTGATGATGACCAAATCAAAGCAATAATCGATTCGGATCGTCACGGTACAACACGTAGAGAAGCTTCATGTATCACATACATGCATTGAAAATCGCTGAAAACAACTTCGCTATGTACGAAAACTTGATATCTGGGTTCCTCATGAACTGAAAGAAAATCATATAACACAACGCATTAACATCTGCGATTTGTTAAAGAAACGTAACGAGAATGATCCATATTTAAAACGACTGATAACTGGTAATGAAAAATGGGTTGTTTACAACAATCTCAACCGGAAATGATCGTGGAGTAAGCCGAGTGAACCAGCTCAAACAACATCCATCTACAATCTTTCCCTCTCTTTGTCAGCATCATTAATAAGCTGTTGAAAATGCTAGCAATTTACTGCGTATCGATGACAAGTTTTCCGTTGCAATGACGAAGACACTGGTGGCTGTTGTGTAGCATGCACCTAATTTTTTGCAAGCACTCGTCATCATACCAGTAAAACATAAACATTTTGAAAACTTTGTTGTTTGTCGGTCTTGCTGTTTTAATGTTAATGTTTAAAGTCAATATTTCAATCAATCCGGTCATACAATTTTGCTGAAATTGTGTGCCTACTACACTTACATAAGAGAGGGGTTTGAAGCAAATTGAATTTTTCATATTTTCAATTATCAAATCTAGTGCTGAAAAATATTGTATGTTTTCTAGTTTATGCATTTGCACATATCTTCTTTTTTTTTACTAAAATATTTGGGTTGACTTAGAAGTTCGAAAAATTTGCAAACTGAGAGATTTTTTATATAGTTAGTTATTTTATTTGGCAAATATATACAAATTGGTTTATTATCGCACATTTAACAGAGATTTGATATTTACGTTTATATATCGTATTTTATTTGCAAGCTTTTCTGAAGGAAAATTACCACAAAAACTTTTTAGACAAAATATAGAAAAAAAATAAGATAATAGGACTACCGGTTGAAAATGTCGTTATTGCAGACAACTTCATATCTATTACTCTGAGGTGAGTTTTGACCATGACAGCTGTCACATCAGAAACTTCATGTCATTGTCTAATTATTTCAGTCTAGGTTATTGGTCATTAGTGAAAACACACAAGTTTTTGTAAAGCCGCAAAATGTCTACATTCATGCCATCAAAACAATATTTTCGGGAAGTTTTAATATGCTTCTTTCATTTAAAGAAAAAAGCAACCAAAGCGCATTACCGAAGCTTACGCGGTAGAATGTGTCAGCAGTGGTTTAAGCAGTTCAAAGATGGAGATTTCGACACCGAAGACAAAGAACGCCCCGTCCAGGCGAAAAAGTTTGAAGACCATGAATTGGAGGCATTGCTCGATCAAGATCCGTCACAAACGCAAGATGAACTTGTAAAATCACTTGGCGTCGCTCAGCGAACCATTTCCGATCATTTGAAAGCAATGAGAATGATCCGAAAGGTAAGACATTGGGTGCCATGTGAATTGAAGCCACGAGACGTCGAAAGCCGATTTTGCATGTCGGAAATGCTGCTTGAACGCCACAAAAAGAAGTCTTTTTGCATCGAATCGTCACTGGTGATGAAAAATGGGTACATTACGATAATCCAAAACGTCGGGCAACGTATGGATACCCCGGTAACGCCTCAACATCGACGGCCGTTCAGAGTATTCATGGCCTGAAGGTTATGCTGTGCATTTGGTGGGACCAGAAGGGTGTTGTGTATTATGAGCTGCTTAAACCGAATGAAACAATCACAAGCGATCAATCGGTCGCAAGACACGAAAAAGTTAATTTGCAACATGACAATGCTCGGCCACATGCTGCAAAGTCGTCAAAACTTATCTTGAAACGCTCAAATGGGATGTCCTACCCCACCCGCCGTATAGTGCAGACCTTGCGCCATCCGATTACTATCTCTTCCGATCGATGCAACATGGCTGACCAGCACTTCCGTCATTTCGATGATGTCAAAAAATGGATCGATTCGTGGATTGCGGCCAAACCAGTCGAATTTTTCAGAACGGGTATCCATGAATTGACAGAAAAATGGGAAAAATGTGTGGCTAGCGATGGGCAATACGTTGTGTAGGGGAAAAGAAACAAAAACTTCTTTTATAAATTAAGTATATTTATTCGTCGTCTAAAAAAGTCCGACTCGATATCGCACGTGTGAAGTCGTTGACTAGTATATAAAGACAGACCTGTATGAAGGAAATTGGTAAAACCAAAATGGCGTGTAGGGTAGCCAACATTGACGATTGGCGTGCTGTGCTGCAGGGCAACCAACTGTTAGGTAGCTATGTGTCCAGGGACGGTACAAATCCTAAACATCCTGCCCGGTCGAACCACCAGGTTCGAAATGCTCGGCCTCTAAGAGCACGCAAATCTTCTGTACTGCCCTGGTACATAAGCCCGACCCCGTTTTCAGAGTGACGTTCCGAGCTAACCCATCGCTACCCGGGTGGACTTCAGCAACCCGACCCAATCGCCAGTGGGTCGGCGGTAAATTTTCTTGCCTCACGACGACGATGTCTCCCACCTGGATATAAGGCTGTCTCCGCTGCCACTTACTTCTAGTCTGCAACGTGGATAAATACTCTTCGCTCCATCGACGCCAAAACTGCTGATGCATCTGCCTCAACCACTGCCAGCGTTTGAGATGACTGACCGGTATTTCGTCGACTCTTGGTTCCGGCACGACGACAAGAGGAGCTCCGATGAGGAAATCACCGGGTGTTAATGCCAATTTGTCATCGGGATCATCGTGAAGCGGCGTGAGTGGGCGGGAATTGAGACAGGCCTCAATACGCGCTGCTAATGTCTGGAGCTGGTTGTGCCAGAGGACCTGTGCTCCCACCAAACCTACCAAATGATGCTTGGCTGACTTCACCGCGGCCTCCCAGAGACCACCCTGATGCGGAGCTCGAGGTGTGATGAAGTGCCACCTAGTTCCAGTATTTGCTAGTGCCTGCTGGTTGGACTCGCTGTGCCAGGCTCTAAGATCGTCTTGAAGTAAACGGTTTGCACCCACGAAAGCAGTGCCGTTGTCACTGTACAAATCCGGACATGGTCCCCTCCTGCTGACAAATCTAGTGAAGGCATCCAAGAAAGCTTGCGCTGATAGATCTTCGACCACCTCAATATGAACCGCCTTTGTCCCCATGCAGACAAAAATGGCCAAGTACGTTTTGACTGTCATCCGAGACCGCTTAGTTCCAACGCGGAGGATGAAGGGTCCACAATAGTCTACGCCGGATGCCAAAAAAGGGCGTGCTGCGCTCACTCGCGGTCTTGGCAAGGAGGCCATCTGTTGAACCAATGTTTGCTTGCGATGACGGCGACAGATTACGCAACTGTGGATGTAGCTCCGTACAGCTTGCCGAGCGTTCAGGATCCAAAACCGTCGACGAAGAATTTGAAGCATAAGCTGGGTGCCACCGTGCAAAGTGCTCTTGTGAGCTTGATCAATAAGCAGCCATACCAAAGCGCCGTATTTCGGCAAAATAGCGGGGAAACGCTGATCATGGGGTACCGATGCCTCTCTGATGCGTCCACCAACCCGCAAAATACCATCCTTGTCCAGGACAGGGTTCAGAGACGACAAACGGCTAGAGCTGGATATACTGGTCCCCTTGAGGACGTGACCAATATCAGCCATGAAAACGATGCCTTGCTCCATTCGGATGAGCGCTAAAAGAGCTGCGTCGAGCTCATCAGCCGTCAAAATGGATCCTCGAGAATGCTTCTGTTTAGGACACCAACGCCGAAGATAAGCAACAGTGTGTAGAAGGCGCTGCAAGGAGCTAAATCGGTCGGTAAGTGGTATGAGCTGACCGTCCACTCGTCGAGTCGTAAGTTTGGGCTGCACTGTAGCAACCGTCGCCACCAAGGAGATCTTCTCTTCTGTTTGCACATTAACCATCTCGTCCTGGCTGAGGGGTTCCCCTGTTGATGAGGGAAATGCGCCTGTTCCTAACCAATCTGGGCCATGCCACCATAGGCGGTGTTGCAAGAGCTCTTCCGCTCCAATACCACGACTTGCACAATCCGCCGGATTCTGTGCTGACCGGACATGATACCACCGCTCTGGTGATGTGAGCTCCTGGATTTGCCGAACTCGATTGGAAGCATAAGGTTTCAACGTTGCAGGCTGTTTGCGTAGCCAACAAAGCACAATTCTGGAATCTGACCACAGATAATAAGGGGTATCCTTAAGGCCCAATGATATTCGGACACTACTCAGCATAGTGGCAAGCAGATGCGCTGCGCAAAGCTCGAGCCGAGGGATGGTAGCACCTTTCAACGGAGCTACCCTAGTGCGAGCGTTCAGCAATGAAACGATAACCTCACCTTCGTCTTCGACTGTCCTGATGTAAATAACCGCAGCATAGGCGCGAGAGCTAGCATCACAGAAACCGTGAAGGGTGGTTCTCGACTCGCGATGCATCCCCAACCATCTAGGGATTCGAACGTAGTTGAGTGCGCTGAGTCCTCTGCGATACTTCGTCCATGGTTCGGCCAGTGCTTCTGGAATAGGGGCATCCCACGTGATGCCAGCAGACCACAGAGTTTGAATGTATATTTTGCCAGTTATAACCACGGGTGCCAAGAATCCCGTTGGGTCAAAAAGCTGTGCCACCTCACTGAGCACTCGTCGTTTCGTTGGCATTTTGCCAGGGTGCTCTAATTCAACCTTGAAGAAGAGCTCGTCAGTCATCGGGTCCCAACGCAACCCAAGCACCGTTGCCGTCGGGGAGTCAATGATAAGCTCTGTAGAAGAAGAAAGATTACCAGTTAGCGAATTGATTACCTGGGCGCGGTTAGAATTCCATTTCCGTAGCCGGAAGCACCCCTTCGAGAGTATCGTATCAACATTCGTGGCTAGTTGGACTGCTTCCGAAACGCCACAACAACTGGTTAGCAAGTCATCCACATAAAATGAGAAGAGTATAGTATCTCGTGCCTCACAGCCCTGCTCTCGATCAGCCACACAGTCGTAATGGTCGTAAGCGCATTGTTGTAGAGCGCGTACGGCATTATATGGACTTGAGGCCATTCCATAAGTGACGGTCGTCAATCTATAGGCAGCAATATCCTCGGTGGCGGATTCTCGCCAGAGAATTCGTTGAAAGTTGCGATGTTCCGGAGTCACCAGCACCTGCCGAAACATTTTCTCCACGTCTGCTGTAAGCGCCACCAGGTATCGCCGAAAGTGAAAGATTACGTCGACCAATGAAGTCTGAATAGTAGGACCCGCCAACTGGGTATCATTCAGGGAAACTCCATTGCTGCTACGCGCCGATGCATTGAATACCACTCGGAACTTGCCCTGCACCGCGTGATGGGGTATGTAATAGCAGTCCGTATGATCGCCAAGTTGATCAACCCGTTCCATATGATTGAGTGCGCGGTATTCACGCATGAAGCCAATGTATTTCTCGCGCAACTCTTCGTTGCTGGCCAGGCGCCGTTCTAGGCCATGAAACTGTCGTAATGCATTCGTGTAAGAATCCCCAAGCTTCGGAGCATCGTGACGGAAGGGAATGTGCACTACGTACCGACCATCTGCATTTCGGGAATGCGTTGCTGAGAAAATGTGATCGCATTCGTCCTCCCGCACATTGTATTCAGGCACCTCTTCTAACTTCCAAAAATTGTGTACCACTTCCTCCAAGCGCAGGTCATCTTCGCTCACCCGAGCGCAAACTGCATGTGGTGGATGACTTTGATTCGTTGTCGCAATAGCTGGGCCATATATTACCCAACCCAGACGTGTGCGTTGAGCGCAGGGCTCGCCGGATTTCCCAACAATAACTTCACCTTCTACTATTTGGCCCCAAACATCAGCCCCAATTAAAACGTCGATGGTCCCAGGTGTTGCAAAAGACGGATCAGCAAGTTGAAGACCTGCCAAATGTGTCCACGATCTCACATCAATATGCACAGGTGGAGTTACGGAGGTTATTGACGGGAGAACCAACGCGTTGATTGCCAATTCAAATCCAAGAAATGTAGACCTGAGCGTAAACATTACTCTGGCCTTTGTTCGAGTGTGGGCGAGAGCGCCGATACCTTCCACAGCCACGTCATATTTAGATCTGCGAAGCTTCAAATGATTAACTAAACGATCGGTAACAAAACTTACCTGCGATCCAGGATCGCAGAGGATACGAGCCAAGCGCTGCTCTTGATCTCCACAGGCGAATGCTCGCGCTGTCGCCAATAATACAGTCTGGTCGGCTAGTCAGGCACTGTGCGCCGATATGTTGGCAGTAATTGGCTGGGTTAATGATGAGACTTCTGCACCGGTGGCGGTAGAGTCTCTACAGAACATAGTGTGATGTTTCTTCTGACAATGTCTGCACCCACTGGCAGGACATTGTCTCGAGGTATGCCCACTCTTCAGGCAATTAAAACATAAACCAGAATCCTTCAGATCCGCAAAGCGTTGTCCGGGCGACCTAGCCAGCAACAATGGACAGCGAGAAATTCGATGCGGTCCCTGACAATGTGGACACCTTCCCTCGCCCATGGTTGTTAGATGGGCCTTCATCGATGGCAGTGCACGAGCATGACTTGTGGTTGAAGCTTCCTTACGATGCGGAGCCCGTATTAGCTCTGTAGCAAGACTTTGGGCACGTTTCTCCACAAACACTAACAAGTCCGACAAGCTCGGAATCTCGTTCGATGAACAATTCATGCACCACTCGCGCTGCGTGCACATAGGAAGTTTGGACACGATTAATTGCACCACCAGAGCATCCCAATGATCCACGGGTAGATCCATAACCCGCAACGCACGTAAGGATTCTTGGACAGTATCGACAATCTGAAGTAGTGCCTTTGACGTCTCCTCAGGCGCAGTCTTCAGATTGAGCAGACGAGAAATATGAATTTCCGCAAGAAGCTTGGGATTGTCGAATCGATTCTTTAATGCCTGCCATACCTCTTCGTATCCACCAGAGTACATTCCCCCAATGAGCGGTACCTTTACCGGATCAATAGCCTGTCGCAGTTTGCCAAGTTTGTATGCTTCTGGAAACTCCGTTTTATGCACCAGAGTCTCGAAAGTGTCTTTGAAAGCCAACCAATTGTGCAGTGTGCCATCGAAAGCCGGGATTGCCACTGGATCCAAACGCATATCAAATTTGTTCGCCAATACGTTAACCTTCTCCGCTGATGTACAAGTAACGGTGGGCGTCGCTGGGTTAAGTATCACATCTCGTGTCTCTATGAGTTGTGACAATCGACGATTGAGTGTCACGCACGCTGCATTGTAGTTAGTCTCTACCTGTTCCCAAAGATTATCGTGTTCCGCTAACTCGTCAAGTGTACCTTTCCCAACCAAAGCTTCATGACTAGTGACAAAGCGATTGTAGTGCGCCGTTAGGGACTTAAGTTCTTGCTCCAACTGAGCAGCATCAGCAGAGTCGAGATTAGCACCAGCAATTCGTTCGTAGGCACGCCGTATGGCATTCGTAGAAGCCATTCGCAGATTCAGCTCAGCCATGTGTTATGCAGCACAGAACAATTTCCTCATAAGCAGCATGTGGCAGCGCAGTCCCTGTCACCAAAGATATTCCCAAGCAGAGCGCTGTGGTAATCCGCTGTACACACGTTTGTGTGTATATTTCGGATACTTCGAATATTCCTCACAGGAGGCACCAAAATGTAGGGGAAAAGAAACAAAAACTTCTTTTATAAATTAAGTATATTTATTCGTCGTCTAAAAAAGTCCGACTCGATATCGCACGTGTGAAGTCGTTGACTAGTATATAAAGACAGACCTGTATGAAGGAAATTGGTAAAACCAAAATGGCGTGTAGGGTAGCCAACATTGACGATTGGCGTGCTGTGCTGCAGGGCAACCAACTGTTAGGTAGCTATGTGTCCAGGGACGGTACAAATCCTAAACACGTTGAATATTGAATTTACTATATATCTATTTTTCCTCAATAAAGCATTGATTTTTGAAAAGAAAGCGACCGGTAGTCCTATTTATATAAATTAAATGTAATAAATTATATTGGTTGTGTGCACTATTTGTTTAGCTGTTGTTGTAATGTTGATATCTTCCAGAATGATTATAAATATTGTTCTGTGTTGAGTCGAAATGGTTTCTTTGCAAGCGATTATGAGTTTGCCTGCTTGGTCTATTTTCTGGTACATGAAGGTCGGAATTTAACCCCTGATAAATACAATTGGGTCCTAACAGTTGATGGTATCCACGATTATTTTAAAGACCTCATTTAACGTATCAGGGTTTCTGCTTTATACTTACATTATAGTTTTTGTCGGTTCCGGAAGGTTAGTTTTAAACGTCTCTACTGCTATTCCTTTCCTGCCTAGAAGCTTATTGATGGTATTGTAAGATTCTTCTATAATCGTTTTAATTTTAACTGTTCTTAGTTTATCTAATATTATGTTAATTGATAGCTTTTCGTCAAAACTTTTCCTCAAAATCTCCCTGACTTCAATGCAAGTCCCTTTTCTGCCATGTTTCTGTAGATTGTCCGTAGCCTTCCCTACAGTCTTATCTTTGATGTAACTGGTAAGGATGCTTTTAGTGTTCTCGTCAAAATGTTAAAAGGAAGCTGCCAGTAAGTCCGGGATTTTGATGGATACCGATTGCAATTGACCAATTGACCAGCGTCGATTACCGAGTTTATGAAGCGCCATTGTGTGACGAAACGAAATGGCGTTCGAGCAGGCACATCTTTTACGTCCGACGACTCTGGATGTAAGGGTCTGTAAATTGGTTGCCCTCGCTTTAATATGAAACGGACCGTACGAAGTGACGGTTAATTAAAAGCGGGTGCAAGAGTGATGATTTCGGTGGCAGATCGCCGCTTATCGGCAAGATAGTTTTGGCCTTTAATCAGATACATAGTGGACAGCTCCGGATACATTTAATTTTTCTTGATCTCAGAACAGGGTGTTGCGATCGTTTGCCGTGCTTGCCGTCTTCTAGGGCAAAGAGCCACGATCGGAGAGTAATTAAACCCGAAAATTAATGACAGTGCACTTCTGAATACCCTCCATAAGCTAACAAAGCATGGCCAATTTCCGAGTCAACAACGTAGTGTCATATACAAATGAATGATTCATTCGAAAAGACCAATCGTAATATGCTGTATTTTTGGTATGTGAGCTGGATTAAGGTTTCTAGGGTAGTGTGGATTCGTGCGGATAACAATATCCCACTCCCCTTGAGAAAAAAGATTCATACCTGATGTGTTAGAGTTCGATGAAGAAATAAAAATAACATTTCATTACGAGGTTCCGTTTATTATATGTTATAATTAAATACTTTCTAAACCGTATATTTAAGATTTGATTCTAAGAGTGTTTTTAAGAAATTTTTCTTTTTTGGTTGCACTTATTTTTAAGAATTAAAGATGAAACAACAACAAAAAATGCATGCTAAAGTGTTTGTTCAATTAAGCACAAATTAAGGGCTTGTATGCGATTCTATTGGGTTATTACTTGATTCGGATTTTTCCTCTGCAATGTGGGATGAAAAACTATGTGAAACGTTGGGTTTATCAGTATCTTAAGGTTCTCGTGTTGTAAAACGTCTTCTAAATAGGAATATAGCAACTACCCAGATTGTTTAAATGACTCAAGTTGAAAAACAATGGTGAATATAATATTGCCTAAAGGTGTCAGTTCTTGACAATTTTATGTCTTGATATACTATTTTAAACTTCCCATCAGGAAGTTCTTGTAATTGGTCCGATTTTAGGAATTCAAAATTTCTACATATCTCCACGTTTCGAGGTTCCAGGAGTCGTATTCCATTGTTTTTAGAAAGATGCCTGTGTGTGTGTGTGCCAATTCTTTCGTACAGCATACCTCGACAACAAATCGAGCTTGGTTTCATTCGAAGCTTCTGTGCATAAAAATTAATTTGGTTTAAATTTAAGGACGAAAAAACTCTCAAAAAAAGGACAATTTCACTTCTTCAGTTAAAATCAATTTAGTTTTTCAATAAAAAAAAATCAAAATCAATTTAATTTGTAGTTTATAGCTTCCTTATCAGACAATCAGTTAATCAGTTTTAATATGCCCCTTGCTATATTACTTGATCCACATTTCCACGGCAATGCTTTAAAAATTGTTTTAGAAATGTAAATCCTGTATTTTTTTTTATTTTTCATGATTCAGAATGATGTCTATAACACTGACACATGAGAGCACCCTTAGAAATTTATGGAGCCACCAGTTTTTTTGTTCAAAACTTGCTTTTCCTGTAGCTTGACGCTAATTTATCATTAAACAATGTCAGCAAACTTATGGGACAACTTACATGAGGCAATTGATTTCGTAAAAAAAAGCATCTATGAGCTGGGTGGCGGAGTTGGTACAGCGCCTGCCTTTCAAACTGATTCAATTGATAGGTCGCAGGTTCGATTCCTAGAGTAGTGGTCTAGTTTTTCGAATCTGGTCCAGTCATCATTTGCCATTGGGATCAAGTTAATGGCACTATCAGTTGTATCGGCTTAGTTCCTAATTCGTGTTTTCTAAATAGCGGTTTGTGTAGATTGTGTGTAGATGGCCTGTGAAGGTATAACACTGACAGCGGGGTGTTTAAACTAATTCTTGCAAACTTTCAGAGTTCATAGATCATAACCAATGTCGAATAAAAATCTGCGAATTAGATTAAAGCCAATAGGTCGATATCAAAATCTTTCGTCCCGTTTCGGGTTCCACCCACAGAAGTGAGTTTAAACCAGTTACACCCGTTTTTTTTTTAACCACTACACAATCTTTCATTCTTCTCTTAATTCTTCCGCCCGCTCTGTGCTACACGCATTATAAGAGTCTTAATATCCTCTTGAAGAACGAGCAAATAATTAAAAAAAAATAAAAAATCTAGAGTAATACTAATGACAAAATAAACACATGGATAAAATTGCATTAGTCGTATTTTGAAAAGCATTGCAAGATAATAAAGACATCCGAAGTGTTTGATTATCACTATTGTGGTTTCTTATCATGAACCAAAATCTAGAGGTCTGTCAAGAAAATGACATAGAGAAAGATTGTATGCTAAGCAGTTTACAGTTTGGGAGGAAGAGGTGGTGGAAAGTTCTCGACTGAAACTATGTACTTTTGAACCCTTTGTGAAAGGAAATACAGATAATCAAAATTTAATATTCCGAGAAAAGCAATCTAACAATTTTGATGAAATTAATATGGAAATAATTTCAAGAATACATTTGACAAGGCATAAGCGGTACTTCACAATGTATATATCGAAACAATTCTGCAAAAAAAGCAAAGCCTGGTCACAGGTTTCCCTTTAGGTCATTTAAAAAACTAGTTTACTAGAATAGTACTAGTACTATCGGGTTTTTCAATAAGAGCGCTACGAAAGTAAAAATAAAACAAAAACGGTTCTGGATATCAATGAAATTCTTTAATCCTGTGAAAGTACGTTCAATGCTTTTATGTATGAAACTCGATCTCTTTTGCATGGCCACCTTGCACATGGCACGCTTGCAGAAGTCCAGACGCTGAACCCAATTTTCGACGGTTTTCAAGCATAAATCGGCCGATACTGCTGCAATTTCACGTTCGATATTCGTACGAAGTTCATCAATCGTCGCTGGCTTTTTGGCATAGACCATAGACTTGACGTAGCCCCACAGTAAATAGTCTAACGGCATCAAATCGCATGACCGAGGCGGCCAAGCGACTGGACCATTTCGTGAGATAACACATGTTGGAACCACATGTCCTCCAAGTCCATATCATCCAATTGTAGCCAAAAATATTCGGTTATCATTGAACAGTAGCGATCCCCATTCACAGTAACGTGCTGGTCTTGATCATCACGGAAAAAGTACGGCCCAATGACGCCGCCGGCTCATAAACCAAACCAAACCGTAATTTTTTCGGGATGCAATGATGACTCATGGAGTACGCATATTTTGTTTATTGACGGAGCCATTCAGCCAGAAATGAGCCTCATCGCTCATCATTGGACGTAGCGCTCTTAACGTTGAGGCCACTGACTCCGAATTTCGGTAGTAAATTTTAATAATTTCGACTCGTTGTTGGCTCGTATATCTTTCCATCATGAAATGGCAAACCTTACTGAAGAGAAATGTTAAAAGAGCGGCAAGAAATATGGTGTCGTTTGCTGTCCCTGTCGCTGTACTTTTGTAGCGTCCCTGTTGAAAAACGCTTTAGTAATACTTAATGGGTGATATTTCAGTGACAGCGCAGCACAAATTTTAATAAAAATCTTTCTGAGGAAGGGAAAGTTTGCGAAGTAATTGCTAAATTCAACCGAATCAGAAAAATTTTTATTCAAAATGCAATCCAGTTCAAGTTACGATTGGCGACCGATCGTGTCACCATGCAACTAGCCTTCGAATCTTTAAAATGTAGATAGATAGATATTTTCATTGTGGCCAAAATATGTACAATTTGATTTTTCTTTACAAAATGTAGTATATATAGTATGAGGATTTGGTTTACATACCTTACAATTGAAATATTTGTATAAAGCTTAAATACATATCACCAAAAGCCACTAGAAAAACCTCCATCAGATTTAAGTTGCCCAGGGCAAGAGAAAAGAGGATTCAGATCAGTCGCTGAGATAAGTAGCACTTAATTCCACAGGGCGGTGCCATCTCTCCTCTTCTCTGACTTATTGTCATGAACAACATTCTATCAAAACTAGACAGAGATGGGGTAAAGGTAGTAGGCTACGCGGATGACATGGTGATCTTGGTATCAGGAAAATTTCCGGCTGTGATCAATGAGATCATGGTGGGCGCACTGGGGAAAGTTTGTACCTGGGCTCCGAAATACGGCCTGGGTATCAACTCAAGCAAAACAGAACTGATGCTCTTCACTAATAAAACCAAGATACCCATCAAATTACTTTGACACTCTTATCCCAGAAAGAGCGGAATGCAATAGTGGACAGATATGTAAGGACTTTAACTGGACAATCTACACTGACGGATCTAAGATGGGCGGCGGAGTCGGTGCGGGTGTATTCTCAGAATCTCTGAACATCTGTAAAGCCTATAGACTGCCTGACAATTTCAACGTTTTCAAAGCCGAACTATTTGCAATCCGGGAAGCATGTCGTCAAAGCAAATTACATCCAAATATCCTGCCAAGCCAGAAGGTTGCCATATGAATTGATAGTCAAGCAGCCATCAAAGCTATTGCCTCCTTTACTTCACATTCAAAATTAGTTCAGGAATGCCGAGTTGAAATAGCGTCGTTAGAAGGTCAGATCATTTCCCTTTTATGGGTTCCCGGCCACAGTGCCATCCCAGGTAATGAGAAGGCCGATGAACTTGCTAGAAAGGGATCGGCCCTCCAGCGCTCGCTTGCAGTTGAGGTTTTCATCTCACTACAAGCAATTTAGGCTAATATATCCTCATACTTCCTTGAAGTAGCAAATCTAAGATGGGTCTGACTTACGAACTGTGCAACATCAAGGAAAATATGGCCGGAATACAAACAATCTTGCTAGAGCCAGACAACGGGCGCTTGGTATACCCTTCTTCAACTCAATTAATGAGATTTCTGCTAAGGATATTAAGGAACTAATGTCCTTCTTAAATACCTCGGGCTGGATTTAGAGATATCATATACACCAAAATAACATCATAAATAAGGTAACAGAGCTGTGGTATTAAAACGGCACTTACTGCTGATTGACTCACTGAACAACCACTTTTACTTACCTACCTAGTACTTAATTCCAATCACAGAGTTGGTAAGTAAATAAATAAATATATAGATAAATAAATAATAAATAAATAGATAAATGAATAAATAAATAAATAAATAGACAATATAACAAAAATTTGATCAGGTACATATTTATAGACTCGAAGATAGTAGTTTTACAAAGCTAGATTTGAAATCAAGTCGTTATCAGCTGATAAACAAGAATTATTGTATTTATCGGCGAGGTTTGCAATTCTCGCTTCCACAGTTTCAATTTGCGCCAAGTAGTGTAATTCATATGTTGAGAAATGGCAAGGAAGGTTCAAGATTATTTTATGTGTCTTGTTCTGCGCGACTTGTATTTTACGTAAATGTGTCTTAGCACATTTGCTCCATACAGAAGATCCATAAAACATAATTGCTTGAAAAATTGCTTTGAAAATCAGTAATTTGTTCTCGTTGCCGAGCTTTGATTTTCTGTTAATAAAAGGATAAAGAGTTTTGTTTTAATATTGGTGTTAACCTTGTTAGCGACTTCTTGTTTGTGGAGATTATAGGTTAAGCGTTTGTCCAAGTGAACTCCACGATACTTCGCTCGCGATTTCCACTCGACCTGGGTACCATCTACTAAAAGTCTGTTGCTTTTCCAATTGTTATAGTACGCTTGGACTGTATTTAAGGCAGATTGTAGATTGGTTTCAATTTTAAGACCAATTACAGGTATCGTCTGCAAAAAGCGCAAAATCACAGCTACTCAGGTGAGGGAAATCACAGGTGTACAGAGGTATATGAATCCCTATACACAGATAAAGTTCTTGAAAAATATTATACTCTTGAAAGTTACCTACCTTCTTAATTCTGCCTGCCTGACGGTTATGAACCTTTTCGGTTTTGCTGCGGGATGTGGCATTGTGGTAGCTAGTATAAGGTTTCCACACCTCAAAATCCACAAGGGGACATAACGGTCTCTTGATCAATCAAATAGATGAATGCTGCAAACAAAGATAATGACACTAGCGCTGAGATCAAATGCTAGTAACTGTTTCTTTAGGCTCAGACAACAATAGAGTTAAGACATATCATGAAGAAATAAAGTATCGCCCTATAAGGACATCGCACTCGCAAATCTTGTTTTAAATGATTCAAAAATTAAAAAAAAAATATACCCCTACGGGGCAGCTTAAAAAATATGTCTTATTTTTTTGTTTGCATTTCATTTGTCTAAAGAATGAATGGTGGCGGCAAATAAAATAGCACCGAAATTTTTTTATCTTGGGAAGTTGATGGTATGGGCAGGCCTACTTGCACCCAAACCAATTTTTTTATTTCGCTCTTAGGCGATGGCACTGCAGTGTCTGTATATGCAATCAAAGTTATAGAGTGAAGCTTACCTGACCTGCCTGGAGAGCTCAGTTAGGGGCACAGCTTATAAAATCCCCATTCGCGAAATGTGCTGAAGTAGGTGGATAGAGTAATTTGATCTGTTTCGCTTTCGAACTTCTTTTTTTACATGGCTATAAATAACTGCTGCGTATACATTTCCGGAAGCGTCAAAAAATCCAATGACCTGGATGGGGGTCCAGACCATCCGATTCGTATTAAATTCCAGTCGTATGGGTGAACTCGATTCTCTCTTCATTGGAAGTGCAAGAATAGACAGTCAGACGTACACTGAAGTACATACCATCTGCTGGATTGTTGTACATTGTTATGATTTTCCTTGTTGGACCTGAGACTTCTTGATAGGCGCTTAGGTGTTTTGTATCCATCACGTTATTAAAAATGTGTGGCTTATTTGATGACCATTTTATCAGACAAAGCTTCCGAACCTCCAAGAAAGCGTCTATTTTAGCAATTTGATCTTGACATTAGTTAATGTTATCGGTGCCATAGAAGAAATCATTCAAATAAATTGAGTTTTTGATTATTTCTATTCTCTTTAGGTCTGGAGCGTTGTCTTCAGCGATCTGGTGGACCGTCCGTACGGCTTGATATGGTGCGCAATCAACCCCATATTCACTTAAAGATACTTTTTTGTCAGGACATTAGAAAAAATTGAATATGAGAGACTCAGGCTTCGCCCTTGGTGGATGAGCTGATTAGGACAGACTTCGTTGATTGATGGTAAACTGGCTTTAAACATATTTTTCAGCTTCGTTTATGCGATTATATTCCGGTTTCATCATGTCGCATAACTAGAACTGGGGACATATGTTGAGGTGGAAGATATTCTTCCCTAAAATCCTTTGACAATTTTCTCACAAATTCTTTCGTGACCAATGTAGAATTTTTTATCCGTCCTTAGCGAGTTTCCTAGTTCCTCGACAACCTGTTTTTCACAGTACGAATGATGTTTGTCAACAATGTGCTCTTTGTTGGTTGGGATATCGTGAAGACTGAGGCTTGATGTCTAACCCTGCTTCCTGGGTCTATAGATGCAATCCACCCACCAAGATAAGTATTTTGCAAAAGCAGCCTGCCGTTGTTCTCAAGTACGGGTCGCATCACTGTTGAGGTCCACGTAATGGTGGTTTGTCATATGAGGAGTTCCAATTTATGTGACTGGTCGGGTCGGGTATGTAATTTGCATGGCTCTTTCATCTAGTAAGCAGCGAATAGGCAGGACCACATTAACGGACGCCTGAGATTCTTTTTGACATAGGTGCCGAATCGGAAATGGTTGAAGATGCATGGCCGTAATGTAAGATTTTTGAAAATATCACATTATAAAAACTGTTTTGATCTGCAAGGAGATATATGCAAATTTTATGATCTCGTAATAATGCTGCCCAATTTTTTGTTTTCAAGAAATTTTTACAGTCCATAACTTGATTTTGCTCAGAGCAGATGAAACAGTTGCTAGTTTTCCGTGATTGAATGGCGGCAGGAACTTTAGTGTGCGCACCGTCTGATTTGGTTGCATCTTGGTCTTAATGGTACTAATATACTTTGAACATTAAATCTTTAAGGTGAAAGGTATAGTTTTGGAATTGACAGAATATTCTAAAATATTCAAAATATTCATGCGTAACCGGGTCTACGCCACGAAGGATGAGGTGGCCCATGATCTGTTCTTTAGCTACCTTATTGACCCCCAGGTTGGAGACCGTCTTTAAGTATGGTGTAAGTGTACGATGATTGATTCCGCATCTCCGGGGATCGTTGGGCGTTCATGTCGCCATAATTGATGTTGATGTTGGTCTGGGCCCCATGTTGCTTGTTCTCGATCCAGCGTGAGTTTCGTTATGGCGTGCTTCGGTTTGCTTGGTTCAGAGCGTCATGGTGCAGTTTTGGATTTTATGGTGGGCTTTTGTTGAATCTTTCATGAACCCCTTTTGCGGGGTTATTTTAATCGAGCCCAACTCCTTGCACAAAAGTTACGCACAAACTGCTGGCATCCTTAGGGTCTCAGTAGTCTGCTCGGTTTATTGTTCATTGGTAAATTTATCGCTGCATCCGTCTCCGGGTTACAGCGTGTAGCCGTTGGGACTTCGGGCACCTTTATGGTCCCTGCGCGGACTAGATCTTTGGCAACCTCTTTTCTGTTTTCATGCTCCTCCAATCATTCTTGCGAATTCTTGGCAATTAACTCCTTCACTTTTGTAAAGGTGACTTTTGCTGCCTCGTTCTTCGGCATAAAGACGGTCGCGGTTTCTTTACTTACGTCCAACATGGTGGCGTTATAAGCCTTGCCTGCCTTGCACGCTTTTCCGGGATACACTTTTTATTGCAAGGTAAATTGTTTGTTTCAGTAAACTCCTTCTTTTATCATTCTTTAAATTTAGTATATAAACACCCTAGTGCAGCCTCACACTAGGAAACAAAAGAAAGGCTTGCCAATGGTTATAACTAATATGATCGAAAGACCACTTGTTTCCAATAATGCTTTGGAATAATTTACATACTTGATAAACTATTGACTAGCAATGGCTCTTCTATTAAAATGCGCACCTTTTTCTCAACATTTAATATTTTTTTATAATTGGCTCGCTCTTCAAGAGGAGCGGAAGAATAAGAAGAAGAACGAAGGATAATGTAGTGGCTTAAGAAACTCATTTTTATATCGACTTATAAGCTTTCGCTTAATTCGCAGGATTTTTATTCTGCTTTAGTTTGGTGTATGTACTTTGAAAGTTTAGAAGATTTTGATTCACAACTCCGCTGTCAATGTTATGCCTTCACTGCAGAGCCATCTACACAATCTACACAAACTATTATCACAACATGAACTTGGAATTAAGCCGATACAACAACCACTACAACAACGCCACGCATTTAGTTAAACTACTATCGCTGGTCGACCAATCCAGTGATAGTGCCTAATTTTCCTGTAATTCTGTAAACGTTTCGGAGAACAAGTTCCTTTTTGCGGTAAAAAATGTAACCGTTTGTGGAAAAACAATATACGCGACGGCTTGGGAAAAAGATGCGTCCACACTGAAACACTCATGGCGATCACAGCAAAACACTTTTCGGAGAGCTATCGCGAAAATGGTTGCAATTTTTATTACACATCTCTCTCAATGCGCCGGTCCCAAATATAGCATCTAGTACTTTTTTTATTTTTATTGTTTTAATTTTTTTTGTGTACAAATTGACTGAGCTTGCTGCCATGGGACGTCCTCGAATTCGCACTCATTCAATCTCAAATAATATTTATACATTATAAAAGCTTTGTTAAAAAAAAATTATATAAACGTTGCTCGTTTGTTTTTTTTCTTATGCCGCCCTAACGTAGGTACCTACCAGCCAGCCAACACGTCTATTCTCATTTATGAATCCTTTGGCTGTGGAAATTTGGTTGTATGTGCTAGCAGCTTATCTCTTAGTATCTTTTACGTTATTCGTGATGGCACGCTTTTCCCCGTATGAATGGAATAATCCGCATCCATGCTTGAAGGAATCCGATATTATTGAGAATCAATTTTCGGTCTCAAATAGTTTTTGGTTTATAACTGGAACATTCCTACGGCAAGGATCTGGACTTAATCCAAAGGTAAAATGCGATATAAAATCCTTAAGGTATATATACATAAATATATTATTGGAGAGTTAAATAGAACACTTCATGAACTAAGTCAAAGTGTTCTGCACTGAAAGTGAGTTTAAAAATTCACTCAAAAGTAAACACACTTTACTGACCGTTCAAAGATTGTGTTCCCTTTTCCTACTCCGCTTTTGTATTCAGATAATTTTTTTTATACTTTTTGAGGATATTTAGCAAGCTCACATTTGTAGTTAACCGGGCTCGATATTGTGTCACACAAAATGCAATTTTTTTATCTAAAATAATAACATTGATATGAATATAATATCTCCGCCCGACAGAAATCGGAACGAGTTCAAAATCAATTCTTCTCTTTTATGAACCCACTAGCGGTGGAGATTTGGTGCTATATAGCTGTAGGCTATGTCTTTGTATCTTTGACCATTTGGATTGTTGCACGTTTCTCACCATTTGAATGGCAACTAGCAAAACCCCCATGTTCTATGGCCTGTGAGCATACGCTTAATCAAAATACCATAAAACGTCAGCAAAGAGAGCAAGAAATAAAAAATACAATAGAGATCCAAGAAGATGATATTAATAACGACGACACCAAAGCTACACAAAGTTATGAGGACATCATTAAGGACCGTAGTCAAAGTAACATACTTGGGAATGATTCTGGGTGGCTAAATAATGATGGACAAAAATATGAATCATATCGGAAACATTCTAATGAACAAAACGCTGTAGACGACATTTGGGATGTGTGCAGTCACGAGCATACCGATGAAATGGAACTTGTTAGCATTCGTAATGAATTTACACTTAAAAATAGTTTTTGGTTCGCAATTGGAACGTTGATGCAACAAGGATCTGACTTGTATCCAAGGGTACGAATAAGAGATCATTGGTTTTCTTAAGAAAATAAGCTTAAATCATTTCACATTTTGATGAAGAAATAAGCAAATTTTAATGCCGCTTTATTGTATTCTTTTATTCTGCAGGCAACGTCAACAAGAATCGTTGGTGGCATTTGGTGGTTCTTCACTTTGATCATTATATCATCATACACAGCGAATTTAGCAGCGTTTTTAACTGTAGAACGAATGATCACTCCAATTGAAAGTGCTGCCGACCTTGCCGAGCAAACTGACATTTCTTATGGAACCCTGGGTGGGGGATCAACAATGACTTTTTTTAGGGTAAGTTTTATCAAATATAAAATGTAAAATATGTGAATTTGCGTAACAATAAAAAGTAACATCTCGTCCGTCGGCTTCACGTGTAATCAGTCGTCTTATACAAAGAGCACTTCTATATAGTTATAGACGTATAGAAGCAACTGTCGCTCAAATTGCAATGCCAGGTGTAGTCCGGTGCATATACGGAGAATCTTACAGCTTCAGCATGTATGTCTTCGATGTGGTGAACCATACCGGGAACCCGTATGTGATTACGGGTTGGATGAGTTGCTTATACAGCAGTAGCTTGGTCCGTTGGCTGAGCCCGTTTTGTTTCCGCATTAGTGGATGGATCCGGTGGAAGGCAAAATTGGCTTTCTTCAAAATGGACTTGACGTCTCCGTTGAATTTCATCTGCTCATGGAATAGTATTCCAAGATAGCGGGCATTCAGGGACGTCTTTATGATGGTGCCATTCTGGAGTCCAATTTTGATGCCTCGACAGTTGGCGGCTGATCGTCTTGTTGCTCGTCTGGCTGTTGCTATCGACCTCCTGATGCAGAGCAGCTCACTTTTGCTGGGGTTTATTTGAATACCCCACTTCTTGTAGTACTAGTAGAGATGGCGGATGTATGTCTCTACTCTCCTTGCAGCGATCGTTGGTGACATCGGGCTGGCGTATGTCAGCGAGTCATCGGCATACAAACAGCATTTGCTTGTATTGTCCAGCGGTGGTTGGTCGCATGTCATAATGTTGAACAGTTTCGGAGCAACTTTGGATCCTTGGGCCACGCTGGCTTCCATTATTTTCAGGCTGCACCGCTCCTGGTTCACTTGGACGTAGAATTTCCTGTGGATGAGAAAGGAGTATATGCTTTTAATTAATGACGTAGGAAAGTTGAGTGTTGTTAGTTTGTCAACCAGTCCTTGAATCCAAACTGTGTCAAAGAGGATGCAGGGTTGAATGTTTTTCCCGGAATCCGAATTGGATGTCTGGGATCGTCCTGTTGGCGATGCAGAAGCGATTGAGCTTTCGAACGATCACATTTCCTCTGCTTTCTTTTTTGGGGATTGCAAAAAAATTAGCTACTTTCCATTTCGAGGGAAAATAGCTATTATTGATGCAATTGTTCAGCAACGCCGTTAGGAGGGTGAACATTGCCTGAGGTAGCTTTTTCAGGACGAAGCTGGGGATTTTGTCGAGTCCGGTCGATTTTTAGGAGTGACCGCTCGGCGTGCTGAATTCTTCCGTATTGCTGGTGGGGTCTTCCGCTGGGTTGGTCTCGTTGAAGATTGTTATTGATGTTAATTCTTCTGCCTTCGCTACCGACCGTTGAACCTCTTCGATGAACGCTGTGTCGTTGGGGAGTCGTGGTTTGAAATTTCCTTCAAAGTAGCTTGAGAAGGCTTCGCCTCGCCTTGTGGAGTGCTAATTATTTGGGGCATCTTCACTCCCTTCCCAATAATTTTGTTGATGTTCCTGAAGGTATCGGGTCCTGGCTTGAAGGCTTGAAGTTTGCTCTTGAGTTTGGTGTTGTACGGCCTTATTTTCCTCGCTAAGTTGCGAGTAGTTGGACGGGACTGCTTGCCGAGCCTTAGCCATCGACGACAGTACGTCGCTTTTGAATTCCCGGCTGATTTCACTGGCTAGGTTAACACCCTCTTGCTGTTGTTGCTGTTCCTGGGGGACAGTCTTCTTGCCCTCGATCTTCCTGGTCGGGGCTGGTAAGCGGAGAGGCACAGCTTGCCGGGCTATAGAGGCAAAGCTCATGCTCGGCTTCGTGAGTTTGCAGGCTGAATGCATGGCAAACTCTCGTTGTGCTTTTTTGAAGGTGGCGCTTTTTTTCTTTTTCCGCCAACTTCTCCTTGTACTTAGGGCATCCCTTGTAGCTTGCGGGGTGTCCTATTGTCTTGCAGTTTGCGCAGTACACATCTGGACCTGACGAGTCCTTCCTTTAGCATTCTCCGGGCTGGTGTTGCTTGTCGCACTTGACGCAGACGTAGGCCATCCCGCAATTTGTTGCCACGTGTCCGAACTTCTAGCAATTTTTGCATTGGGCTATTTGTTTTGGCTTCAGTTATATATATATATATATATGATAGATCGCCGCAATTTCAGCGTCCTTGACTGCTTCTACCACAAAGCGTTGAAACTTTTCCCGTTGTTCCTGAGGGATTTGAACGCCTTTACACTGATGACGGGAATGCCATCGGCTCTCAGCTCGTCGTGCACTTCATTGGTGGTGTACGAGAAGCGCACTCCTTTCAGGAGTAGGAGATTTTTAATGTCTTCTTTTGGCGTGTAGGTGTGGCATTCAATTTTCCTGGTCCTCAGGGATTCTTCTACTGTTGCGAAACCTTCCTTGGTTTTGGTGTGGATTGCTGTTTTGGTGGTGCTGGTGTTCTGAAGGGTGAACTGGATGTTCATCCCTCTGGCGAATCTGCTTATCTCAGCGACGTTAGCTGAGAAGCAGATAATTGGAGGCATTCCGGTTTTTGATGGGGTTGAGGTTGGCGGTTCCGTTGTTGTTTTGGAGGCTTGCTGCTTTTTGGTCTTAATCACTTTCGTCCACGTGATTGGTGCGGGGCCGGGCATTGATGGTTCCGGTATTGCAGCTGGTCTTGGTGTTACAGCGGTGGGTGCTTTCGCTCCTGGGGCTTGAGCCGAGCTGCTACTGTCCTCAGATCCGGCGTTGTTGTCCTTCTCAGCCTTCACCATATCGCTGAGGAATTCCTCATCGCTGGAGAGACTGACGTTTTTTTGTTGTTGCTGGGTATCAGTGGAGACATCCTTAAGGACCTCTCCGAAGATGGCTTGAAAAGATGGACCCAGATTTGTTTTAATTTCTCGCAGCAGTTGGGCCAGTGCTTCAACAGCGGCGTGGGCATTAAACATCTTAATAGCAATAGAATAAATGCGCATGCATATTATATAGTTCCAATACTCCCACTTTTAGTTTATATAAAACAAATTCTTTAAAAATTGTCCTTAAGTTCAAAAACAAAAATTTTCAAATATATAAAATGCTAACTGTGCTCGGAGCTATTGTTGATTGTGATAAGGGTGTATGTTCATCTTTGCACA